>CM030325.1:1035413372-1035451817 GCA_002915635.3 Ambystoma mexicanum
GTGGGATATAGGGGCCTTCCTGATGTGTCTGGATGTGGTTCCAGACTCTGGTGCATGGCAATGGTAGGCTCTTCACTTCCTTCCTTAACGTGGTATGGAGGGGCCTTTCTGACGTGTCTGGAGTGTGGTTCCAGACTCTGGGTGCATGGCAATGGTAAGCTCTTCACTTCCTTCCTTAAGCGTGGGATAGTAGGGCCTTCCTGATGTGTCTGGATGTGGTTCCAGACTCTGGGTGCATGGCAATGGTAGGCTCTTCACTTCCTTCCTAAAGCGTGGGATGTAGGGCCTTCTGATGTGTCTGGATGTGGTTCCAGACTCTAGGTGCATGGCAATGGTAAGCTCTTCACTTCCTTCCTTAAGCGTGGGATTAGGGGCCTTCCTGATGTGTCTGGATGTGGTTCCAGACTCTGGTGCATGGCAATGGTAAGGCTCTTCACTTCCTTCCTAAAGTGCATGAGGGAGGGGGCTATCTGATGTGTCTGGTGTGGTTCCAGACTCTGGGTGCATGGCAATGGTAAGCTCTTCACTTCCTTCCTTAAGCGTGGGATGTAGGGCCTTCCTGATGTGTCTGGATGTGGTTCCAGACTCTGGGTGCATGGCAATGGTAAGCTCTTCACTTCCTTCCTTAAGCGTGGGATGTAGGGGCCTTCCTGATGTGTCTGGATGTGGTTCCAGACTCTGGGTGCATGGCAATGGTAGGTCTTCACTTCCTCCTAAAGTGCATGAGGGTAGGGGCTTCCTGACTGTCTGGATGTGGTTCCAGACTCTGGCGTGCATGGCAATGGTAAGCTCTTCACTTCCTTCCTTAAGCGTGGGATGTAGGGGCCTTCCTGATGTGTCTGGATGTGGTTCCAGACTCTGGGTGCATGGCAATGGTAAGCTCTTCACTTCCTTCCTTAAGCGTGGGATGTAGGGACCTTCCTGATGTGTCTGGATGTGGTTCCAGACTCTGGGTGCATGGCAATGGTAGGCTCTTCACTTCCTTCCTTAAGCGTGGGATGTAGGGGCCTTCCTGATGTGTCTGGATGTGGTTCCAGACTCTGGGTGCATGGCAATGGTAGGCTCTTCACTTCCTTCCTTAAGCGTGGGATGATAGGGGGCTTCCTGATCGTGTCTGGATGTGGTTCAGACTCTGGGTGCATGGCAATGGTAAGCTCTTCACTTCCTTCCTTAAGCGTGGGATGTAGGGGCCTTCCTGATGTGTCTGGATGTGGTTCAGACTCTTGGGTGCATGGCAATGGTAGGCTCTTCACTTCCTTCCTAAGCGTGGCATGAGGGAGGGCATCTAGATGTGTCTGGGTGTGGTTCCAGACTCTGCGTGCATGGCAATGGTAAGCTCTTCACTTCCTTCCTTAAGCGTGGGATTTAGGGGCCTTCCTGATGTGTCTGGATGTGGTTCGAGACTCTGGGTGCATGGCAATGGTAGGCTCTTCACTTCCTTCCTAAAGTGCATGAGGGAGGGGCAATCTGATGTGTCTGGATGATGGTTCCAGACTCTGGGTGCATGGCAATGGTAGGCTCTTCACTTCCTTCCTTAAGCGTGGATGTAGGGGCCTTCCTGATGTGTCTGGATGTGGTTCCAGACTCTGGGTGCATGGCAATGGTAGGCTCTTCACTTCCTTCCTTAAGCGTGGGATGGGGAGGCTTCCTGATGTGTCTGGATGTGGTTCCAGACTCTGGGTGCATGGCAATGGTAAGCTCTTCACTTCCTTCCTTAAGCGTGGGATGTAGGGACCTTCCTGATGTGTCTGGATGTGGTTCCAGACTCTGGGTGCATGGCAATGGTAAGCTCTTCACTTCCTTCCTTAAGCGTGGGATGTAGGGACCTTCCTGATGTGTCTGGATGTGGTTCCAGACTCTGGGTGCATGGCAATGGTAAGGCTCTTCACTTCCTTCCTTAAGCGTGGATGAGGGAGGGGTCCTAGATGTGTCTGGATGTGGTTCCAGACTCTGGGTGCATGGCAATGGTAAGCTCTTCACTCCTTCCTTAAGCGTGGGATATAGGGACCTTCCTGATGTGTCTGGATGTGGTTCCAGACTCTGGGTGCATGGCAATGGTAAGCTCTTCACTTCCCTTCCTTAAGCGTGGGATGTAGGGACCTTCCTGATGTGTCTGGATGTGGTTCCAGACTCTGGGTGCATGGCAATGGTAGGCTCTTTCACTTCCTTCCTTAAGCGTGGGATGTAGGGCCTTCCTGATGTGTCTGGATGTGGTTCCAGACTCTGGGTGCATGGCAATGGTAGGCTCTTCACTTCCTTCCTTAAGCGTGGGATGTAGGGACCTTCCTGATGTGTCTGGATGTGGTTCCAGACTCTGGGTGCATGGCAATGGTAAGCTCTTCACTTCCTTCCTTAAGCGTGGGATGTAGGGACCTTCCTGATGTGTCTGGATGTGGTTCCAGACTCTGGGTGCATGGCAATGGTAGGCTCTTCACTTCCTTCCTTAAGCGTGGGATATAGGGGCCTTCCTGATGTGTCTGGATGTGGTTCCAGACTCTGGGTGCATGGCAATGGTAAGCTCTTCACTTCCTTCCTTAAGCGTGGGATATAGGGACCTTCCTGATGTGTCTGGATGTGGTTCCAGACTCTGGGTGCATGGCAATGGTAGGCTCTTCACTTCCTTCCTTAAGCGTGGGATGTAGGGATTTCCTGATGTGTCTGGATGTGGTTCCAGACTCTGGGTGCATGGCAATGGTAGGCTCTTCACTTCCTTCCTTAAGCGTGGGATGTAGGGATTTCCTGATGTGTCTGGATGTGGTTCCAGACTCTGGGTGCATGGCAATGGTAGGCTCTTCACTTCCTTCCTTAAGCGTGGGATATAGGGACCTTCCTGATGTGTCTGGATGTGGTTCCAGACTCTGGGTGCATGGCAATGGTAAGCTCTTCACTTCCTTCCTTAAGCGTGGGATGTAGGGACCTTCCTGATGTGTCTGGATGTGGTTCCAGACTCTGGGTGCATGGCAATGGTAGGCTCTTCACTTCCTTCCTTAAGCGTGGGATGTAGGGACCTTCCTGATGTGTCTGGATGTGGTTCCAGACTCTGGGTGCATGGCAATGGTAGTCTCTTCACTTCCTTCCTTAAGCGTGGGATGTAGGGGCCTTCCTGATGTGTCTGGATGTGGTTCCAGACTCTGGGTGCATGGCAATGGTAGGCTCTTCACTTCCTTCCTTAAGCGTGGGATGTAGGGGCCTTCCTGATGTGTCTGGATGTGGTTCCAGACTCTGGGTGCATGGCAATGGTAAGCTCTTCACTTCCTTCCTTAAGCGTGGGATGTAGGGGCCTTCCTGATGTGTCTGGATGTGGTTCCAGACTCTGGGTGCATGGCAATGGTAGGCTCTTCACTTCCTTCCTTAAGCGTGGGATGTAGGGGCCTTCCTGATGTGTCTGGATGTGGTTCCAGACTCTGGGTGCATGGCAATGGTAAGCTCTTCACTTCCTTCCTTAAGCGTGGGATGTAGGGACCTTCCTGATGTGTCTGGATGTGGTTCCAGACTCTGGGTGCATGGCAATGGTAGGCTCTTCACTTCCTTCCTAAAGTGCATGAGGGAGGGGGCAATCTAGACGTGTCTGGGTATGGTTCCAGACTCTACGTGCATGGCAATGGTAAGCTCTTCACTTCCTTCCTTAAGCGTGGGATGTAGGGGCCTTCCTGATGTGTCTGGATGTGGTTCCAGACTCTGGGTGGCATGGCAATGGTAGGCTCTTCACTTCCTTCCTAAAGTGCATGAGGGAGGGGACATTCTGATGTGTCTGGGTATTGTTTCAGACTCTGACGTGCATGGCAATGGTAAGCTCTTCACTTCCTTCCTTAAGCGTGGGATGTAGGGGCCTTCCTGATGAGTCTGGATGTGGTTCGAGAATCTGGGTGCATGGCAATGGTAGGCTCTTCACTTCCTTCCTAAAGTGCATGAGGGAGGGGGCAATCTAGACGTGTCTGGGTATGGTTCCAGACTCTACGTGCATGGCAATGGTAAGCTCTTCACTTCCTTCCTTAAGCGTGGGATGTAGGGGCCTTCCTGATGAGTCTGGATGTGGTTCGAGAATCTGGGTGCATGGCAATGGTAGGCTCTTTCACTTCCTTCCTAAAGTGCATGAGGGAGGGGCAACTAGACGTGTCTGGGTATGGTTCCAGACTCTACGTGCATGGCAATGGTAAGCTCTTCACTTCCTTCCTTAAGCGTGGGATATAGGGACCTTCCTGATGTGTCTGGATGTGGTTCCAGACTCTGGGTGCATGGCAATGGTAAGCTCTTCACATCCTTCCTTAAGCGTGGGATGTAGGGGCCTTCCTGATGAGTCTGGATGTGGTTCGAGAATCTGGGTGCAGGGCAATGGTAGGCTCTTCACTTCCTTCCTAAAGTGCATGAGGGAGGGGGCAATCTAGACATGTCTGGGTATGGTTCCAGACTCTACGTGCATGGCAATGGTAAGCTCTTCACTTCCTTCCTTAAGCGTGGGATATAGGGACCTTCCTGATGTGTCTGGATGTGGTTCCAGATTCTGGGTGCATGGCAATGGTAGGCTCTTCACTTCCTTCCTTGAGCGTGGGATATAGGGATTTCCTGATGTGTCTGGATGTGGTTCCAGACTCTGGGTGCATGGCAATGGTAGGCTCTTCACTCCCTTCCTTAAGCGTGGGATATAGGGACCTTCCTGATGTGTCTGGATGTGGTTCCAGACTCTGGGTGCATGGCAATGGTAGGCTCTTCACTTCCTTCCTTAAGCGTGGGATGTAGGGGCCTTCCTGATGTGTCTGGATGTGGTTCCAGACTCTGGGTGCATGGCAATGGTAAGCTCTTCACTTCCTTCCTTAAGCGTGGGATGTAGGGGCCTTCCTGATGTGTCTGGATGTGGTTCCAGACTCTGGGTGCATGGCAATGGTAGGCTCTTCACTTCCTTCCTTAAGCGTGGGATGTAGGGGCCTTCCTGATGTGTCTGGATGTGGTTCCAGACTCTGGGTGCATGGCAATGGTAAGCTCTTCACTTCCTTCCTTAAGCGTGGGATGTAGGGGCCTTCCTGATGTGTCTGGATGTGGTTCCAGACTCTGGGTGCATGGCAATGGTAGGCTCTTCACTTCCTTTCTTAAGCGTGGAATGTATTGGCCTTCCTGATGTGTCTGGATGTGGTTCCAGACTCTAGGTGCATGGCAATGGTAAGATTTTCACTTCCTTCCTTAAGCGTGGGATATAGGGACCTTCCTGATGTGTCTGGATGTGGTTCTAGACTCTGGGATGCATGGCAATGTAGGCTCTTCACTTCCTTCCTAAAGTGCATGAGGGAGGGGCATTCCTAGATGTGTCTGGGTGTGGTTCCAGACTCTGCGTGCATGGCAATGGTAGCTCTTCACTTCCTTCCTTAAGCGTGGGATGTAGGGCCTTCCTGATGAGTCTGGATGTGGTTCCAGACTCTGGATGCATGGCAATGGTAGGCTCTTCACTTCCTTCCTAAAGTGCATGAGGGAGGGGGCAATCTAGATCGTGTCTGGGTGATGGTTCCAGACTCTGCGTGCATGGCAATGGTAAGCTCTTCACTTCCTTCCTTAAGCGTGGGATGTAGGGGCCTTCCTGATGAGTCTGGATGTGGTTCCAGACTCTGGGTGCATGGCAATGGTAGGCTCTTCACTTCCTTCCTAAGCGTGGATGAGGGAGGGGCCTTCCTAGATGTGTCTGGATGTGGTTCCAGACTCTGGGTGCATGGCAATGGTAAGCTCTTCACTTCCTTCCTTAAGCGTGGGATGTAGGGGCCTTCCTGATGTGTCTGGATGTGGTTCGAGACTCTGGGTGCATGGCAATGGTAAGGCTCTTCACTTCCTTCCTTAAAGTGCGTGGGTGAGGGGGAATTCTGATGTGTCTGGATGTTGGTTCCAGACTCTGGGTGCATGGCAATGGTAAGCTCTTCACTTCCTTCCTTAAGCGTGGGATGTAGGGACCTTCCTGATGTGTCTGGATGTGGTTCCAGACTCTGGGTGCATGGCAATGGTAAGCTCTTCACTTCCTTCCTTAAGCGTGGGATGTAGGGGCCTTCCTGATGTGTCTGGATGTGGTTCGAGAATCTGGGTGCATGGCAATGGTAGGCTCTTCACTTCCTTCCTAAAGTGCATGAGGGAGGGGGCAATCTAGACATGTCTGGGTATGGTTCCAGACTCTACGTGCATGGCAATGGTAGGCTCTTCACTTCCTTCCTTAAGCGTGGGATATAGGGACCTTCCTGATGTGTCTGGATGTGGTTCCAGACTCTGGGTGCATGGCAATGGTAAGCTCTTCACTTCCTTCCTTAAGCGTGGGATATAGGGACCTTCCTGATGTGTCTGGATGTGGTTCCAGACTCTGGTGCATGGCAATGGTAAGCTCTTCACTTCCTTTCTTAAGCGTGGGATGTAGGGACCTTCCTGATGTGTCTGGATGTGGTTCCAGACTCTGGGTGCATGGCAATGGTAAGCTCTTCACTTCCTTCCTTAAGCGTGGGATATAGGGACCTTCCTGATGTGTCTGGATGTGGTTCCAGACTCTGGGTGCATGGCAATGGTAGGCTCTTCACTTCCTTCCTTAAGCGTGGGATATAGGGCTTTCCTGATGTGTCTGGATGTGGTTCCAGACTCTGGGTGCATGGCAATGGTAAGCTCTTCACTTCCTTCCTTAAGCGTGGGATGTAGGGACCTTCCTGATGTGTCTGGATGTGGTTCCAGACTCTGGGTGCATGGCAATGGTAAGCTCTTCACTTCCTTCCTTAAGCGTGGGATATAGGGACCTTCCTGATGTGTCTGGATGTGGTTCCAGACTCTGGGTGCATGGCAATGGTAAGCTCTTCACTTCCTTCCTTAAGCGTGGGATATAGGGACTTCCTGATGTGTCTGGATGTGGTTCCAGACTCTGGGTGCATGGCAATGGTAGGCTCTTCACTTCCTTCCTTAAGCGTGGGATGTAGGGGCCTTCCTGATGTGTCTGGATGTGGTTCCAGACTCTGGGTGCATGGCAATGGTAAGCTCTTCACTTCCTTCCTTAAGCGTGGGATGTAGGGGCCTTCCTGATGTGTCTGGGTATGGTTCCAGACTCTAGGTGCATGGCAATGGTAAGATTTTCACTTCCTTCCTTAAGCGTGGGATATAGGGACCTTCCTGATGTGTCTGGATGTGGTTCTAGACTCTGGATGCATGGCAATGGTAGGCTCTTCACTTCCTTCCTAAAGTGCATGAGGAAGGGGGCCATCTAGATGTGTCTGGGTATGGTTCCAGACTCTGGGTGCATGGCAATGGTAAGCTCTTCACTTCCTTCCTTAAGCGTGGGATATAGGGGCCTTCCTGATGAGTCTGGATGTGGTTCGAGAATCTGGGTGCATGGCAATGGTAGGCTCTTCACTTCCTTCCTAACGTGGATGTAGGGAGGGCATCTGATGTGTCTGGGTGTGTTCCAGACTCTGGGTGCATGGCAATGGTAAGCTCTTCACTTCCTTCCTTAAGCGTGGGATGTAGGGGCCTTCCTGATGTGTCTGGATGTGGTTCCAGACTCTGGTGCATGGCAATGGTAGGCTCTTCACTTCCTTCCTAAACGTGGATGAGGGAGGGGCATCTAGACGTGTCTGGGTATGGTTCCAGACTCTACGTGCATGGCAATGGTAGGCTCTTCACTTCCCTTCCTTAAGCGTGGGAATAGGGACCTTCCTGATGTGTCTGGATGTGGTTCCAGACTCTGGGTGCATGGCAATGGTAAGGCTCTTCACTTCCTTCCTTAAGCGTGGGATGTAGGGGCCTTCCTGATGTGTCTGGATGTGGTTCCAGACTCTGGGTGCATGGCAATGGTAGCTCTTCACTCCTTCCTTAAGCGTGGGATATAGGGACCTTCCTGATGTGTCTGGATGTGGTTCCAGACTCTGGGTGCATGGCAATGGTAAGCTCTTCACTTCCTTCCTTAAGCGTGGGATATAGGGACCTTCCTGATGTGTCTGGATGTGGTTCCAGACTCTGGGTGCATGGCAATGGTAAGCTCTTCACTTCCTTCCTTAAGCGTGGGATATAGGGACCTTCCTGATGTGTCTGGATGTGGTTCCAGACTCTGGGTGCATGGCAATGGTAAGCTCTTCACTTCCTTCCTTAAGCGTGGGATATAGGGACCTTCCTGATGTGTCTGGATGTGGTTCCAGACTCTGGGTGCATGGCAATGGTAGGCTCTTCACTTCCTTCCTTAAGCGTGGGATGTAGGGGCCTTCCTGATGTGTCTGGGTGTGGTTCCAGACTCTGGGTGCATGGCAATGGTAGGCTCTTCACTTCCTTCTTAAAGTGCATGAGGGAGGGGGCCATCCAGACATGTCTGGGTATGGTTCCATACTCTAGGTGCATGGCAATGGTAAGCTTTTCACTTCCTTCCTTAAGCGTGGGATATAGGGACCTTCCTGATGTGTCTGGATGTGGTTCGAGACTCTGGGTGCATGGCAATGGTAGGCTCTTCACTTCCTTCCTAAAGTGCATGAGGGAGGGGGCAATCTAGACGTGTCTGGGTATGGTTCCAGACTCTACGTGCATGGCAATGGTAAGCTCTTCACTTCCTTCCTTAAGCGTGGGATGTAGGGGCCTTCCTGATGAGTCTGGATGTGGTTCGAGAATCTGGGTGCATGGCAATGGTAGGCTCTTCACTTCCTTCCTAAAGTGCATGAGGAGGGGCAATCTAGACGTGTCTGGGTATGGTTCCAGACTCTGGGTGCATGGCAATGGTAAGCTCTTCACTTCCTTCCTTAAGCGTGGGATGTAGGGGCCTTCCTGATGAGTCTGGATGTGGTTCGAGAATCTGGGTGCATGGCAATGGTAGGCTCTTCACTTCCTTCCTAAAGTGCATGAGGGAGGGGGCAATCTAGACGTGTCTGGGTATGGTTCCAGACTCTACGTGCATGGCAATGGTAGGCTCTTCACTCCCTTCCTTAAGCGTGGGATATAGGGACCTTCCTGATGTGTCTGGATGTGGTTCCAGACTCTGGGTGCATGGCAATGGTAAGCTCTTCACTTCCTTCCTTAAGCGTGGGATATAGGGACCTTCCTGATGTGTCTGGATGTGGTTCCAGACTCTGGGTGCATGGCAATGGTAAGCTCTTCACTTCCTTCCTTAAGCGTGGGATATAGGGACCTTCCTGATGTGTCTGGATGTGGTTCCAGACTCTGGGTGCATGGCAATGGTAAGCTCTTCACTTCCTTCCTTAAGCGTGGGATGATAGGGACCTTCCTGATGTGTCTGGATGTGGTTCCAGACTCTGGGTGCATGGCAATGGTAGGCTCTTCACTCCCTTCCTTAAGCGTGGGATATAGGGACCTTCCTGATGTGTCTGGATGTGGTTCCAGACTCTGGGTGCATGGCAATGGTAAGCTCTTCACTTCCTTCCTTAAGCGTGGGATGTAGGGGCCTTCCTGATGTGTCTGGATGTGGTTCCAGACTCTGGGTGCATGGCAATGGTAAGCTCTTCACTTCCTTCCTTAAGCGTGGGATATAGGGACCTTCCTGATGTGTCTGGATGTGGTTCCAGACTCTGGGTGCATGGCAATGGTAGGCTCTTCACTTCCTTCCTTAAGCGTGGGATATAGGGATTTCCTGATGTGTCTGGATGTGGTTCCAGACTCTGGGTGCATGGCAATGGTAAGCTCTTCACTTCCTTCCTTAAGCGTGGGATATAGGGACCTTCCTGATGTGTCTGGATGTGGTTCCAGACTCTGGGTGCATGGCAATGGTAGGCTCTTCACTTCCTTCCTTAAGCGTGGGATATAGGGACCTTCCTGATGTGTCTGGATGTGG
This sequence comes from Ambystoma mexicanum, assembly GCA_002915635.3. NCBI lineage: Eukaryota > Metazoa > Chordata > Amphibia > Caudata > Ambystomatidae > Ambystoma > Ambystoma mexicanum. The sequence goes on from CM030325.1 coordinate 1,035,423,145, forward strand.
TTCCAGACTCTGGGTGCATGGCAATGGTAGGCTCTTCACTTCCTTCCTTAAGCGTGGGATATAGGGATTTCCTGATGTGTCTGGATGTGGTTCCAGACTCTGGGTGCATGGCAATGGTAAGCTCTTCACTTCCTTCCTTAAGCGTGGGATATAGGGATTTCCTGATGTGTCTGGATGTGGTTCCAGACTCTGGGTGCATGGCAATGGTAGGCTCTTCACTTCCTTCCTTAAGCGTGGGATATAGGAATTCCTGATGTGTCTGGATGTGGTTCCAGACTCTGGGTGCATGGCAATGGTAGGCTCTTCACTTCCTTCCTTAAGCGTGGGATGTAGGGCCTTCCTGATGTGTCTGGGTGTGGTTCCAGACTCTGGGTGCATGGCAATGGTAGGCTCTTCACTTCCTTCCTTAAGCGTGGGATGTAGGGGCCTTCCTGATGTGTCTGGATGTGGTTCCAGACTCTGGGTGCATGGCAATGGTAGGCTCTTCACTTCCTTCCTGAAGCGTGGGATGTAGGGGCCTTCCTGATGTGTCTGGGTGTGCTTCCAGACTCTTGGTGCATGGCAATGGTAGGCTCTTCACTTCCTTCCTTAAGCGTGGGATGTAGGGGCCTTCCTGATGTGTCTGGGTGTGGTTCCAGACTCTGGGTGCATGGCAAAGGTAGGCTCTTCACTTCCTTACTTAAGCGTGGGATATAGGGATTTCCTGATGTGTCTGGATGTGGTTCCAGTCTCTGGGTGCATGGCAATGTTAGGCTCTTCACTTCCTTCCTTAAGCGTGGGATGTAGGGGCCTTCCTGATGTGTCTGGGTGTGGTTCCAGACTCTTGGTGCATGGCAATGGTAGGCTCTTCACTTCCTTCCTTAAGCGTGGGATGTAGTGGCCTTCCTGATTTGTCTGGATGTGGTTCCAGACTCTGGGTTCATGGCAATGGTAGGCTCTTCACTTCCTTCCTTAAGCGTGGGATGTAGGGACCTTCCTGATGTGTCTGGATGTGGTTCCAGACTCTGGGTGCATGGCAACTGAAGAGAGGGTCCCTGGAATGGTCCTTATGTCCCCTAAGCGAATGTTGACTTGCAGGATGAAGAATGAAAGATGTAACCTGCTGTTTGGCATGTCACTGACTACACCAATGTTTCACTCCAACGCTCCAGCTTCTAACTTTGGCCCCTGAGCATTACCCGACCAGTAAAGACCCCCCCCCCTCCACGGGTCATATTACCTAAATAAAACCCTCATACATGCAGACAGAAGGCATGTGTTTTGCGTTCAACTCACACTTGACCCAGCAGGACAGGACAATGCCCATTTACTCGTGGTGGGAAGAGAAGCAGTTCCCAGCGAGACAAAGGGGAATGATACAAATGTTGCCCACCAAAAACTGCAACCTGCAGGCACTCTTCCGGGCTAGCAGATCCGACCAATAGCAGCAATAGGGAACACACTGCCCTCCATGTCCCCTCCCATCACCTTAAAAAGGTACACTGAGCTCTGTGACCAGAAAGGGTACAAGGATTGGGAGGACCAGTCCTAGCCAATCCAGAAGTTTGATTTGTGAGGTGGTGTAAAATGTTTTCAATGGTCCTCCTGCGACCCTGCAACAGTGTAGTTTGCAACAAATTGGGGGAAGTCTCAGGCAGAGCCAACTGATAACGAAAGCCAGCAGAACCAATAACCCATATAGGTCTTATAGGTAGTTAGTCTAAGCTGACCAACGAGAACACCCCTCGGTTTTTGTGGTGGACCTGTTTTTTGTGACGTCTCTCATGAATAAATGTGTGACACGGGATCGGAAGCTGAGATTGCTGGAGATTTGTTTTCCTGTATGATCCCTGTCTGTAGTGAATAATAAAAGACAGTATACTTTCCCCCATGACTGAGTCTTCCATTTTTGAATAGGGGAGTCTTTGATGGGCCCAAGATTCTCTGCTAACGTTGGACAGTGTTATTGCGAATCCCCAATTCCTCTGGTACACTACAGCTGGTAGTCGAGGAGGGTCATTATGTTCGATCAGTGAGGCTGCCTTGTCCTGCCACGTGCCTGGAGGTCTTTGAGGTTACCCACGGAAGTCGAGAGCCATTCGCAAAGTGCACACCATGAAGAGGTCCTTACGAGCTTCCTTGGAAAAATTCCTGTCCCCTTTTCGTGGGACGCCAGCAGACCGGAAAGGCAGAGGGGCAGTTTGGGGGAGAGTCTGTGTCTGAGCGACGTCAGCTGATCACGATGTGTAAGTATAGACTCAGCTATATGACGAACGGAAGGGACTGAACAGGTTCTACTCGATGGATTTGTTGGGGTTTGATCTAGTAAGGAGCATTGCTGTGTAACTTTTGTTCTTGGTTAGGGAACATTCGTGCTTGGGGCGATCAGTTTGGGCAGTCAGCTTAGGCGATTGACTTAGGGCGGCACAGATGACATAAGATATGTAAATATTGGATTTCCTGTGTGTTGAGTGTTGTATGATGGTATTCCCATGTGCAGGGCTTAGCAGACAAAGGTAGCTTTTATCACTGAAGGTATTCTCCTGGTTAAGTCTTGCAGAGGCGTTTTATCTACAAGGCAATGCTGTGGGTACGGGTGATCATGTGGATTATTGGTTTTCCCTGTTGGTTAGGCAGGAAGGTGGCCACATGTATGTTGTTTGTGTTATTTCAGGTTCGTCATTGTGTTTGAGGACTGTGTAAGTGGACAGAGTTAAGGGGTGGGTGTCAGCAATTTCTTCCTTGTAGTAGAGGAGGCTTCACCAATGAGGTTGTTGTGTAGGACTCAAGGAATACAAGAAGTGCACAGCTTTTTAGGCTGAAAGGTATAATCCAGTTCTGAAACAGTGGTTGCGTTTTCGAGGCAGAGCATGAGCAGCACATGAGCAAGAGTTGTCCGTTGAACTTTTGGGGTGGAGAGCTACAGAAGGGTGGTGCACAGAGCCCTCCCATGGTATTGATTGAGTGCCAGAGAGGCTGAGGTCGATGTGGTGATTTAGTATTTGTTACTTTATATCGAGGTGAATGAAATTAAGTTTTTCCTAATAAAGGTGTATGTGTCGTAATCCCCATTTGAGGCCAAGTAAGTATTGATATATAATGTATTCAGGTAAAATCATGAGGGACACACCCAAACATCATATGTGAAAATCCCTCCCATGATATAAGGACAAAATCTGTAAATATAGCATGGAATGGACTTGCGGCACAGAGGGCAAATTGGCGAAGCCCTAGGTAAAAGCGGGGAGCTTCTCCAAAAGTGTGTAGCAGCAATTACACACGTACTAACAAAAGGCTTAAAAAAAGTTAAGCAAACGGGTGGCCATACTAGAGTTTTGGAAAATGTTTCAGGACAAGGAAGGGCACCTGGCACAGCGACAATGGATGCTGAGCCAGCGAGAGGCAGAGAGTGAATCGCCCCTGGGTTTCCCCTCCACAAACAGAGAGCGAAAAGGCAGCCGCAGGAACCCAGGGATTATAACCCACAAGGGACTTAAAAGCTACAACACAATGCACCAATCCCACATATACACCCCCAGAATATAGTAAGCAGGAGGGGCAAGGCGAGGCTGAGCTGACGACCAAGGGAGCGCAGAGCGCAGGCGGTGAATGCAGGGAGCACAGCAAGATCCGGGTGAGGTTAAAAGAAAATTACCTGGAGAAAGGGGGAAGCATTGAAGGGCAAGAGGCGATAGTCACGATTGAAAGGGTAAGCAGACATAAATAACTTAAATTGGATGGAATGGTTGCATGAGAAATAGGATGCGCAAGCAGGGAAGTAGCAAGTAACAAAGACTTAGAAGACGCGAGAGAATGAGCAATGATAATGGAGTAAGAAGAAAGATGAGAAAGGGGAGAGAAGGAAGAGAATGAACGTGTGTGCAGAGAGAAACAGAGGTAGAAGCATGAGAGCAAAGGGAGTGGAGGTGAGAAGACAGAGAGTGCTTGAGGACATGGCAGAAAGAAATGTAGAAGAAGAAAGGGAAAAGCAAGTTCAGAAGGACAAGAGGAAGTTAGAAGTCGAACGACTCCTTAGGGAGCAACAACTCAATGAAGAGGAGGAACGTGCCTTAAGAGCAACGCAAGTAAAGATATGTTTGGCACGTTTCAGTGACGATGAGGAAAAGGAAACGCAAGTGAGAAGAGAACGAGACAGAAGCGGGAAAAGTAGCACGGATAGACAGAGCTGAGATCAATTTCTCCATGAGGAGGGAATGCGGAAGTACAGGTCAATTGGGAGGAGGGCAGCAAGGAGACACAGTATTGAGGAGTCTTAGCTTTCAGAAGGACATTGACAGTATTTGCTGGGGACACTGGGTCTGGGGATGACATATTGGGGAGTGTGGATGACAAAGAGGAGAGACCCTCTTTCTGCCCCTGGGGAATAGGTCCATATAAAGACACAGTATGGAGAGACTTCAAAGACACAGATGGACTAAAGGAAGATGGAGGGGGGCAGCTACAGCGTCCGAAAGGTATATCGAACAGTGCAGGTGACATCACCCCATATGCACATAGGCTTAGGGATCTGCCAGGGCAAAGGAAAGGAGAGATGACAAGGGTGTTTACCGTGACCAAAAACACAGGGAGACAAAGTGGAGGGATAGTACTGACACAGTTCCCACTACTAGAAAAGGGAGGGGGACAACCTCAATACATACCATGGCAGCAGATGGGCAAAGTCAATTCATGAAATAAATTACAGTCGTTGACTGTAGGGGCTGGGAAGTGGATATATGAGCTAGAGAGACTGACGGCAGGGATGATGTTAGCAGTGGGTGACATGAAGGGCTTTCAGACATTGTATGCAAAAGAGCAGGTTACCCCAGAGTAACAGTACAGAACACGGCGCGCAATTGTTCGCCCATCAATAATTGTTGAACGGCCATGTGGCACGCTCTGAGGATACAGTACTCGGATACCTCTGACATTAGCGTGATCATGGCATGCAAAATGAGGGTGGACGAGGATACCCTTCATATATTCAAGCTATTCAAGAGAAAGGGAGACTGAAGAGGTGTGAACCGTGGGATGAAACAGTGAGATTATTCTATCATATGTTGTGTCAGGGGTTACCTAAACAAGTGCAAAGATATCTTAAGAAACGTGTGATGGAGGCCAAACCATGGTAGAAATTCAGCTGACTATAGTGCACTATTGCAGGCTAATGCAAGAGAACACAAGGAAAAAGCGTGAGGACACAAAACAGGAGGAAGTGAAATTAGTGCAAAAAAGATTATCGAAGTAAACAATGCATGGGCCGGTGTTAACCAGCGTGGAAGGACAGGTGTGCCGCATGCGCAGTACATGCAGCTACCTATGGGGGGACTTTGTGGGGTGAGAAGACTTACACCAAGGTTTCTAAGGGAGAGGGGGAGCACCCATAGGAAGAGGGTATGGACAACAAATGCAGCAAGGACCAGAGGGACTTCAGCGGGGCTATCAGGGACCACCACAGTGCTGGGTGTGCGGACAGATAAGGCACATCTCTCAAGTGTGCAGAAGTAGAGCTGTGATGCCACAGAATGGGGGAATGCCGCACCAACCCACATATCAGGCAGAACAGACTGACTATTATGCCCAGGACCAAACACAGTGGCAGGCACAGACCCAAGATGGATACATGCAAGCATATCAGCATATACACAAGCACCACAAATACAGGGACCCGTACAGCCATACCCACAGGCAAAACCTGCACTGCTGATGCAGGGACACATGCAGCCACCGCAAGCAGCAAAGAAGGATGCTGGGACACCGAAGTTGGGGGGGCGACTGTTGTGGGCAACCCATTCACGGGGACAGGGATGTCCTTATACCCACAATAGAACAGCCCACAGATGGACTGGATGTGTTAAATCCTATTGGTTATACCCAACCCAGCAGAGGAATCATGTATAGGGGTGACGATAGGTGACAAAACTTTTTTCTTTTTTCTCGTGGACACAGCAGCAACTAGATCCTGTATCAGGGAAGGGAGATTCCCAATGCCTGGCAATGCCATAATGTGCAGGGATTCTCTGGGACAACAGACTTGGTTCCTTTTACAGATCAACTCTCACTTTCTATTGGGGAGCATTACTTATCTTTGCCACTCTTGTATTCCTGACTGGCACCAGTGAATATAATGGGAAGAGACACAATGAGTAATCTCAATATGACCATCTCATTTACAGACCAGGAGATAGTGTGCTCAACACCAGGAATTCACTACATGAATCTAAGGGAGATTATCTGGGCATATTGTGGGCACACAGTAAACAGATGGGGTGCTAGTGGATATTGAACTCTTTCAATATATGGGGTGGAGGTATTGATAGCATGGCTTCCAGGGATTCAGGGAAAGCTATGGCGATTACCTTACGAGTATATATTCTGGACAGAAGTTCCATTGGATGAGCCAGAGGGGAAAGTGGTCCCAATAGAACTTGAGACGGCGATAATGGGGGAAACAGGATAAAGTTGTATGGGACAGACGACACAGGAGGATACTGGAGGACATTGATTGCAGTGTGCAAACGATACAGGTTGACTAATGTGAACGACGAAGAACTGTTTCAGGATGATTGATCAGATCACAAGGTAGTGTTTGACATCAGTATTACATTTAGGGTGAGATGCACTGTATGGATGTACCACAGAGAATGGCTATGTTGCAGAAAGCACCACCACCATTTCTCGAGGAAGACTTGGGAAGGCTACCCAGTGTCTAATGGACCACATGTCCATATGACGTGGGGCTAGGAACAATTATACCAAGAGCAATTGCAGCATTAGTGAAGCAGGGCATTCTGGTACCATTCGAATCACAGTGCAACTCTGCAGTGTACACTGAGAAAAAGGCAACGGGCTGGTCATTGCGTTTTATATAGGATCTGTGCCTTTGAACCAGATTGTAGAGGCAGTATCCCCTTTAGTTCCAAATCCAATGACAACTTTGTGTAGCATTCCCATGGAAGCTACCCACTTCACAGTAATAGGTTTGAAGAATGCCTTCGTCTCTATGCCACTTCACATAGAGTCACAGGACCAGATCTTCTTTTCTATATAGAAACCAGAAGTGGAAACACACTCATCTCCCACAAGGGTACTGTGAGTCACCATGCATATTCAATAGGGTCCTCCAGATGGATCTCGGCAACATACAATTGGAGAGCACCATCATACAGTACGTTATTAAAGACATTTTGATCTGCAGCAAGTCAGAAATACAGTGCAGAAATGACTCAGGATATAATATGATATTTAATTTGTATCGCGCTCGTACACAAGTGTTTCAGAGCATGACGAGGCAAGGGAGGGGAACAGGGGAGAACACAACAACTATCTTACTAGGCCCAGTGACATTGAGAACGTGCAAGTGCATGGGAAAGGGAAAGGGGAAAAGTACAAGGAAGGGAGAGAGTGGAACGTGCGGAGCAGAGGAGAACAGATAAATAATAATAAATATAAATAAATAGATAATAGAGGCAATAAACAGTGGTAGTGCAGCCAGCAAGTCACAAGTGTTGTGTTTACAGCAGCAGACTGGGTAAGTTTGATACGTGCAGAAAAGGAAGAAAATTGTGGTTTAGGGGACTGTATGGGTACAGATAAAGTCCACAGTGCAAGGGGTGGCCAGGAGGTATTGCAGGAGGGTGGCAGGGTGAGCAGGTATCTGGGCCCAGGGGACAGAGAGTGGCCAGGAGCACAATGCCAAGAGAGAGCAGATCAGCAGGGGTGAGGGGGAGCGAAGGCAGAAGCAAAGACCAAGGTCTTGAGGTGCTTCCGGAACCAGAGATGGTTCTCCTCAAGTTTTAGAGTGGCAGGGAGGCTATTTCAGAGGGAGGCCTCAGCCGAAGACAGAGATCTACCCCAAGTTCATTTCTTTGAAAAATGGCTGACCATGAGGGAGTTAGAGGTAGAGGAGCGAAGAGCCCCGTGGACAATGCAGAGGGTTTTGAATTTAATCCTTGCAGCCACTGGGAGCCAATTGGAGCCAATGGAGAGATTTCAGTACACATGTTCACAGTATTTGTAGCGAAAGGGTACACGGTAGATACAGTGAAATTACAGTATTGTCAGAAGCAGGTGCTGTACATTGGGCAGCTAATCTCGCAGAAGGAGTGAAGAGTGACACCAGAAAGGGCAGACACAATCCTTAGGATGCCGAAACCTACAACAGTGAGACAGGTGCAGCAGTTTTTAGGTCTCTGTTACTATTGCAGAGCTTGTGTATTAGACTACAGCACATGCACAAGACCATTGTTAAGTGCACTGAAGGAAGCACAAAGAGTGGAGGGCACACTAAAATGGACAGAAGAGGTGACAGATGCATTTGCGGAGATGAAGAAAGCAATACGCACAGCTCCTTTGTTAGGGATCCCAGATTATCAGGACAAATTGTATCTTTTCTCACACGCCAATGGAGTAGTGATGACTGCAGTACTGACACAGAAGACTATTTTAGGACACACACCATTGGCATACTACAGTGGGAAACCATACCCAGTAATGAGAGGACATTAACCTTGTGAGCAAGCACTGGCTACTGCTGCATTCACAGTAGAGAAGTCAATGAGTGTTATAATGGGGTGCAGTACCACCATATTCGTGGAGCTTCAAGGCACAATATAACACTATCGAATCCAGCCATTAAGGTAGTAAGTTGCAGCATTGTAAATCCAGCGACATTTGTAGGAGAACCAGTAGAGGAAGGGGACTACATGCACAATTGCACCATCCGACTCACATGGGGAAAGATGTTCTTGCTGCTCACATTGGGGAAGAGTGGTTGTGTCCCAATTTAGAGGAAACATGTTATTGAATTTGTAAATAATTGTGTTACCTGCAAAGGTTTCACTGCGGTGCATACCCTGAGAGTGGTGAGGGGAGCCATAACCCATCCACTAGGTCCTTTTCAACATCTTCAGGTAGATTATGCAGATATGCTCCTGGAATGTCAGGTCTAATGCTACATGATAGTAGTCATGTGCTCATTTTTCCAATAGATCGAGGTCGGACCCTGTTCACACATCAATGCCCTTAGAGTGGCAAGATTCCTGTTTAGAGTATTTTTCCCATGCTGGGGCATGTGTGAGGTCCTGCAGTTTGACAATGGCCCTCACTTTGCTAATTAAGTATTTCAGAATAATGACTTTACTGGGGATACAGCATAAGTTTTCCTGTGCTTATCACTCGAAAGCGAATGGAGTGTATGTACCCCTTAACGGCCTACAAAATGAAAAGATAGCAAAGACAAAGGCCACTCTAAATAACCAGACTGTCTGACTGCGGGTTTGCCGGTGGGGAACCTTGGCTTACCTCCAGCTAAATGTTGGGCCCTACCAGTAGAAAATGCTGCCATTACCAGCACCAGCATTGACGGCAAATCCCTTCATGGAGTCCTATTTCACCATGAATGGTGATTTACACAGTCCCGCCGGCACTCGTTATCCAGCGCAATGCCGCCAGACCAAGTGCTGGTAAAGGTAAGTACCAAATGCCGATATCCTGGTGGCTCAACCGCCAGGATAACAGCAGGGTCAGAATGAGGCCCACTGTATTTTTGTTACACATAGCTATTCATCATGAAAGTAGCGACTGTTATTTTAGAATTTCTATGATTCCCCAAATGCCCCTAACTTTCCAGGCTTATTTCATGCAACACGTTATATAGTCAGAAGCAGAGAGAAGGGCGCCCCCTCGTTTATTTTTTCATGCCTTTCTTCTCTACTTGGTCAAAAATCATACACGACTTAATCGCAGACACCCATCTGTCATTGAAGTGCTCATTGACACCAGAATCTGTATTGAGTAGGAGCGACTGTTCTTCGTTGCACTTGCACACTACTACACCCACAGAACTTGATCTTACATATATTAACAACATAATCACGCATTTTTTGAGGAATTTGAGGCAGGTTTTCTTTATTACACTTCGTGAAACAGAAGAGTCCGAAGAGGAGTACATTATTGGTGCCAGTATTAAAAGTGCGATTGTGATATTTTGTGCATTCTGTTGTCCCTACATCTTTGCACAAAGATTATTTTTTGAAGATGCACAAGCTGTGACCCCTACTAACATAATCCCAACCCAAGCAGGTATGGCCAACATATCAGGTAAGGCGTTAAGCACTTCATGACCAGTAAGGAGAAGTAGGCGCAGTGCAGACTTAGATTTAAGTCAGGTTGATTCATATCTAACTGATTCGGCCCAGTTATCTAATAACATGTGGTATAAACACACGACCAAGGTAGGCAAACAAACCACTGGAGAGAGCTGTTATGTCTACTCTCTCCTCCCTGACGCCATGAGTGTCTCCAGAAAGTTGGTAGCAACTGAAATCCCAGCAGCAAGGTCACAATGACTTATGCACTTATCGTTCTGCACCACAAGAGGAAGAGTTAAGCGAAGATAGTTACTTTGAGATGGAGGCCCATAAAGACTTTTTTTATTTGAAGATAACTACAAAAAGACTCGAGCAATGATGGATGATTACTGGAAAAAGATCAGACCATCAAATACATAACAGAGGGCCCACAAAAAGGAGAAACGAGAGAAGTGACACAAAAGGAGTTGCCATGTTCCAAAAGAGGACTAGTAGAGATAGGAGGAGAACCAGGATGCTCGAAAGACCACAGATGCTGGTGTATGGACAAGTATACACAGCTGACGGATGGATGCTCCTAACAGTCCCAGTTCAAATGGTAGAAGAGGAAAAGAACAAATACCTGAAAGAATGAAAAGCAAGTGTGAAGTTGCTAACATGGGTGGAGAACGAGGCTGGGCCAATGCCCATACTAACGATCAAAGGAGCAGACTTATGTTTCCAGAATGATGTCCAGTAAAGGTTGAAGAAAACAAGGAACTTAAACTCCAACTATGCGCTACTAACTACAAGAAAGCAATCATCCAAGCTAAAAAAGACGTCTATAACGATAGAATCTCCAACGCATTCTCCAATACAAAGGAATTATTTGCAATCCTGCGAGAACTTGAATCTCCCATACCACCACCCGATAACGTACCCAAAGACAAGCAATGGTGTACCAATATCCAAAATGCCCTCGCAAAAAAAGTGAAAACATTACAATCTAACAATTACTATAAAAAAAGCCTTGCTCCCTCTCAGCGAAACTCCCAGTATGCCCACGCCCACTCCCAAACCTAGCTTAACACCTTTCAAATTCACTAAAGTTTCCACTTATAAAACTGAAAAAATCATTGCCTCACTAAAACCTTCCAATTGCAAAGGCGATTACTGCCCGGCCCAGATAATCAAGGATGCAGCCAGAGACCTTGCCCCCTTCGTCACTAAACTCATCAATGCCTCCTTCTCATCTAGCACCGTCCCAAGCAGCCTAAAAGAGTCCTGGGTTCTCCCCCTGCTAAAAAAACAAACCCTGGACCCTCCGTCCCCACCAACTATAGGCCCATCACTACTGTTCCTTTCCTCCTGAAGATAATTGACAGAGTGGCCTATCTTCAAATTCAAAAATACTTGGAGACTAACCAACTCCTTGGCACTCGTCAATCGGGGTTCAGACCTCAGCATGGCACTGAGACCGCACTTATAGATCTTAAAGCCTAAATCGATGAGCTCAACGACAAAGGAAACACAGCTATGCTACTCCTCCTTGATCTGTCGGCGGCCTTCGACCTAGTGGAACACACAGTACTCTGCAAACACCTAGCGTCAGCCGCCCACTTCTCAAGTGAAGCTATAGCCTGGGTCCAATCCTTTCTCGACAATAGAAGTATGCGAGTCTTCTCCACCTTAGACTCTGCAGACCCTATCCAGACAACATGTGGAGCCAGTCCCACAGGGCTCCTGTGTCTCGCCAACGATGTACAATATCTTTACTAAACCTCTATTCGACAAATTGGACAGACTGGGTGTCACCTACACAAATTATGCAGACGACACCCAGATCCTCATCCCCCTTTTCGGTCAATTTCACTACGGATACAGCTTTAGTAAACAAAATGTACACCCTCATTCAGGCCTGGATGGCAACCCATGGCCTCTGCCTGAACAATGAAAAAACAGAGATCCTTATTCTAGGCTAACCTAACAACTTAAAAAAACTTGATTCTAATTGCAGCTCCTTCAATATTGACAGCAATATAATCCCTGTCGCCAAAGAGGTGAAGACCCTAGGTTTCTACTTGGACTCCACTCTGTCCCTAAGGAAACAAGTGAACTCCTTGGCCTCATCCACTGCCTATACTGGTCAACTGATTAAAGCATGCAGTCCCTTCCTCTCACCAGCTAGCTGCATTATCCTAGCCAATGCACTGACCCTTTCAAAACTGGATTACTGCAATGCTCTTTATGCAGGCACTAACAAATACATCATCAATAAACTTCAAACCCTGCAAAACAACGCGCTCAGAATGGCCCTGAACCTCCCAGTCAGAGAGCACATTTGGAATGTGCGTAGAAACTACAACTGGCTAAATATTTGCGATAGGATCACCTTCAAAATTGTCACGCCAACATTCAAATGTATGAACAATGCAGCCCCCCATACCTCAGGGACAGAATAATAAGAAAAACCTCTGCACTACCAACCAGAACAGTCAACTCCTTCTGCCTCCAAACCCAGAGATTCCGACTAAAAGAAACAGGAGGCAACAGCTTCCCTGTGCAAGCAGTTCTGTACTGGAACACCCTACCACTTGAACTAAGAAGGGACCAGCCTTACAACAGCTTCAGGCACCACACCCGCACCTGGCACCGACGCAATGACCATTGAAACCTGAGACCATGTGCTTTTGATCTGATAACATATGATGTTCAACTCTCACATGAAAAATGTACATAATGCATTTACTGTTTATAATATGTTACACTCTATCCTTACATGTAAAGAATGTATATAATGTAATTACTGTATATAACACATGATACCAACAACCTGTAATCTGTAACCTGTAACTAAGTTCTAAGTATTCTTGGTATTCTGTGTGCCCAGCTACCCAAGGGTTTCTGGTGCCCTATAAATAAACAAACAAACAAACAAACAAGGAATGTAAGCAGACCATGAAAGTTTCAGGTCTACAAGTCGGAACAGCAGTTTTGATGGACCACTATTGGGCCTGCAGATCAAAAAGCATACATGAAGCTGTCACCTAACTGGGGGTCCTGCAGGGTTGTACTCGCTGGTGCATCTGAACACACAAGCACTGGTAGTACCCCAGAAGGATATCAAAGTAGAGGGATTCCCCAAATGGACTCTAACAAAAGAAAGAAGAGGTCTGTACAGCTGACAAGAGTAAAGAGGGAAAATGATGTATCATCAACAATGGAGTACTCCCTGGATGCAATATCACTACAGCATAGACTGTTTAGTAGAACAGAAATATTCTTTGCATCCATCATTGCAGCAGTGCAAGCCAGCACAAATGCAAAATGGCTCCATATCATTAGGTGGGAGTTGATGTAGATAATACATGTGACCGCCAAGGGGTTCAACACAATCAAGGAGAAGCTCTGAGCAAGCAGTGAGTTTAATTGTGTTACAGAATAGATATGTGCTAGATTTACTAATAGCCATGGAAGGAGGAGTTTGCGCCTAGATTGGCTCTTCTTGCTGTACATTCGTACCAGCAAATGATGCATACAATGACACACTCACTGAGGCGGTTACCGGGATATCAGAGATGCATGCTAAGATGGGGGCAGAGATTAATGCTGCAGGAAAAGATGAAGTTTGGCTGTCATATATCTTCTCATGGGTACCAACATGGATGGCCGATGGACTGAAGGTGTTAGCAGCAGCACTGGTGTTTATAAAGCTGACCTTCTGTGTTATCAGAATATGCATCACACAATGCAGAAAGACGATTGCAAAGACTGTAGGGATGGAAGTACTGATAAACACAAGCTCAAAAGTTGACAAGATAATAAAAGCTTGAGATACACCGAGTGCCCAGATAACAGACTTCCTCTGTTCCCGGCTGGAGTATTGTATGATTATGAGCAAAGACTGTTGGTGAAAGTGGATTTGGTGCAACCCTGAAGGAGGCTGCAGTTATGTGACATGTAGGTTGGATCATCATGCAATATTCTATGGACACCTAGGAGGAGTGACAAAGATCTGGATCCCAAAGCTGAAGTTGAACAAGGTGGAGGTGTGGTCGACAAGTCAACCAGAGTGGGGATTGAAGAGAGGGCCCCTGGAATGGCCCTTATGACCCCTTTGCGAATGTCGACTCGCAGTTGAAGAATGAAAGGCGTAACTCACTTTTTGGCCTGTCACTAACTACACCAATGTATCAAAGATATGGCATAATATATTCCTTAGACAGCAATTCAAAACATATCCAGTTGATGGTTTCAAGGATATAGAGGTCTCATCAATGGATCAGATCAACTGACAATAAGGCCAGGTACTTATAACATCATTAGTGACATCACAACATAGCTGCATTATCCATGAAGCAAATATACATCCATGCATGAAGATACACAGACATACACCAGACTGACATTAAAAACATGCTTGTAACTCCTGATGGTAGAGGACGGATACATTTACATAATGATATGAACCTTTTCTTTCTTTTGCCAAAGCGACAAAGCAAGTTGCAGAAATAACGCGGACCAAGCTTGCATATGCTTTATTGCAACTAACTACAAGAAGTTATGAAAACACACAGGGAACCTATGGAATGACTGAAGTGAATCGGGTAGGAAAAACCAGGCCTCAAGTACATGGAGAGAGAGAGATGATCCCTGCAGCATGAGGTTCAGCATGAGGCGCAGCACTCGTGTTTACAGCCAAGGACAAGGGCAGGTCGACATTTATTGGTTCCTGAGGCAGCAAGCCACCTGCAAGAATTCAGAGTAAACCTCTCAGAATTGCAGACAGAAGGGCTTCGTTTTGTGGTCCACTCACACGTGACCCAGCAGGACAAGACAATGCCCATTTACTTGTGGTGGGAAGAGAAGCAGTTCTCAGTGAGACAAAGAGGATTGATACAAGTGATGTCCACAAAAAACTGCAATCTGCAGGCACTTTCCCAGGCTAGGCAATCAGACAAGTAGCAACAATGGGAAACACACAGCCCTCCGTGTCCCTTCCCATCCCTGACCTTCAATATGACTATTATTGTGGCTAAATGTGTGGGTCTGGGAGTTACCAATATACAGGTTGGCTTATCCACACATGCATTCATTTTGTGTGACTGCCACACGCCAGATCAGATGAGTAAAAAAAATATTGAACACAGTTTTTATGGATTTTTAAAAATATTATGTTGTGTACCCTCACAACAGATTGGCTTTGCTTCCCCATCAGTGACCACAAATTCCTTTCTCTATCCTGTGCCCTTTCATTGGGCAGTTGTAGCTCACTTGGGACATCACCATCATCCCTAGTATGGGGTGTGGGCAGGGGATATGGTTGGACCCACGTACTGTCAAGCTACGGGTACAACCCAATTAGAAAAACATTGGCAACTGACTGTCATTAATAGGGAGGGAGATCCTAGCTGTCTACCACCGATCTTATCCTTTCCAGTCTCCCTGATTCAGCCTCACATTATCCCACATCCACAGGGAACTCAGAGATGCTGCTCAAAATCTCCAGCAGGATCCCAGTGAGATCCCCCAGTTAGATCCCAGCGATGTCTCACCTTGTGAGCCCAGTAATGGCCTTCAATGAGATCCCGGTAATGACCCTCACTGTGATCATATAGATGACCGCAGTGACATCCCAGTGATGCCCTATTGAGATCCCAGTGATATCCCAGTGAAATCATCCAGTGAGATCCCAGTGAAGTCATCCACTGTGATCCCAGTGATGTTCCCCCATGGGTTCCCAGTTATGGCCTCCAGGGAGATCCCAGTGATGGCCTTTAATATTATCCCAGTAATGACCCTCATTGTGATCCTGAAGATGACCCCAGTGAGATCCCAGTGGTGCCCCAGTGAGATCCCAGAGAAGTCCTCCAGTGAGATCCCAGTGAAGTCATCCAGTGAAATCCCAGTGATGGCCTTCAGAGAGATCCCAATGATAGTCTTTAATATGATCCCAGTAATGACACCTCACAGTGATCCTAGAGATTAACCCAGTGAGATCCCAGTGTTGCACCAGTGAGATCCCAGTGACGTTCTGTAGTGAGATCCAAGTGTCGTCATCCAGTGAGATCCCAGTGATGTTGCCCCATGAGTTCCCATTTATGGCCTCCGTTTGTCAAATGAGAAATTATATCGTGCCTCCTATCGCAATAAATATATGTATATTGATCTACTCCAAGCTGCTTATAAGTCGCTTGCGAAGAAATCTGTGTTGCAAGGTGCTGACCTTAATATCAATGTAAGCCGCCATTTTAGGTCAATCTGCCATTTTAGGTTCACTTTGTAAAGTCACCTTGTGAGTTAAAATGGTGGACGATGTCATTCTGAAATACAACATGGCTGCCTTGACCTCTGTATGTAGCTAATATGTAACTTGCCTGCAGGCCACCTGTTAAGGTCATGAACTTTAAATTTTAATTAAATTTAATTTTACATTTATAAAGCGCTCACACAGCCCGCAGGCATCGAGGGCTGTTACAGGAATTGTTTATTTTTCTTAGTTGCGTTTTTTTTGTTTTGTTTTTTGTCTTAGTTACGTATTTATAACGCGCTTAAACACTCAGAGGTTTCTAAGCGCGGACCCGGGGATCGAACCTGTTGTTGCTTCGTGTCGCCTTGCTTCCAAGACGCGCACGCTGCCGCTGAGCTATCCTCCCGGGACTGAGACCTTGTCCTTCGTTGACCTGTGTGTAAAGGATTACTCATGCAATGAAACTAATCCGCAAGCATATGTTAAGAACAATGTATTCAAATACTGAACATAGAACACTTGTTTGACTACATTGTATTAATTTTTGAGAAGACCTGCATGGCAAATCCCAGAATACACAGTTGCTGTATAGGCTTATTGATATATGTATTAAAAGCAAACCAGTTACATGTAGATGTGCGAAACTCGGCATGAACCCTAGATCGGTGATGTATTAGCGGAATATTAACCAGAAGTAGGGCTGGACATCGTGCTCACGAAGAGTATAAAAGACCAATGCAAACTGCACCACGCTGGAGTTCGTTGTGTTGCAATGAGGGCCGATAGCTATCTGATTTTGCTCTGTTCTTCGTAACTGGATTCAGTATAAAATAAAGTACTTTGTATGTTCCTTTGTAACCCGTGTTCGGTGTATTTTGTTTTGGGGTACTCAGCCTCGATATTTTGATTTTGTTTTCAGAGTTGTCGCCCGAATAGGGACCCTCAGGATTGATGCCGGATTGTCGAAGGTTGAGGCAGGCTATCGGACCGGGATCGGACGGTGTGACAAAAAGGGGCCCCACTGAACGAGACGCGACACTTCAGCAGAGCTGCACGACCCGATCCCTGGATGATTAGCTTGTGGTCTGGGACGGCATCTTGAGGAGGGTCCACTTATCGAGGCGGGCAGATTTGCCGAAATCACCATACACGAGGTAAGATTAGTTAGGTAAGATTCTTTGAAATCCGATCGGACCTCCTTAGGTTTGTTCAGGTGAGTCGTGACCCGACTCTAAATTCAACCCTGATAATTTGAATTTGGCGCATTGTATCTGCAGACACAATTATTGACCAGGTAACACCAATAATTTGATATGCCTGGGAAATTGTCTACCTGCTTCAGGGCGTTGTTCCACAGCGATAGACAATAGTTGGAATTTAGCCGTCCCGCACCACAGGAGGGGTCCGCCGGCATGTACTATGTACTGTAAGCATGGCATTGGCAGTATAGTATTTAATGACATTTGGCACAGACAAACCGACATGCCTCCGAACTTCAGTGGCCAATCAATGGTAGTTTTGAAATCCCTCGTATTGGGTATTTAGAGTCAATTCTATTAAAGAAAAAGGCTAGCAGCATTTGATGTTTTACAGAATTGGAAAAAAGAAGTGTTGCTGCAACTTTAAAGTAGAGGAAAACATGCGCGCAGTCATAAGACGAACGCCAAAAAAGCATTATTGTATGACCAAGATAAATATTCTGAATCTACTAGGAATATGGATAGAGCTTTCTCACTTGGAATTCAGAAAATCTATCCTTCCAAAGACCTCCATGCTTCTGATGAATTCATAGACAAATTGTTAAATGAACGAAGGCCTGGTGCCTCTGCACCACTTCCGTATGTTCTTCTTCCAGCTGCTTTGCCTCTTCCTACTGCTATTCCTGCTCTACCTGCTGTTGTTCCCGTTGTTCCTGCTCCTCCTAATGTTCCCCCTCCTCCAGCTCCTCTACCTCTTCTTATCGCACCAGTTACAGTACCTCCATTGAATTTGCCTGCGCCCTCTCTTCCAAGTGGTCCTGAGACGCTTGTAGTCGATCGAGGTGCAGGGTTGAAGGTTGTCACTCGCAATACTGTACCACCAGAGAAGAAACGTGATTTGATTGCATGGGCTAAGCATTGTATGGAGAGGGATGATCACGCTAATGTTTTTGCCACACTTTGTTATTTGGATAATTTTCCTGAGAAAAATGTTTTTATTGAAGGTTATTCAATACATTAATTGAATATTTAATTTTCCCCACATTACACATTTATGTGTAATGTGGGGAAAATTAAATAACACAGATCTCCCGCAAGGGTTAAGGGATCTAAATACTTTAGCGTTTTCTAGAGACACTGTGGAGAAAGTAAATGAGCATGTTGAGAGGTTATTTTGGGTATAGAAAGGAGTTAGAAAAGTTGCAGAATGAGGATGACGAGTGGGAAAGTATGTATGTGCAGAAACGGTTCCTTCCTTGTCGTAAATCGATATCTGAGGAAGCAAGATGGATTTCAGATATGTCGATAACTCCACTTGAAGTATATGACACATATAATCAGTATGCACTGGAAATGCAGAGGAAATTGATACAGGTAGTGATTGTGTAAAAAGAAAGATTATTTGTCCCACAGAGTTATTGAATATTTATAAGAGCTTTTTCACTTGACACTTCTTCGACTGCTTTAGCGCTCGACTTAGCTCTGTTGCTTTGTAAGCGTTCAGAGTCATCTACTTCTCAGTTGCCTATGAGAGAGGTTCCCCCGACATTTGTCCGAAGGTTGAGATTGCGGCTAATGCTGCAGCGGTTATAGCGCTGTGAACATTCCTGCACATTATGTATCGCAGTTTGTTCACGTCCCGTTCTCAAGACAGGAAGTGAATACTATTAGGCAATCTATTCCTGATATTAGGAAAAATCCGACAGGATTCTATAAAGAAATAGAGTCCGTCTTGCAGTCCTCAGTGTTCACCTTAGGCAATATCGATTTGTTATTTCCTGTACTCCTGCCCGTAGATTTGTGGAAACAAGTTAGAACTATAGACGACGTGCCAGGGTTGGGAGATACATGGACGAATATAATTAGACTCGATGGAGAAAGGCCAGCTGGTGAACGACCGCCCCAGGTGACACTAACCTTGCCTGGTAGAATCATTGCAAAATTAAAAACCATAATCCCGGAGAAAATCATTATTTGGGACAAACTTACGGCCTGTGTCCAAGGGAAGTCTGAGGGTGCTACCGAGTTCTTTAATCGGTTCAAACAGGTATTCTTGGATTTCAGCGGACAAGACCTAGGCAGAGAGTCTGGGAAAAGGTTATTTGTGGACAAATTTGTGTGTGGATTGCTGCCTGACATCCAGTCACAAAATATGTCTTCTGAGAGCGCTTGGCAGGCGAAGTCCCAATCAGAAGTACTGCATATGGCTCAGTACTACGAGAAACGTGTCAATAATGAAAAAGATAGAGTTGAAAAATGAAAAGGTGATTTGAAGACTAAAGTGCTATTACAGCTAATTGTTAGAGGCCCCAAGGGGGGTAGTTCTCAGATTAGAGGTCAGTATGTCCCGCAAGGGAATGTGCCCTTGGGTCCTGTGAACATTAACCAGTGTGCCTATTGTCGACAAGAGGGTCATTGGGGTGCACAATAATAATGTGAATAACACGTTTGGGAATATGGGTAGATGATCCAGAGGTCGCCCGGGTGTAGGGGGCCCTGGTAGAGGTCAATTTACACAGGATCCTCAGCAACCTTTTTCACAGGATAATCAGACTTCGAGTGTCGACACCAGGAACATACTTGATCATCCTTCTGCTGCATATTTATCTGAAGAGCTTCCTTTTGATGACATTCTATTTCGTTAGGATGGCCCGAAGCAAGGTTTGGAACCTACACCTATTCCCGTCAATCGGAAAGGTCCCTGCGTTGAAATGGTGGAGGGAAATAGGAAACATAAGTTTTTGATAGATACTGGAGCACAGAAGTGTTCCATTGATCATTCACGGGTTCCAAACATTCCACTGTCAGGGCAAACCATTGTTTCTGTAGGGTTTTCTGGCACGCCAGTTGGTTGTCCGGTTTCTTCGCCGGTACCCATTTCTTTGGGTTCCTTTACGGACCACTGTCCATTTCTGTTGAATTCGAATTGTGGAGAGAACTTGCTGGGGTCGAACCTGTTAAAATAATTGAATGCAGTGATGTATTGTTCTTCTGATGGAGTGCGCTTGCCGATTTCACCACAGCAATTTTCTGCTCGCAATTCCTGACTAGACCTTTGCCACCAGAATTCACTGATGTTCAGACAGCTTATGGGCTGTTGACGATAATGATGTCGGTGTTTTACAGATTGAACCTATTAAGATATTTTTGAAACATGGAATTGAGCTGCCACGCATTCCCCAGTATAAGATTTCAGTTGAGGGCGAGCGAGCTTTGAAATGCATTGTTTCCGATTTTGTGCATCGCGGGGTGATTGAATACATTTCAGGAAGTTTGTGTAATAGTCCAATTTTACCCATGTACAAGAAAGGCGATAATGCAATTCCATTCCATAATTGATTTACGTGCCATTAATAAGGTCGTCGCTCCGCAATTTCCAATTGTGGCTGATGTGACAACGATATTAACTATGATTCCAGCTACAGCTACTTACTTTAGTGTTGTGGATCTAAAGAATGCTTTCTTTAGTATTCCTATACACAAGGATAGTAGATACTTGTTCGCGTTCACCTTAAGGGGACGCTCATTCACATTTACTCGTGCACCTCAAGGGTACACAGAGTGTCCTAGCATCTATAGTAGGGCTTTGAAAGAACAACTTGATACCCTTGAATTTCCCTCTACTTGTACATTGCTTCAGTATGTTGATGATTGCTTTTAGCTGCTGACTCTGAGAGCGCCTGTAAGGAGGGTACTGTGTTATTGCTTATCCAACTAGCTAAGCATGGTCACAAAGCTTTGCTTAAAAAGTTTCAATACTGTTGCCATGAGGTCGCCTATTTAGGCTATCTCCTGTCAAAGGAGGGAAGAAGATTGACACCTGATAAAATAAAACACATTTCTGGCATGTCTGTCCCAAATACACAGAAGGAAGTTAGAGCCTTGATAGGTATGGCTTCTTACTGTAGGTTGTGGATCCCAAATGTTTCGCTAGTGATCAAAGCGATGTTGGCTTTGACAAAGAAGGCCATGTCTTCGCCATTGCTGTGGAACGCGGAACACCAGCAATCGTTTGACTTGCTTAAGACTGTATTATGCTCTGCACCAGTTTTGGGCACACCAAACTATGAAAAGACCTTGTGTTGTTTGTGCATGAATGTGCTTTGACTGTATTGATGCAGGAACATGGAGGGAAGAATAGGCTGTGCGGTTACTTTTCTTCCGCCCTTGATCCTGTAGCATGCGCTTAGCCATGATGTTTGCGAGCTGTCGCTGCTGCGTCTGTAAAACAGAGTGAGGGAATGGTCCTAGGCCATGATCTTACCCTGATGGTGCCTCACTCTGTAGATGTTCTACTGAACCGAACCCAAACGCAACACCTCACTTCTGCACGGTTGACAAGATATGAATTGATCTTGTTTGCTCCTCACATTCAAATTAAGAGGTGTTGTGTTCTTAATCTGGCTGAACTCCTACCTTTCCTGCAAGATACTACTTGCGGCGATGAAGAGTCACATGATTGTTTGTATACTACCGAACAAGAAACAAAGGGAAAAATTGATTTGAAAGACACTCCTTTGGATAATCCGCAAGGAGAGCTGTTCTGTGATGGCTACTGCTTCAAACTTCCGGATGGTACATCCACAGCTGCTTATGCAATCACCACATTAAGCACGGTCGTGGAAACCAAGAGAATCATGCATAACTCTGCACAGGCTGCAGAGATTATAGCATTGACCCGAGCTTGTGAACTTTCCAAAGGGCTTGCAGTAAATATATATACTGATAGTCAGTATGCCTTTGGGGTGGTTCACAACTTTGGGAGACTTTGGTCAGAGAGAGGGTTCCTAACTTCACATGGCACCAAAATCCAACATGGCTCCCTAATAGTACAACTGCTCTCAGCGCTTGCGCTCCCTACTCAGTTAGCAGTCATGAAATGTGCAGCACATCGAAAGATTACAGATGAACATAGGAAAGGGAATGCTTTCGCTGATCAGATAGCTAGACAAACTGCTACCGATCCCCTACATGGAGATGTATGTTTCAAGGGAGACTTAATGCTTATGCAATGGATGAGGGTGTTGGGTCTGTACGGGATATCCAAGCTGATGCCACATTAGAAGAATCCAAGAGGTGGGCTGAAGGCTTGGGGAAACTTGATGAAGACAGGTGTTGGGTGGACACAGAGGAAGGGAAATGGCTACTCCAGGACACGTACATAATGATGATGATAGTCATCATGGCCCATGATCCTACGCTTGTATGTGCCCAGAAGATGACAAAGATGTTAGAAAAAGTTTGGGCAAATGACAAAATTTCAAAAATTGCCCAGCGCTATGTCCAGGATTGTATGATTTACCTACAACACAATGTGGGAAAGGGGACAGCAACTCCAAGGGGAAGTTTCAGGCCACCCTCTGTCCCCTTTGAAGTTATCCACTTTGACTTTATTGAAATGGAACGATGTAACAACAAAAAATATGTGCTGGTGGTCATCTGTGCTTTTAGTAAATGGGTTGAGGCTTTCCCCGTTAAAGATGCTACAGCCATGACTACTGCGAAAACCATGTTAAGAGAATATTTTCCACGGTTCGGGCTACCAAGAGTCATCTGGTCGGACAATGGTCCACATTTTGTCACTGCTGTAATTCTGCAGATATGTGCGGCATTACAGATAGACAAATGGTTCCATTCGGCCAGACACGCTCAGAGGGCCGGACTAGTAGAAAGACACAATGGTATCATCAAGAACAAGCTCGCTAAGACGTGTGCTGGCACTAAATAAAAATGGCCGGATGCCTTACCGAACGTGTTATTATCCATGCGTACAACCCCTCAAACTAAGACTGGGCTCGCTCCATTTGAGGTGGTAATGGGGACACCTGCCAATATCTGGAACCTTCCTAAATGTAATTCGTTAAGAATTGTTGAAAATGTATTACTTTCAGATTATTGCAGCCAGTTGACTAAAAACCTGTATTTGATTTATCACCAGGTATGAGAGGCTTTACCTGTGCAATACGAGGGCCCGGGTCACAGTATACGGCCTGGAAGTTGGGTGCTCATCAAGGCATTACACCTCGCTGGCGTGGCCCGTTCCAGGTCCTGTTGGTCACCCAAACAGCGGTGCAGGGTCTCTGGAAGAAAGGACTGGATCCACGCATCCCATGTCAAGAAACTTCCTCACCCAGTGGCACACTTTACAGAAGAAACAGAACCCCTCGCTAATGCTGCAACCAACGATCCCATAGCAGTAAATAGCGCCAAGAGTGTGTCTGAGAATCTTTCTGAGCCGGTGAAGCTTGGGGAAACAGCCATTTTGTCTCCACACTCTCCAAATGTTTTGCATCCGGAAACTGCTGTTCCAAATTCAGCATCTTCACTTGTCTCTGATACGTTGCTTCCAACGGGAAGTGACGACACATTGTTTCCGGATCAGTACCAGCAAAAGCAAGGTACAATCTGCGTCCAAGAAAATAGACTTACGGCACGGTTCGGCTGTGCATTCGAAGAAGAAAAGGATCATCGAGGGCTTGTTTTTGCCCAAATTTGAGAAAGGGGATTCTGTTGGCTAGGGTTGTGGAAGGACTAAGAAGTCGCGCGACCGGAGGTCGCCAGCAACGAACATTGGGGTTTCCGTTGAAGACTACAATGCCTGCCACCGCTACCGTCGTATGGGACTTGTAAATGAGGGGGTGACCAACCGGGACAATGGACAATACCTGGGCCCCGAAAACGTATTGCTGTGTTTTTTAATGATATTTGGGTTTTTAATAGTCACTGTTTTAGGATTGTGGTTACCTTGAGGAAATGCATCCTTTAGAATCCTTGTTTGCCACTGAAAATGTACCTAGTGTTCCTACTCCCTTTGTACATTTGCATACTCTGTCTCCTAGGGACTCTCAGCATAGACAAAGGTACCACAATAATACTCTGCTACTTATCATGAATGCTACGCATGCCATTTTTAATAAGTCTAACTGTTGGGTCTGCTCACATTTACCGCAACACGGGGATAAGGGGCTAGGTTGGTATATTCATCCTTTACCTTTGACAACTGCTTGTTATGCTTCTCTTAGAGCACTGTTCTTTGGCCGTTGGAATGATAGCATCTCAGGGCACTAATTTGAATAGTTTTGAGAAACGTGTTTTGACTCCCCTGGGATGCTCGCTTTTCGCAAACAGGAGTAAACCTAACGTTGCTTCTATTAGGCCTTCTGATAGACTGTCTCGTCCTTTCCAATCTTTGATTTCCTTTAAGATGGCTCCGATAGGCAATAAGGATGCCATGCCTCCTTCTTACACTGTTAACCATAGCCCCGATTCAGTTTCTTTTTGCATACAGAGGAATGGAACTCAGTCAATGGGAGATTTTCTAGGTTGTGCCAACGTTGCAAATTTGACTGGGGAAACAGACCTTTGTATGTAGGCGAACCTGTCTACTTTGTCTGCGGTAATGTAGCATTCCCATGGTTGCCCAGGGATTGGCAGGGAACCTGTTATTTAGGGATCCTGTTACCTGGGGTGTTTATAGCTAGTACAAAAGAAGTTTCAAAGGCTCGTCCACGGCGGGACGAGAATGGTGACACTCCAGCACAAATCTTGGGAGATATAGCAAAATCAGTTGTGCCATTTTGGGGGCAGATAGCGAATTCGAAGATATCAGAAAACTAGCGAGAGTACTGGAGAGAACCATCAACCGGACCACGGACATACTCTATAATATGACATTAGAACAGAAGGCGATAAGACTAGTAGCACTTCAAAACCGAGATGGCATTAGATGTCATTCTGGCTGAACGTGGTGGAGTGTGTAAATTAGTGGGGTCCGCTTGCTGTGTTTTTGACCAGATTCCTCCCCAACCATCTTCAAGGCCATACAGAATCTGCACGTCCTTAGTTCAGAAGTGCATGTTCCCGAGGGAAACTGGGATCTTAGCGCTTGGTTCTGGGCTTCTTGCGATCTTGGGTTGGAAGGTACTTTCGGTCTTGCTGATTATTTTGGGAATCCTGTTGTTTCTTTGTTGCTGTATTCAGTGTCTACCTAGTATATGTTCGATGCTAGGGGGATGTTGGCACAAGCGATAGGTACGATAGGACATAAAGTGTATGCCCCAGATAAAACTTCCAAAGAATATGTGTTGAAAGAAATTTTAGCAATGACCTAATGGCAATAGATATTTCCGACACGATTCAGGGTGCATGGACGATGATGCATGGAGTTATTTGCAAGGAGATCCAAAGTAGTTTTAGCACTTGGCATAGGCCAAAAGGAGGGTTTGTCAAATGAGAAATTATATCGTGCCTCCTATTGCAATGAATATATGTATATTGGCCTACGCCAAGCTGCTTATAAGTCGCTTGCGAAGAAATCCGTGTTGCAAGGTCCTGACCTTAAAATCAATGTAAGCCGCCATTTTAGGTCAATCCGCCATTTTAGGTTCGCTTTGTAAAGTCACCCTGTGAGTTAAAATGGTGGACAATGTCATTCCGAAATACAACATGGCTGTCTTGACCTCTGTATGTAGCTAATATGTAACTTGCCTGCAGGCCACTTGTTGAGGTCGTGAACTGAGACCTTGTCCTTCGTGACCTGTGTGTAAAGGATTACTCGTGCAATGAAACTAATCCGCGAGCATATGTTAAGAACAATGTATTCAAATACTGAACGTAGAACACTTGTTTAACTACATTGTATTAATGTTTGAGAAGACTGCATGGGAAATCCCAGAATACACAGTTGCCGTATAGGCTTGTTGATATATGTATTAAAAGCAAACCAGTTACATTTGGGTTGTGCGAAACTTGGCATGAACCCTAGATCGGTGATGTATTAGCGGAATATTAACCCGAAGTGGGGCTGGACATCGTGCTCACCAAGAGTATAAAAGACCAATGCATTCTAATGTACAGCGTCTCTCACTGAACACACTGAACCACGCTGGAGTTTGTTGTGTTGCACTGAGGCCGATAGCTATCTGATTTTGCTCTGTTCTTCGTAACTGGATTCAGTATAAAATAAAGTACTTTGTATGTTCCTTTGTAACCCGTGTTCGGTGTATTTCCTTTTGGGTACTCAGCCTCGATATTTTGATTTTGTTTTCACATGCTGAGATCTCAGTGATAACCTTTAATATTATCCCAGTAATGGCCCTCACAGTGATCCTAGAGATGACCCCAGTGAGATCCCAGTTATGCCCAGTGAGATCCCAGTGATGACCCAGTGAGATCCCAGTGATGTCCTGTAGTGATGTCCCAGGGATGTTCCCCCATGACATCAGTGAGATCCCAGTGAAGCCATCCAGTGAGATCCAGTTATGTGCGCCATATGATGGCTTCCAGGGAGATCCCAGTGATGGCCTTTAATATGATCCCAGTAAAATGACCCACACTGTCATCCCAGAGATGACCCCGCTGTCATCCAAGTGTTGCCCCAGTGAGATCCCAGGTGTAGGAAAATGGATTTATTAGTTAGAAAGAATGACAGCAGGAATGACGTTAGCAGTGGGTGACGTAAACGGACGATTAGCAGCCATTCTAGGGGAGAGAGCATTTGGAGATGAGCAGGATATGCGAGAGTGACAGGGAAAAACATGACACATGACGGAGCTCCATTTAATAATTATAGAGCAGACATATGGAAGGAGCTTAGAGTACAATATTGTGACACATCAGACATGCGTGCGATTATGATAAGGAAAATGGGTGAGCATGAAGAGCCTGTTGCTTTAATTCAAGAGATTTAAAAATGTTGGCATCTTGGGACAAGGGAACCGTGGGATAAAACAGTAGAATTATTTTATCATATTTTTTGTCAGGGGCTGCCCAAGCCAGTGCAACAGCAGATGACAAAACAGGTAGGGATGAAAGCGAAGCCATGGCCAGAAAAACAGTTGACAATCACACACCGTTGTCGGTTATTACAAATGAAGACTAAGAAAAAAGCTGAGCATAGAAAGCAGGAGGAAGCAAAGTTAGTTCAGAAAATGTTGTTGAAATTTGCCATAGAAGCAGCAGTATTGACGACAAATGAACTCCATGTCCAGAGAAGCAGATGAAGGTATATTTGAAACCATTTTTGATTTAATACAGCAGAGAATATTAGTACCATCAGAATCCCCATGTAAAACGGCTGTGTACCCAGTGAAAAAATCATCAGGCAGTCGGGGAGATTTATTCAGGATCTAGGCCCACTAAACAATATTATCGAAGCAGAGTTTCCCCTGGTTACAAATCCAGCTATGATATTATGTAACATCCAAGCTAAAGCTAAATATTTGATGGTTATAGATTTAACAAACCCCTTCTTTTCAATTCCCCTTCAAGAGGACTCACAAGATTTGACTTTGTTTTCATATAGAAATCAGCGCTGGAAACATACAAGATCACCTCAGGGGTACTGTGAGTCCCCATCAATTTTTAGGGGCCGATTCATGGAACAAACGTGCGCCGAAAATCTACGCGCAAGCAGGCGCAAGCAGGCGCAAGCGGAAAAAAACAGGCGCACGCATGCGATTCATGGAAGTCCCTGCGCGTGTCTTCCTCGGGATGTGCGCCAAACCGTGCATGGCGCACACGTCACTGCAACATCCCGAAAGACGTGCGCAACGCCGCACAGTGAAAGCGCACAACCTCTGCGCATACACTAGAAAGTGGGCGGAACACGGGGCGTAATGCGCGGAATGGGGAACAACTCGCGAAACAAGGGCGTAACTGGGGATGTACTGCAGGGAAGCAGACGGAACGCCCACACGCACCCGAAACCACACATATTCATGGAATCGAATAGGGCAAAGCCACGCACAGCGAAAGACACGCACAAGCCCAAACACGTCCGCCACACGAAGGCAGGCGGTAGCGTCCGTGCGCATTACAAAAGTGGCAACATACAGCAATAGTGCCTGTGCGAGCAGGGTACGCGTATCTCAGGGTACGCGGGAAGTTCCACACGCGATTCCATCAGGGTACGTGTATTTCGGGGTGCGCGTGAAGTTCCACACGCGATTCCATCAGGGTACGTGTATTTCGGGGTGCGCGTGAAGTTTCAACACGCGATTCCATCAGGGTACGACTATTTCGGGGTGCGCGTGAAGTTCCACATGCGATATCAGCAGGGTACGTGTATTCAGGGTGCAGGGAGTCACACACGCGATTCCAGCAGGTACGTGTATTTCAGGGTGCGCGGGAATTTCCACACGCGATTGGGCCCGTGCGAGCAGGGTATGCGTATCT
>CM030325.1:1035451837-1035477883 GCA_002915635.3 Ambystoma mexicanum
TGCCTGCTGCCATAGCCAGTGATGCCAAGCCTTGTGCCTGCATGCCATAGCCAAGTGATGCCAAGCCTCGTGCCTGCATGCCATAGCCAAGTGATGCCAAGCCTGTGCCTGCTGCCATAGCTAAGTGATGCCAAGCCTTGTGCCTGCTGCCATAGCCAAGTGATGCCAAGCCTCATGCCTGCAGCCATAGCCAAGTGATGCCAAGCCTCATGCCTGCAGCCATAGCCAAGTGATGCCAAGCCTTGTGCCTGCTGCCATAGCTAAATGATGCCAAGCCTTGTGCCTGCTGCCATAGCCAAGTGATGCCAAGCCTTGTGCCTGCTGCCATAGCCAAGTGATGCCAAGCCTTGTGCCTGCTGCCATAGCCAAGTGATGCCAAGCCTTGTGCCTGCTGCCATAGCCAAGTGATGCCAAGCCTCTGCCTGCGCCATAGCCAAGTGATGCCAAGCCTTGTGCCTGCTGCCATAGCCAAGTGATGCCAAGCCTGTGCCTGCTGCCATAGCCAAGTGATGCCAGCCTTTGCCCTCTGCCATAGCCAGGTGATGCCAAGCTATGTGCCTGCTGCCATAGCCACGTGATGCCAGTCCTTGTGCCTGCTGGCATAGCCAAGTGATGCCAAGCCTTGTGCCTGCTGCCATAGCCAAGTGATGCCAAGCCTTGTGCCTGCTGCCATAGCCAAGTGATGCCAAGCCTTGTGCCTGCAGCCATAGCCAAGTGATGCCAAGCCTTGTGCCTGCAGCCATAGCCAAGTGATGCCAAGCCTTGTGCCTGCATGCCATAGCCAAGTGATGCCAAGCCTTGTGCCTGCTCCGATAGCCAAGTGATGCCAAGCCTTGTGCCTGCTGCCATAGCAAATGATGCCAAGCATTGTGCCTGCTGCCATAGCCAGGTGATGCCAAGCTAGGTGCCTGCTGCCATAGCCAAGTGATGCCAAGCCTTGTGCCTGCTGCCATAGCCAAGTGATGCCAAGCCTTGTGCCTGCTGCCATAGCTAAATATGCCAAGCCTTGTGCCTGCTGCCATAGCCAAGTGATGCCAAGCCTTGTGCCTGCTGGCATAGCCAAGTGATGCCAAGCCTTGTGCTTGCTGCCATAGCCAAGTGATGCCAAGCCTTGTGCCTGCTGCCATAGCCAAGTGATGCCAAGCCTTGTGCCTGCTGCCATAGCCAAGTGATGCCAAACCTTGTGCCTGCTGCCATAGCCAAGTGATGCCAAGCCTTGTGCCTGCTGCCATAGCCAAGTGATGCCAAGCCTTGTGCCTGCTGCCATAGCCAAGTGATGCCAAGCCTGGTGCCTGCTGCCATAGCCAAGTGATGCCAAGCCTTGTGCCTGCTGCCATAGCCAAGTGATGCCAAGCCTTGTGCCTGCTGCCATAGCCAAGTGATGCCAAGCCTTGTGCCTGCTGCCATAGCCAAGTGATGCCAAGCCTTGTGCCTGCAGCCATAGCCAAGTGATGCCAAGCCTTGTGCCTGCTGCCATAGCCAGGTGATGCCACACTTGGTGCCTGCTGCCTTGGCCAAGTGATGCCAAGCCTTGTGCCTGCTGCCATAGCCAAGTGATGCCAACCTTGTGCCTGCTGCCATAGCCAAGTGATGCCAAGCCTTGTGCCTGCTGCATAGCCAAGTGATGCCAAGCCTCATGCCTGCAGCCATAGCCAAGTGATGCCAAGCCTTGTGCCTGCTGCCATAGCCAAGTGATGGCAAGCCTTGTGCCTGCTGCCATAGCCAAGTGATGCCAAGCTGTGTGCCTACTGCCATAGCCAAGTGATGCCAAGCCTTGTGCCTGCTGGTATAGCCAAGTGATGCCAAGCCTTGTGCTTGCTGCCACAGGCAAGTGATGGCAAGCCTGGTGCCTGCTGGCATAGCCAGGTGATGCCAAGCTGCGTGCCTACTGCCATAGCCAAGTGATGCCAAGCCTTGTGCCTGCTGCCATAGCAAGTGATGCCAAGCCTTGTGCCTGCTGCCATAGCCAAGTGATGCCAAGCCTCATGCCTGCAGCCATAGCCAAGTGATGCCAAGCCTCTGTGCCTGCTGCCATAGCCAAGTGATGCCAAGCCTTGTGCCTGCTGCCATAGCCAAGTGATGCCAAGCCTTGTGCCTGCTGCCATAGCCAAGTGATGCCAAGCCTTGTGCCTGCTGCCATAGCCAAGTGATGCCAAGCCTTGTGCCTGCTGCCATAGCCAAGTGATGCCAAGCCTTGTGCTGCTGCCATAGCCAAGTGATGCCAAGCCTTGTGCCTGCAGCCATAGCCAAGTGATGCCAAGCCTTGTGCTGCTAGCCACAGCCAAGTGATGGCAAGCCTTGTGCTGCTGCGATAGCCAAGTGATGCCAAGCCTTGTGCCTGCTGCCATAGCCAAGTGATGCCAAGCCTTGTGCCTGCTGCCATAGCCAAGTGATGCCAAGCCTTGTGCCTGCAGCCATAGCCAAGTGATGCCAAGCCTTGTGCCTGCTGCCATAGCTAAATGATGCCAAGCTTGTGCCTGCTGCCATAGATCAAATGATGCCAAGCCAGGTGCCTGCTGCCATAGCTAAAGTGATGCCAGGCCTGTGCCTGCTGCCATAGCTAAAGTGATGCCAAGCCTTGTGCCTGCTGCCATAGTAAATGATGCCAAGCCTTGTGCCTGCTGCCATAGCCAAATGATGCCAAGCGTTGTGCCTGCTGCCATAGCCAAGTGATGGCAAGCCTTGTGCCTGCTGCCATAGCAAGTGATTCCAAGCCTTGTGCCTGCTGCCATAGCAAGTGATTCCAAGCCTGTGCCTGCTGGCATAGCCAAGTGATGCCAAGCCTTGTGCTTGGTGCCACAGGCAAGTGATGCCAAGCCTTGTGCCTGCTGCCACACACAAGTGATGCCAAGCCTGGTGCCTGCTGCCATAGCCAAGTGATGCCAAGCCTTGTGCCTGCAGCCATAGCCAAGTGATGGCAAGCCTTGTGCCTGGTGCCATAGCCAAGTGATGCCAAACCTTGTGCCTGCAGCCACAGCCAAGTGATGCCAAGCCTTGTGCCTGCAGCCACAGCCAAGTGATGCCAAGCCTTGTGCTTGCTGCCATAGCCAGGTGATGCCACACTTGGTGCCTGCTGCCTTGGCCAAGTGATGCCAAGCCTTGTGCCTGCTGCCATAGCCAGGTGATGCCACACTTGGTGCCTGCTGCCTTGGCCAAGTGATGCCAAGCCATGTGTCTGCTGTCATAGCCAAGTGATGCCAAGCCTCATGCCTGCAGCCATGGCCAAGTGATTCCAAGCCTTGTGCCTGCTGCCATAGGCAAGTGATGGCAAGCCTGGTGCCTGCTGGCATAGCCAAGTGGTTCCAAGCTGTGTGCCTACTGCCATAGCCAAGTGATGCCAAGCCTTGTGCCTGCTGGCCATAGCCAAGTGATGCCAAGCCTTGTGCCTGCTGCCATAGCAAGTGATGCAAGCCTGTGCCTGCTGCCATAGCCAGGTGATGCCAAGCTGCGTGCCTACTGCCATAGCCAAGTGATGCCAAGCCTTGTGCCTGCTGCCACAGCCAAGTGATGCCAATCCTTGTGCCTGCTGCCACAGGCAAGTGATGCCAAGCCTTGTGCCTGCTGCCATAGCCAAGTAATGCCAAGCCTCATGCCTGCAGCCATAGCCAAGTGATGCCAAGCCTCATGCCTGCAGCCATAGCCAAGTGATGCCAAGCCTTGTGCCTGCTGCGATAGCCAAATGATGCCAAGCCTTGTGCCTGCTGCCACAGGCAAGTGATGCCAAGCCTTGTGCCTGCTGCCATAGCCAAGTGATGCCAATCCTTGTGCCTGCTGCGATAGCCAAGTGATGCCAAGCCTTGTGTCTGCTGCCATAGCCAAGTGATGCCAAACCTTGTGCCTGCAGCCACAGCCAAGTGATGCCAAGCCTTGTGCCTGCAGCCACAGCCAAGTGATGCCA
This sequence comes from Ambystoma mexicanum, assembly GCA_002915635.3. NCBI lineage: Eukaryota > Metazoa > Chordata > Amphibia > Caudata > Ambystomatidae > Ambystoma > Ambystoma mexicanum. The sequence continues at coordinate 1,035,455,736 of CM030325.1, forward strand.
AGCCTTGTGCCTGCTGCGATAGCCAAGTGATGCCAAGCCTTGTGCCTGCTGCCATAGCCAAGTGATGCCAATCCTTCTGCCTGCAGCGACAGCCAAGTGATGCCAAGCCTTGTGCCTGCAGCCACAGCCAAGTGATGCCAAGCCTTGTGCCTGCTGCCATAGCTAAATGATGCCAAGCCTTGTGCCTGCTGCCATAGATAAATGATGCCAAGCCAGGTGCCTGCTGCCATAGCTAAATGATGCCAGGCCTTGTGCCTGCTGCCATAGCTAAATGATGCCAAGCCTTGTGCCTGCTGCCATAGATAAATGATGCCAAGCCTTGTGCCTGCAGCCATAGCCAAATGATGCCAGGCGTTGTCCTCTGCCACAGCCAAGTGATGGCAAGCCTGGTGCCTGCTGGCATAGCCAAGTAATTCCATGCCTTGTGCCTGCTGCCATAGGCAGGTGATCTCAAGCCTGGTGCCTGCTGGCATAGCCAAGTGATTCCAAGCCTTGTGCCTGCTGCCATAGGCAAGTGATGCCAAGCCTGGTGCCTGGTGCCATAGCCAAGTGATGCCAAGCCTTGTGCCTGCTGCCATAGCCAGGTGATGCCACACTTGGTGCCTGCTGCCTTGGCCAAGTGATGCCAAGCCTTGCGCCTGCTGCCATAGCCAGGTGATGCCACACTTCGTGCCTGCTGCCTTGGCCAAGTGATGCCAAACCATGTGTCTGCTGTCATAGCCAAGTGATGCCAAGCCTGGTGCCTCCTCGTATAGCCAAGTGATGCCAAAGCTCGTGCGTGCAGCTAGAGCCAAGTGATGCCAAGCCTTGTGCCTGCTGCCATAGCCAGGTGGTTCCTGCTGCCATAGCCAGGTGATGCCAAGCCTGTTGCCTGCAGCCATAGCAAGTGATTCCAAGCCTTGTGCCTGCTGCCATAGCCAAGTGATGCCAACCTGGTGCCTGCTGCCTTGGCCAAGTGATGCCAAGCCTTGTGCCTGCTGCCATAGCCAAGTGGTGCCACAGCCTTGGTGCCTGCTGCCTTGGCCAAGTGATGCCAAGCCATGTGTCTGCTGTCATAGCCAAGTGATGCCAAGCCTGGTGCTTCCTGGTATAGCCAAGTGATGCCGAAGCTCGTGGGTGCAGCTAGAGCCAAGTGATGCCAAGCCTTTTGCCTGCTGCCATAGCCAGGTGATGCCAAGCCTTGTGCCTGCTGCCATAGCCAGGTGGTGCCTGCTGCCATAGCCAGGTGATGCCAAGCCTGGTGCCTGCAGCCAAAGGCAAGTGGTGCCAAGCCTTTTGCCTTCTGCCATAGCCAGGTGATGCCAAGCCTTGTGCTTGCTGCCATAGCCAGGTGGTGCCTGCTGCCATAGCCAGGTGATTCCAAGCCTTGTGCCTGCTGCCATACCCAAGTGATGCCAAGCCTTGTACCTGCTGCCATAGCCAAGTTATGCCAAACCTTGTGGGTGAAGCCATAGCTAAGTGATGCCAGGCTTTGTGCGTCTGCCATAGCCAAGTGATACCAAGCCTTGTGACTGCAGCCTTATCCAAGAAATGCCAAGCATTGTGACTGCCGACATAGCTAAGTGATGCCAACGTTTGTGGGTGCAGCTATTGCCAAGTGATGTCAAGCCCTGTGCTTGAAGCCATAACCAAGTGATGCCAAGCCTTGTGCCTGCTGCCATAGACGAGTAATTCTAAGCCACATGCCTGCAGCCATAACCAAGTTGGAGAGAGGCAGATGTACACATCATCTCTAGTGCCCGTCCCCTCCACTCCGCCATATTGGAAGAACAGCAAGAGAGTACGGTGTGTGACACCAGGTATCATCCCAATACCGCATCAAAGATACGAGAGATGTTATGCACTCAGACAACCCTATGAAATGTAGCCTCACACTGATGTGGCGGAAAGATGTCTGCATACATATCTGGACATAGAAGAGCTATAAGTGAAATCAGACCAGAGTAAAATGACATCATAAAGATAAGACACGAGGACGCATTGAAACGATATATTGATACTTAAGAATAAAGATTTAACTGAAGTAAAAAAGTAATCATTAATGTGAATATGAAGAAATCTTATACATTGAGAAGAGAAGTGAGAAGAGAATTAGTAGATGTATATACACAGAAATGAAAGGTAGATGAGACATACAGAAGCTTGCTGCAGAAGAAAATATAACGTGAGTAAAGCGGCCATGATGGAAAGATGGACATCGACTCTGTATAAATAATAAGCAAGAAGCCTTGAAGAGAAAGACCATGGCCGTCGAGCTAACATGCGCTGGAAAACAGCTTTGTGCAAGGAACAACAAATATCAGCGAGGCTTAGGATCAAGGATGTCACATCAAGAGGTAACTGCAAGGCAAGAGTCGTCGAAGAGGAACAGCTACATACGCACAGCATTTTTCTCTTAGATTAAGCAAAGGAGTGAACAGTTGCGAGTGTCAAGTATTGAACAATCAAAGATGCAGAAATCATGTGCAGGACGTAGCAACCAAGTCTCCAGAGGCCAAGAGGTGCAATATCACCCAATATAATTGTGGGGTAAAATAGGGCCCCAAAATGTCAGAGATAGAGAGCCCATGCTAAGCCCCTATTTTGAGAGTGAAGCTGGTTGATGTTGAAACCCATTGGAAAATGCAGGCCAGTTCAAAACATTGTTTTCTGATATAAGGCCTAGTGAATGAACAAAAATGGGCCTATGTCAACTTAATCAAATCCAAAGACACCGAGTTGAAGGAGAGTGTGCCTTAGAACTGTAATATTGATAACTGTGCCAATGGAGGCAAACAAAAAGAGACAAGTGGTGCTGCTGGAGATGTTGACTTTGTGTAAATTGGGAAAAGGCACCTTTGACAGAATTAAAACCGCAGCAGTGCACGTGGAAAGAAAAGATACATTTGGAATATGGTGCATTTGGAAGATAAAAAGGAGGAATGATGCCTGAAATTTAAAAAATGAAGTCAAAAGTGACAGATTGTGTTATCAGGAATAAAGAGACTTAATTTTCATCATATAAAATGACAGCCTGTAAAAAGAAAGGACTATTTCATTTTTGTAAAAATGAACACTGGTTTTTTATGTTAACTGTGGCCTATCTGTGTGCAGAAGATTATTAAGTAATCAACCTCTGTTCCAATATAGTAGAAAAGAAAGATTGTATTTAGGAACAGCAGGCATAGGCGTAATACAAAATGTTACATGTTAAACACACTGGCCCTCATTACGACCTTGGCGGAGAACCATGGTGCTATTAGCACCATGGTCCATGCCGCTAAGGTTGCAATTCCGACATGGTGGTTGGCGGACTTACCGCCCCATTCCGACCTTGGCGGGGCGGTAAGTCCCCAATCCCCATTTACCCTTCCCCATTCCCATTTTTGCCCCATAGGGCATAATGGGAGTGGGGAAGGCGTTAATTACGCCACCGTAAATTACGGTGGCGTAATTAACTCCATGGTCCCTTAGCGCCATGGATTTTAACACCTGCTAAAAGCAGGTGTTAAATCCGCCATGGCGCTAAGGGAACTCGTACTCAGGCGGTAAGGGTCAGCGCTGTTAACGCTGGCGTAAACCCCTTACCGCCTGGGTCGTAATGAGGCCCACTGTGTCAATGTAAAATGCTATTCTTTTAGAATTATGTATTTAGCTTGTTTTTCTCCAATGAACTGGAAGGTCTGGGCCTCTGAAACTTTGACCTCAAGACCTTTGGCTGAGGACCTCTAGGAGAAGAAGTTCTGGTTTTCAGCTTAAATGCTAAAAAATACAGAGGAGTAGATCGGAATTATGGAGGTGGCAGATAAATCGGCAAGCAGAAGTGACCTCAAGATCAGGTTTCCCCAATAACTGTGCATTAGCTTCGAACAAAACACCTCTGAAGCCCAGGAGGGGGAGTGGGGATTGATCACATGGAGAGCCAGATTCCCCTGATCAGGTCACAGGAGAGAAATGAAACCTAAGAAATGGTGGGGGCTGGTGTGAAACTCAGGGACACTTGTGGTGCCTTGTCATTGACTAACATTGAATACATTTTCCTGAATAAAAAGTGCATTGTGTGTTCCACTGAGCTCATTCTGGGTTCATATTAAAAGGGTCAGAAGCCTGTCGGGACCATGTAAAAACACATTTCGTGTGATGTATAAAATGTAAGTTATGAAGACAATCATGATTCCAGCTTTTCCATAATTCCAAGGGAATAGAAAGTTGCTGTGATGATAGGTTATCGGAGTAAGGTTTGAATCAGGAAGGGGCAGATTTGTGACCATTTCGGCTCCGGAGTAAATCGATAAAAACGGTAGCTCCTCCCAGGAAGGGTGTGCCGAGATATGATTTGTATTTTACGACTCCTCATAAAATATAGACCACAAAAATATATATGTACCTCCAGTTATCTGAAGAAGTTGGGTAGCTGCCATGTTGTTAGATGTGAAGGTCAATGAAAACGTTAAACCCACTTGTCATTTTGGGATGATGAATTGTTCTCCTCCCTCAGCCTCCATCTTCACACCCTGTAACTCCTTGTCCTTTTAGCAGGCAATGCTCCTTTCCCTCCTCCCTCTGCACCTTTGGCTGACTCACACCCTGACACAGCCCTTTCTAACCTTCACTGCTCTATCTCTGACACTCTTGATGTACTTGCCCTTGTCATGAGGAACCACCTGAAGCCCAAATCAAAGTACAACTCTTAGTACGACTCTAACCTTGTCACCCTTAAACACAAGTGAAGGGTGGTTGAGAAGAAGGGGAGGGCAACAGGTAACTCTCTGGCTAACTGCCATGCCGCCTTCTCCAAAGGCAAAACAGACTCTGTTCTTGCTAAGAAGAGAGTGCACATCCAAGCCCCTGTCTCTGCACAATCTAACAACACGGCCAAATTCTTTTCAAATCTACAAGGAGCTGGCCAATCCTGCTCCAGTCTCTACTTCTTCTGTCCCCTCCCAGGCCCTCTGCACAGCCCTGGCTTCTCACTTCATCACTAAAATACAGGACAGCCTGTCCACCCTCTCCTCCTCTCCATCCTCCTCCTCCTCCTCTCCTGGCCCTCCTGCGGCCGCCTCTCCTCCTCCCTTCTCAACTTTTCCTTTGTTCACCCCTGATGACGTTGCTAGACAGGTCCAATCTATGAAAGTCTCATCAGAGCAGGTTCTTCCCTGTTTTTTCAAAACCATCAAGGACCACATTGACACCTCCCTCCAGCCTCGGCCAATTTCTGCAATCATTCTTTCGCCACTGGAACCTTCCCCTCCCCTCTGAAGCACTCCCTGTGCAGCCCTCTTTAAAAAACCTTCTGCCGATCCCTCCTGTCAGGCCAACTTTCGCCCAATGTCCATTACCCCTTTCCTGCGCAAACTCCTGGAAAAGCTGGCCATCTCCCAGCTTAACCCTCACACTGAATCTGTTGGTTGTCTCCATGACCATCAGTCTGGCTTCAGAGCGGCCAGAAGCATGGAGACTGCTCTCCTGAACATCCATGAAGACCTGCTCTCAAACCTCGTTTCTAACCTTCTTTCAGTCCTCATTCTCCTCGATCTTTCCTCTGATTTCGATACGGTCAATCATGACATCCTGCTCAACTGGCTCCATGATAACCTGGGTATCACTGATCAGGCCCTGGCCTGGCTGAACTCCTTTCTCACTGATCGACCCTCCCAGGTCCAACTGGGAACCTTCCTCTCCTCTATCTATCTCTCTACCTGTGATGTTCTCCGGGGATCTAATCTTTCTCATTGGCCCTCTGTTCCAACTTCCAGCGCAATGCAGATGACACTCAGCTCTCCTTCAGGCTCCCCTCAGCCACCTTGACTCCTTCTTGCATTCGGGGCTGTCTTTCTGTAAGTGGTGTTCCGCCAACGATCTCTGCCTTAATGCCACTAGGACTGAGATCCTCCTGATCAGAAAACACCAGATCCCTCCTTTCCTCTCACTCTCTGGTCAACCAATCTGGGCCCTCTTCCTTCTCCTACCTGTGACTCTAAGAACTTTGGGGTCATCTTCGACTCCAGACTCTCCTTCTCTCCTCATATCTCCAACATCTCTAAGAAGTCAAATTACCAGCTGCACCTCCTCAGCGGTATTCTTCCATAGCCCATTTCTTCTCAGAAGCTCACTGTCTCCAGAGCTCTGGTACTCTATAAGCTGGACTATTGCAACAGCCTCTCTCTAAATCTTCCTGCCTCTACATTACGTCCTCTACAACTCACCCAGAACAGGACTGCAAGACTTGTCCTTGGCGTCAAGCCCAGCCATCATATCTCTCCAGCTCCGAAATCATTTCACTGGCTCCCAATAGCAACACGGTTCAAGTTCAAGACCTTTTGCATTGTCCACAAGGCTTCTTGGGGGCTTGGACCACACTACCTCCAACTCTCTCTTCCTAAAAATCTGCTGTCTTGAGCTCTCTGCTCTTCCACCTCCAACTCTCTGATGGTCAGTTGCTTTTCCAAGCAAAGAGCTGGGGCAGATCTCTTTCGTCAGCTGGGGCCTACCTCTGGAACAGCCTTCATGCCTCTCTGAAACGTGAGCAGAACCATCTCCGGAAGCAACTCGAGGCCTTTCTCTTTGCTTCTGCCTTTTCTCTTCCTCTCCCTTGCTGATCACATGCCTGTTCCATGCACTGGGCACCTGGACACCCTCTGAATTCAGGCCCAGATCCCTGCCTGTCCAGCTGCAATCCTGCACTGCCTCTTGGCTCTCCTGCACTTGTAGTCTGTATCTGTAACCCTACAGTCCCCTCCCTTGCAATTATTTGCCAACCGCTGGCTACACTTATGAGTACCCGCACTTGCCACCCGCTGGCTGCACTCTTGTTTTTGTTTTTCTCCATTGTCCTGTACTTCTCCATCCTCCTCCTACACCCAGCACTTCTTCCCTCCCCCTTCCTTGCTCTTGCACAATCTGAGGGACACAAGGCCTAGTAAGATTGTTGTTTTGTCCTCCTTTTGGTCTCCCCTCTTTGTCTTGTCGAGCCTACGAACACTTGTACACAGGTGTGTTATAAATGTCATATCATATCATATCAGGGGGTGTATTGGGGGGAGGGAGAGGGAGTGAGCTGGCCAATCCGTAGTGTGAGAAATATGATAATAATGGAGTGTCACCAGCCCTTTAAGAGATCAGTTTTCAATCTGATGGGTTCTTTCTTTGACTTGGACTTTTGATTTTTTCTTTGACTTTCCCACACTCTTGCTGGTCCTCAAATATTGCATGGAAGGCGGAGACTGGGAAATCTAGAAGCTAGCTGGGCCTGCCATTTGAGGAGCTAGAGGAAGTCTGGTTGGTGCGGACTTCCTCTGGGCTTGTGTACTCAAGGACTTGACTGGATGCCCCATAACAAAGGCTTCCCATGTAAGTAAAATAATCCAAATGCCAACAAAAGTGTTGGGGGGAATCTGCTTGCCTTAATCTCTATCTTGCATAGCAGGTAGGGGGTAGAAGTGGGGAGAACCATGACACATTTTATTAAATCCAACTCAAATTAATTCCACTATAGAAAATCACCCTATTCATTAAAATTGAATTATGTTTGGAACATCCTGCCTTAATCCTTCCATTAAATTATGGGGAGGGGGTGCTGGGTAGATCCTTAGCGCATTGAATGGAAGTTAAATCAATCCATTCCCATATATACTATCACGGGATGACTGTTGTTAGAGCTCGAAACTAACAACGTGGGTTAGAGCCAGTATAAACGATAACATTCTTGGGTGACTCTGCCTTTCTGAAACCCCTGTCTTCTGTACAGAAGGAGGATGTCCATAATCCAAAAATAAGTGACCCTAAAATACTGCCATTCAAGTGAATGTAGCATGTGCAAAAGAGCATTTCCCATTTATTTAATTGCATCCCAAAATGATTTCCCATCAAGTTCCTTTGTTTTGTCGCGGTTTATTACACGGTCACACCCAAGTCATGGAGCTCCTTCCAGAACAATTGCACACAATAAAGCACTTTTTTATTTATTTAAGGTCCTTTTTGGTAAGGCCAACATGTCTTGCACACAACACCAACAAATACCTGGTGCCACAATGGACTAGGAACCAGGCCAGTGTGTATTAAGTATATGTGTATTAATTAATTTATTTAGCCAGATATCACAATTAGATTACATCAACCACCAATAGTGTGGCAACACAAGAACAAAAGGACTTCCGTAAAGGCAGTAACATAGAAATACGCTGTCACAATTAATTTCTTTTAATTCACCCACCAATACAAGAAAAGAACAATTCAACACACTCAATGATAACAGATTTGCTTAAGCTTTCTCCCAGCAACCCTCACCCTCCAAACATCAATTAACATTGATTCCTTTGAATGGAAGGCAGTGTCAGGAAGTGGGAACACAATGGGAAAATCGGATTTGTGGTCTTATTCACAGAAACAATATGAAAGAAAGAAAAGCAATGTAAATGTGTTTTGCCACTCCTAAAAAGAGCAGGCAGTGCTTTGGGATTTTAGTTATCACGCAATAGGAAAATCGGATTTTGGAATATTTGATCACAGAACCAATAGGGGAGACAGAAAGGCAATGGGAAACATTTGTTTTGCTATCCCTAACTATAACACACAGGGCTTTGGGATATTTTTCAGCAGGGTTTGGGATTAATTCTCTTGGCAGTTCTTAATGTTTATACTGGTTCAAAACACATTGGAAAATATTGTTGGTTTCGAATGCCAACAATACAGAGCCCATGAATTCAATAGGGGAATTAATTGATTTACTTTGATAAATATATGAGGGATCTACACAAACAAACCAGATATGTTTCAATGGGGAAATAACTAAAGCAATGCTGGAAGAATACAGGGCATACAAAATCTTGGTTTTGGGGTATTTCTACTTACAGGAGAGGTTTGGACTGGGCATCAGGGAGCAACAGAACACACTGCTGGGACAGTCAAGGGGGTCAGTCAAGGGTTTCTTCTCTTTCCTCCAAGGGGCCCCAATCAGCCTCTATGTTTCCTGTCTCCTTTCTCCAATGCAAGATTGAGGCCTCTCTGCTGGGATATATCGGAAGCATGCTGGATCTCGGAATTAGTGGAAGTCTTCCAGTTCTCATGCAAACTGGCTTATTTATAGGGTAAATGACCTCACCAATTTGTCATGTTTCTCACGAAAGGGATTGGTTGATTATCCATACCCCCTTCCCACCTGTTTGCTAACAGGACAAGGGAATGGGGGAGTGCTTTGGGTTAGCTGTGGGAGGAGAGAGCTTCATCATCTCACTTTGACAGCTGGGCTCGGCATGCTTTTAGGACATATAAATCTCACTACATGGCAAGTAGCCTACATTTCCAAATCTTTACATGTATGAATATATTTACAGCAACTACATTTTAAAGCAAATCAGATGAGACTAGTTTGGAGTCTGCACGGCCTTCCTGTGCAGAGATACCGTTTTTCTTTTTGCATTTACTCATGAACCATATCACTGAAAAATATATGGGCGTCATATTAATTATGATTGGTATGCTTTTATCAACTTACGCATCTCTTGTAATCATGGAAATGCCAAAATCACATTTTCATTAATAACTTTTGTTGTGTTTATCCCAAAATCGTTTTTGCATGGTTAGAAGGGGTTAACTGTCACCTTTAATAAAAGCCTGGAATGACTGCTGTGCGATGTACACTGCCTATTTTATGCGATAAAATGTGTTTCTCCCATTTAAATCAATGTGCAGTTTCACTCCTCATTTGCTGTGCCCCGCAGGAACATCATTTAAGGGTTGCCAGGGGTCGCTCTTGCGACCCGTGAGGTCTTCCTTGCTACCTCTGTGGTCTCCCTTGCTACCCCTAAAAAGAAAAAAAAAGAAAAGGATTTGAACAATTCTTACAAATTGAAGCTCCTGGGCTGTGGCCAATGCCATGTGGCTATTTAAGCTATTTGTCTTTATGGAATTCCATACAATATTTGCTAGACTAATTGAAGGTTTATTTCAGGCACATTTCAGGGGATGAGTCATTGATTGATTCTGTTCTTAAATACCTCAAATTCACAATGCAGACAAAATCCTCCAAAACCATTTAGAGTAGAATAAGCATCCACATCGGACTATATATTTTGCTTTTCGCAATTTGCAGTTATAGCATGTTTTTTTTCTGCTGATACATATGGTGATCCATTCTTGTATGAAATGTATATCATGTTACAATAATAGTGTAACCATATTTTTCATAGTGTCCTTAGCAACAATGCTATGTGATGCCACTACCTGTTTTGTCAAGGGGTAAGCAGTTATGATCCATCACTTCCCGTGATGGCACTTTGAGGTGGGTCTAATGACATTGCTTCCTGTGATGTCATCAGAGGCCAAGGGTCATGTGATGTCACTTCCGCTACCCCAGGCATTTTGGTGAAATGACATTCCTGTGGTCGCCACCTTTTTTTAAGTTTCACTTCTTCTCTTTAAGCACATGACGTCAGCAGAGGGATCTGTGTTTATATTTCACTTCCCCTTCAATGTCTAATGACCCCACTAATGTACTTTTTATGGGACCTGTGATCTGGAGGTCACAAGTGCTGCAGAACAGACCTGAGTTTATCTGGTCTTCACCACATTTCTGATCTCAAAAGTATTCCTGCATGTATTTTTAAGTAAGGGCACTGATGGATAGAGACAACCAGACCTGAACCTCCAGGGCAACAGAGGGAGGTCCTGAAATTTGGTTTCACATCTGAAGAAATGACCGTCCATGTACCCTGCAGCAAACAGCCTGTAAACTCCTACATAAATGCATTTTAAATTACCTCTTATACGGCACACAGTTTCAAATGTATGCATATTATTTCTTAATGGTACATGTACATGAGAACACCATGCGCAAGCTTGAAAATCTGGTGGGCATTTTGCTGAGCTTATTATTAATCTAGATGAAGGAAAAACAAAATTACATTCTATTATTTATTTTACATGTAGAATACTCTGTTTCACTGCAGCTGCTGGGAGCACACTCTGGTATTTCATTTAAGATACAGTGCACTGCGGTTTCTGGAAATATCAGTGCAGCTCTCCATGGATTTGTCAAACCATCATTGCCACGTGTCTTTCTCTCCCTTCATTAAATGCATTGCATACATTTTAGCATCTTCAGATTTTTAGGCCCAATTCTTTCCTTTGATTTGTGATCCATGGGCCTTATGTCGGACATCATTTCTGCGCTGGCCAATTACTTCGGACATGCACACCAATGACTTTGGCCTCTTGATTTCTGGCATCCAGGGGCTCTTTCACTCCACATTCGACTTTGCCTTTCAATTAAAAAAAAAATGCAAAACAATTTCTTTTTCATTGTGCCTATTTGTCAAACCCTGCATTTTATTAAAAAGCCACAACTATTTTGCTATGTTATTCCACTCAATGTACCTTGCCTTCAAATTAAGGGATCATGTATAATTGATGCCTGGATGGTGGGTGTTGCTGGGAGAAAGGACTAGTGTGCCAAACTAAGCAATCAGTGTGTGTTTGGTATTTTTCCTATCCGTTCCTTTGCAAGAAATCTGATGTAAATTGTTACGGAAAACTTTTACTTGTGTCTTATAGCAACTGAAAGTCCTTTAAATCTGTTAGTTAGTTGATGCAAATAATTGGATTTGGTGACATTATGTAGTGCCATGGCGTTGGTGGCTGATGTTTTGGGTGCTATTGCTATTTGTCAAACCTTAAATAAATATATATCTTACTATACAACGGCCTGGTTCCTAGCTCATTGATGGTACAGAGGTTTTTGTGGGGTGGTGCGAGACAGGTTGGAGGCCTCACTAAAGATGCATCTATATAAGCACTTGGGGTGCACACCACCTTGCTTGGGGGGAAATCTGAGTTGAGAGTGCCCGCCTAATAAATCGCAACATAATAGAATTAAATAGCACTAAATAAAAGGTTGAAATTGACAACATTGTGGTCTCCTCACACGTGGTCTCCTCATTTCACTGCAGCCAAAAATAGTGATGTATCAACACTCCCTTAAAGTTCTAGAGGAAGAGAAAAGTCAGCAAGGTCAACGACAAAGAAGAGGCCTTGGCTTAGGGTCTAACTGATGAGCGATGGTAAGCTAATTGGCCAAGTGGGAAGTTGTCTGAGGTTGTTTCCTGCACCTGGGTTTCATTTGCTTATGTGCTGCTAACAAGCTGAATGTCCAAGGTTGGGAGAGAACCTATCATGAGAGCCTATGTAGCAGTTTACTATACATTGTTGCAGAAGGCAATCCGCTAGTACCATTCTACTATTAATCTGTATAATAGGTAGTTAGAGATAGTTCAAGGCGTGCCGACCAGAGGAGGGGCAGTCAGTTATCTTACTTACACCTAAACAAAGTATAGGTTATATGTTCCCTTGACCAATCCCTACTTTTGATAGGTTTTTACTGTTTGCCACGCAGGATGACATCATAGCTGATGTACATCGAGGTATAAAGCCTTTGTGTAATTGAAATGTAGTTGAGAGTGAGTGAGCTGCAATCTGTTTTGTTCAGCAGTTTCCCTATTTTATTTGAGCTGATAAAAACGTAGTATTTTGCCGTATTCCTTGAGTCTGTCTGATTTTTGGGTCTGAGATCATTTATTGGTAATTCCATCTAGCACTTGATACGCTCCAGGTGCACTTCACATTTTGGTAGCAGTGCGGATGGTTCTGATCCAGTCTCCTGGGCTCAGATCCAGATTCTCTGATTTTTGACATCTTCCACCATTAGTCAGAGGATCGTGGAGTTTCCTGTGGAGAGTGGAGAAAGTATGAGTGTGACAATGAGACGGTTGGTAGGTGCCCCTTTGACGAAATTCCTCTACGGTACTCATGGGCACCCCGCGTACTCAAGGTGAAGTGGTCGATTGGGGAAGAGTCGATACTGTGGGACTTGAGGTGAGAACCGTATGTAAGTAGAGCATCAAAAGTGGCAAATGAAGGGGAGGGGTTGTATTGTAAATGTAAATATGTATAGCAATGGAATTTGGGCTAAGAACAAAAGGGAGATACCTCAATTGCTAATTCCAAGGGGACAGAAGGACACGCATTAAGCTCCAAGTGGGGTATTTTAAGGAATTACTGAGCCAAGGCTGAGAAGAAAAATGCGTGTCAAACTCCAAAATGGGGTACACTTGAGATGAGATACATTTGCTAGAGATAGTGAAGGAGGGTGATTGCAGAAAATTAAAGTTTTGTTTGGGGTTATATATATGAAGCGTGAAACTTCTATTTTGGTTAAACTAGGAGACATAAAATGATAGTGATACTTTTACTGGTTATCAGACTTAAAAATTAAGCGATGGATGTCAATCAGAGGAGTATATCGGTTGAGAAAAAATAATATATAAAACAAGATTCTTAGAGTGTCAATAATAAAACAGCAGGACAGCAAGAATCGATAGGATAATAAATGAAGGAATAAAGAGAACATTATTGAATACACTTTAAAATTGGTTAAAGAATATTTTTTTTGGTAATGTGCAGCGATTGATGGTGTTTCCCTGAAGTGATTGTTGTGGTATAATTGATTAAAGTGATAACAGAATAAAAGGTCCGGTAAGTATTGACAGCTATTGACAAATTGTCCATATGGGGCACAAACCCCTGCTACACTTGCGTAAGACATTACCGAGATACGCACCCAAGATTAAGAAGTACCAGGCTGAATGCGTAAAAGGCACGGCTGACAAAATGTACATGCCTTGGCCTCAAGGAGGTTCACTATCAAGAACTGTACTGCAGCACATGACAACCTACTTACATGCTGCATATACAGGGAAGAAGTTACAGATAATATTGGCCATTTTAGAGCTATGGAATATGTATCAGAGCGAGAAGGAAGACTCCTCTGAAAAGGAGTGGATGCTTAATTATTTGATTCTTCTACCCTGCCCCCCTCACCCTCCAGCTTACTTCTGCAGGAGTCTGCCCTGATACATTCTGGTTTCACCATCACCGTCTTGTGGCCGATGCTGGATTTGACTTTTATAGACTTCATTGATTCATGATGCGTCATCCTTTCTCAACTCTCATGCTGGACTTCCTTTGCACTGTGTACTCATGGGGCCCTGAATCATGCTCTTCCCATATTCATCTTGTATCCTGGCTTGCAACATTATGCATTACTACTGACTTCTGCAATTGTATTCGCTCTCCCCTCCTGCTTCTACACCCTTTTGACTGCTTCCTCTCGGTTCTCTCCTTCTCTCCCTTTCTCCCTTTTCCTATCTCCTCCTCTTACTTTCTTCTATGCACTTACTCTATCAGAGTTGTCCCTTGAGCTAGTATAATAGCAATCTCGTCTGTCCCCCCTCCAGCACTATCTGAAATGTCGTCAGTCCTAGCATGATAGTTACTTGTTTTGTTCCTTCCTTCCCTTTCCACACCCCTCTCCCTCACCTCTTCTTTTCTCCGGCTCTACCAGAAATGTCATCAGGCCTAGTACGGTAGTCGCCTGGCTATTCCCATTTTCTTCCCACTCTCTCCCTCCCTTCCTTATCTATGTCTTAGCTCTTGCACTATCTGAAATGTCATCAGGCCGAGTATGATAGTTTATTTCACATACTTTCTGTTCATGCCTGTACGAATGTAATTGTATTTTCCCTTATTCCCTCCCTTGTCTTAAAGTGCCTTGGAACACATTGTGTGTAGCGCTATATAAATAAACTATCATATCATATCATATCATATAAAGTGGAGGATGTAACGCCCTCGGGCCCCTTTCACCTTCTGAAATCAAGAGTACATAGACTGAGAAACAGGGATTCTATCTTTTAAAGGAGTTAAAAACCGCAACAGGGTATGTTAATCTGACATACGAGCTCCCTGCTTATAACAGTGAGGATTGCATGAAAGAAAGCAATATTAAAGAATGAAAATATATGTCAGCACACAAAGAATATACAGAGCGTGATGAAAGAAGGCACAGGAAGATAGAGCTCGAGGAAGAAGCTAAGAGACGAATAGAAGGGAAGCACTAAGCCGAAGTGACAATAGTGCAGAACGAATGGATGGGAGAACGGATATTAAGTTAGACGGAAAGGGTATCGACGATGTTAGAGAAAGAGAAGAAAGACAGGAACAGGTAAAGAAGGAAATGGAACGAGCAAGGCGTACAAAAATGGAAAAGGAAAAAGAGAGGAAGCAAAAGATAAAATGAAGAACATATGAAGAACAGAAAAAAGAGAAATAGAGGAGAAGAAACGTGATGAGATAGAAACAGAGATTGATAGAATGTAGGTTGCAAAGAAGGCAAGAGGAAGAAGAGAAAAGGGAATGAGAAGAAGGGAAGAAGAAATGAGAAGGATTAGGGGACAAAGAGGTAGAAAAATAGATCACCTTGTTAATAGATGCACAGTGCCAATCAAAGCATGAGAATGATGGGTAGAAGAGAGTGGGTCACAACAGCCCCGCAGGGAGCTGCAAGGGATACAGAGAATACAGCCATGGGCTGATGAGCATGAGGCAAAGCATAGCGAAAAGGTTTAGGAATTTATATAGACAAATCAGGGCAAAACATGGTTATACAACTAATGGGAGTATCAGAGGATCTCCACTGAATGGAACAGGAGGCAGATCGGATAACGCAATAATGGACGAGCATAGAATGCTGTCCTTAAGCAGACTAGATCTTATGAGAAGGAAAGGAATACACCATCAAAATGGGCTATAATGATGTCAGATAAAGAAGGAAAGAGGGGTAACATGGTCAGATTTAGAAGACCCAAAAGAAAAAACACCCAGAACTGCACCATACTCTGAACGATCACAAGTATGGTCGCGCAGCGCAGGGGATATATCCTGTCTTATGTAAGCAGATTAAGGTTGTTGCCAGAACAAAGATGAATGGGTGAAACTAGCCCCACCTGGAAGGCAAGAAGTGTAGGTGGGTATGATAGTGGACCAAGATTTACACAATTTCCATTATTAGAGAAAGGGGCAGATGACCACAATATATACTGTAGCCACAAATGGGCAAAGATAATTTTAAATTTTAAATTACCTAGTTTGACTGCAGGTGCAGGAAAATTGATTTATGAGTTGGAAAGAATGACAGCGGGAATTATGTTAGCAGTAGGTAACTTAAAAGGCCTACTAACAGCTATTCTAGGGGAGAGAGCTGACAACATTTAGAGATGTGCAGGGTATGCAAGTGTAACAGTGCAAAACACGACACACGATGGAGCGCCAATTAAGTGCGCTCAGAGTACAATATCCTGAGACATCAGAAATGGGTGCAATCATGACATAGAACATGGGTGAGGATGAAGATCCTGTTGCCTTTATTCAATAGATTCAAGTTCGTTGGCATTTCGAGATGAGGGAATCATGGGATAAAACAGTAGCATTATTCTATCATATTTTATGTCAGGGACTGCCTGAGCCAGTGCAACGGCAGAGGAAAAAACAGGTGGGGGTCAAAGCAAAGCCATGTCCAGAAATACAATTGACTATTGTACATAATTGTCGATTATTACAAGAGAAGAATAAGAAGAAAACTGAGAGTAGAAAACAGGAGAAATGTCATGATCTCTGCTTCCAAAAGGTCAGGGTTTTCCCAACTCCCTTGGAAGCAGATCCATAACCCAGGTTCCGAGTGCCAACCAGTCCCAATTGGACCTTTTGGACCCAGTCCTGGCGCCAGTGGCACCAGGCTCATAAATATGCCCAGTCCCAGCGCTGGAAGCGCCGGCTCATAATGCTTGGGTGGACTTACCTGCAGCAGACCATGCTGCTTACTTGCCTGCCAGTTGAGCCTCTGATCCTCTTCTGTTTGGAACTACTTTCCTGTTGGGTGGCAGGAGCCACTCCCTAGGTTCAGAACACTGGAACTCTTCTGGAAAGCAGGAACTCTTTTCTTACCTAGGCGTGGCTGTGGAAGGAGACACCTAAGCACTACAGGAGGCTATTTAAACCACACCCGATGGATGAATCTTGCTTTGCGTTATTCTGCATCCTCTGCAGCAGAACGCTCATCGTGTCTTCTGCATCTGATCCTGGCCTAAGGAAAAGGCTTACCATCCTGAATCCAGTCTTCAGCAACACCTATAAAGACAAGAAAGAACAGGTTAGCATTACGGTCTTCAGTGACAGCGCTTCACTTACCTGGTCCATCGGCTGTCACCAACGCCTCGCGCTGCATTCCGGCATCTGAAAGACAAAGGCTTACCTACTCTTCGTGCGCTCCGGAGGTCTTCGCACTGCATTCCGGCATCTGAAAGACAAAAGCTTACCAACTCTTCGCACGCTCCGGAGGCCTTCGGCGCTGCATCCCGCATCTGAAAGACAAAACAAGGTGCGTTTAAAGACATTGGGAACTTTAATACTCACGTGCCATTACTCCTTTCCACATCTAACCCAGTGGGTATTCCGGCACCCTGCAGCCGCTCCGAACTTGTACCTGCAAAATAAAAAGACAGTTAGAGCGCATCGTGAAGCAGCAACAAGCGCTTACTTACGTGCTTCCAGGCGCTTCTATTCATCACACGGGCTCCATCTTCAACTCACTTCAGCCCGTCATCCGCCATCGCCGGAACCCTGCAAAACAAGAGACATCATTACTAAAGACTTTTAAAGACATTAGAATTACTCGAAACTTACCGTTCGTGCAGTAAACGACGGACAGCAGTCCTCTGAAGTCAAGAGGCCTGCTCCCCTTATCCAGTGAAGAAACTGGTTACAGCACCCTGCCCCGAGGCAGATGGAGAGCACGGCGTTCACTACCTAAGACATCTTACCCTTCGAGTCAGACATACAGTGCACAGAGGTCCAGCCCAAAGAGCCAGCCGTGTGTTACACATCACCTTTGAAGATACGGTATACGCCCAGTCAAGACCGGCGCCTCTACGGAAATCAGGTGAGCGTTACAGAACGCAAAGCCTACCGCAAAACTCCCGTCCAGGCGCTATGGAAACCTCGGATACCGACCAGCTAGCCCAGTTACTTGGGAACTAAGGCAGAAGTGCATGCAGCCCGTCAGGAAACGAACGCTCTAAGAAGGGAACTGATTATTTCCAAGGAGCGAACAGATGATCTCGCTAGACAATTGCTACAGTCACAAGCCGGACAGACCCCGTTACCCGCATCTGGGGGAAATCTTCCTTCTACATCCTCTATGAATCCAGTGCAGATCAACCTACCTGGAATGTACCTCTGGCTCCGCCCGAACGATTTTCTGGTGACCCAAAGAGGTTTGCAGTATTTATCAATCAGTGCCGTTGCATTTCTTATGCCGGCCAG
This sequence comes from Ambystoma mexicanum, assembly GCA_002915635.3. NCBI lineage: Eukaryota > Metazoa > Chordata > Amphibia > Caudata > Ambystomatidae > Ambystoma > Ambystoma mexicanum. The sequence goes on from CM030325.1 coordinate 1,035,473,925, forward strand.
CAGCCTTTCCAACTGATCAAGCTAAAGTAGCTTTCGTGCTTTCGTACCTTAGTGGCAATGTGGCAGACTGGTCGATCCCTCTAGTAAATCAAGATGATCCGGTCCTCCATGATTTTCAAGCTTTTCAGCTCAGTATGAAAAACTGTTCGCAAGACATTCACAGGGGCAGGCCTTGGACAATGAGCTTCTTTCGTTGCGACAAGGTAATCAAGACCTTTTGGCTTATATTGCGTCTTTCAACAGACTGATAGTGGAAACTCAATGGCCTGAGGACAAAAGGATTACGCTGTTTTATAGAGGTCTACGTGGAGAGCTCAAAAGATGTGTTAGCCCAAGTAGTGAATCCCCACAAGATTGTTCGGACTATATAGACTTAGTCGTTCAAATAGATCACAGACTGCAGAACAGGAAGGCCGATCGTTCCAAGTTTGATGCTCGAGTATTTTCCAAACCGCCAACTCCTTCCAAAGGAGTAGACTCCGGGGAACCATGCAAATAGGGGGTCTGAAAGGTCCTCTAACACAAAAGGAGCGGGAAAGGAGAAACAGTTGCAATTATGCCTCTATTGCGGAAACTCAGGGCACTTTCTTCGAGACTGTCCGGTGAAACCTGCCAAGAAGGCAGTAGGAGCTGCAGTTACCAAAGTTACAAACTCTGAGCAGGGAAACGACCTCGCCCGACAAGAATAGAGGTCCTCTTGCCGAGCGTGAAAACCAGTTCCGTGACCTCGCATTTCGTGATACCTATGGTCCTCATTAGCCCTGATAATCCGGATCGATTACATGCAATTGAAGCTTACGTCGACAGCGGTGCCATCGGCAATTATGTGGATCATGAATGGTTTTGAGGATGAATCTAACTCTTTGTCCAAGGCTGTAAAGGACGTCATTACTACGGTGGATGGTACGGAGATAGCCTCCGGACCAGTAACGCATACCACTCAAGAAGTGACGCTAGTAAGTCAAGATGGACACCATGAGAAGATCGTGTTCGATGTGATCAAGGCTCCTCAGTTTCAGATTATTCTAGGAATACCTTGGTTAGAGAAACACAATCCTCTGATCGATTGGCGAGCAAGAACGGTCCAGTTTCCAGAATGTGTCTCTACTTGTCACCCTCCACCTGGTGTTGCACTGGCAGCAATTTCTTCAGAGACTCCCCAGTTACCTCCCGAATACCTAGAATACCAAGATGTTTCCGGAAGGATCAGGCTAACTCTCTACCTCCTCATAGGTCTTATGACTGCCAGATAGACCTGATACCTGGATCTACTCCTCCTTGTAGTAGAATTTATGCCCTCACCGAGCCTGAGAACCTTCACCTTCGACAATACCTGGATCAATACCTGGCAAATGGGTTTATTCGTCCTTCCAAGTCCCCTGCTTCTTCAGCTTTGTTCTTCGTTCCAAAAAAGGAAGGAGACCTTAGAACTTGTATAGATTATCGCTCCCTGAACCAGATCACCGTCAAGAATAGATATCCGTTACCTTTGATCCCTGAACTCCTGGACCAAGTCAGAAAAGCATGCATATACACAAAGCTGGATCTTAGAGGAGCCTACCACTTGGTACGAGTAAAAGAGGGCGATGAATGGAAGACGGCCTTCCGCACCAAATATGGGCTATTTGAATATCAGGTCATGCCCTTCGGACTTTGCAATGCCCGGCCGCCTTTCAATATTTTATGAACGATGTCCTCAGAGAGCTCATAGATGTGTGTGTTGTTGTTTACATTGACGACATCCTCGTTTATTCTTCATCGGAATCTGAACATCGGAAACACGTGAAAATGGTCCTCGAAAGATTGCGTCAACACAAACTTTTCGCTAAGTTGGAAAAATGTGTTTTCAACGTGACTGAAGTTGAATTCTTGGGATTCATATTATCACCTGGCGGAGTGCGTATGGATTCAAAGAAGGTCGATGCAGTTCTCAAATGGCCATCACCATCCTCCGTAAAAGGTGTGCAAAGCATGTTAGGCTTCGCTAACTTTTACCGCAGGTTTATCCCCGAATTCTCTCGAATAGTCCAGCCCATCACTGCCTTGTTAAAGAAAAACAAACGTTTTGAATGGTCTTACCGAGGCGGAACAAGCTTTCCAGGATTTGAAGACTAAATTTATCTCTGCACCAATCTTAAAACACCCTCGCCCCGAACTCCCCTACATCGTGGAAACTGATGCTTCAAGCCTTGCCATGGGGGCAGTTCTATCACAAAAGGACCCGGTAACCAATCAGTTGCATCCCGTGGCATTTTGGTCCCGCAAATTCTCGCCTCCTGAAATCAATTACACGATTACTGACAAGGAACTTCTGGCTATCAAGTCTGCCTTTAAGGCTTGGCGGCATTATCTGCTGGGGGCCCGACACACCGTTACTGTGATTACGGATCACCGAAACCTGCAATATTTGAAAACCGCAAAAGCCCAATCCTCTAGACAACTCCGTTGGGCATTATTCTTTGCCGAGTTTGACTTCATAATTACCTATCGACCTGGTACAAAAAACGGTAAAGCTGATGCCCTTTCTCGGATGGGAGTGGAAGAACACTTGATCAACCCTAAACCTGTACCAATCATTCCCGAACAAAGAATTCTGGGTGTAATCGCCACACAATCCATAGAGGAAGTTAAGGATAAAGCCAGGCAACTTGTAACTCCAGCAGACATACAGAATTGGCATCTGCAGGGAAAGGACTTTGCAGTAAAGGACAACTTATTGTATTTCCAAGAACGATTATACCTGCCCAGCACAGATTTACAGAAAAAAGTAATCTCTTGTTATCACGATTCTTTAATGGAAGGACATCCCGGTATGGCCAAGACCTCAGAAAAGATCAAGCGCTACTTCTGGTGGCCGTCTTGGAAAAAAGATATCAGAGACTTTATAATGTCCTGTGGAGTATGCGCCCAAAACAAGAGTCAAAAGGAAAGACCAGCAGGCCTCTTACGCCCTATTGACATCCCACCTCGCCCTTGCATACGCTTTCTATGGACTTCATCACCGATCTACCTCCATGCTCCGGATACAATACGATTCTAGTAATCGTGGACTTATTCTCCAAGATGGCGCATTTCATTCCGCTCAAAGGCTTGCCAACAGCAGCAACTCTGGCCCGAGAATTTCTCGAAAACATCGTCCGACTGCACGGTTTTCCTTCGGTTCTAATTTCGGATCGAGGTAGTCAATTTATTTCTCATTTTTGGCGAAGTTGCTGTCGGTCGGCTCAAATTGATGTGAGACTATCGACCAGTCACCACCCTCAGACCGACGGACAAACCGAGAGGACCAATCAAACTCTGGAACAGTATTTACGCTGCATGCTGCAACAAACTGAAAAAACTTGGAAAGACATCCTTTGGATAGCCGAATATGCCTACAATAACTCTGTCCATTCGGGAACTGGGAAAACCCCGTTTTTTCTTTTATACGGCAGTCACCCTCGAACCTCGGAGTTGGATCCCCTCCAAGATCTTGAAACACCAGCAGTAGACTACCTGCATTCTACAATCACCCAAGCCTTTAAGGAAGCTGTTTCTCACCTTCAAAGGGCTAAAGAACAATACAAGAAAGGAGCAGATCAACATCGGAAGGAAGCCCCTCAATATCAAGTAGGGGATCAAGTCTGGTTATCCACCAAATATCTACCTCTAAAAGGGCCACGCACATTCAACCCAAGATACCTTGGTCCCTATTCCATCACTACCATAGTAAACCCAGTAGCGGTCAAGTTGGACTTGCCCCCGCACATGAAGATACATCCGGTCTTCCACGTCTCTCTATTAAAACCCGTGCAACCTCAAACCCGACTAACTAAATCTCCAAAACCTATCCTAGTTGATGGAGAACTCGAGTTTGAAGTCAAAAGCATTCTGGACTCCAAGATCTCCAAATCTAAACTATTCTACCTAATTGACTGGAAAGGCTACGGCCCCCAAGAGAGATCCTGGGAACCTGCTGA
>CM030325.1:1035477903-1035538254 GCA_002915635.3 Ambystoma mexicanum
AGCAGGTAAGATTGTGGGAGCGGATGAGTGCGGTCAGAGGATTAGATAGATTTTGAAGAGCAGGGGAGATAAAAGTAGGCAAAGAGAAATTACAATATTGCCAGGAGGAGGTCCTGTGCATAGGACAGATAATCTCTCAAGAAGGGAGAAAAAGGACACTTGATAGAGCAGAAGCAATCACGAAGACTCCCAAACCAGAGACAGTGAGGGAAATGCAACAATTCTAGGCCTATGAAATTATTACGGGGCATGAGTTTTTGATTACAGTACATATATTCAATCACTTTTAAAAGTACTCAAGGGAGCCAATGTAGGCAAAAGTAAGATAACATGGACAGATGAAATGACTGCAGGATATGAAGAATTAAAAAAGGTGAATTGTACAACCCCTGTGGTACGGATTCCAGACTATAATGAGGAGTTTTATCTATTCTCACACTCAAATGGAGAAGTAATGACAGCAGTCCTTACACAGAAGATGATATTAGGACATGGACATAAACCATAAGCTTATTATAGTGGGATTTTAGACCCAGTTATGAAAGGACATTATCCTTGTGAACAAGCCTTAGCTGCTGCTGCTTTCTCAGTTGAAAAAGCTGTAAGCATTGCCATGGGGTGTTCAATGACGTTAGTTGTTGAGCATTCCTTATCTGCCATTTTAGAGAAGCTCAAAAGTACACTGACTACACAGGCAGCATCAGGATATGAGGTAATTATTTCAAACCTTTGTAATCAAAATTGTTAGATGTAGAGTAGTGAATCCAGCAACATTCATAGCAGAACCAGTAGGGAAGGAGACTATCTACATGACTGATCAACGTATAGTGAGTTCTATGAAGATATTCCCCATTATAGAGAAAATCCTTTCGGAGGAGAGGAAATTCTATTTATTGACAGTTCTTTGAAAATTGACCAAACAACAGGAGAAAGACATACAAGATCAGCAGTAGTGAATCTAAACAGGAATGGTGAATTCAAACTAGTGACAAGTGCAAGACTGCCTTCACATTGTTCAGCGCAGGCTTCCGAATTAGTGGTGCTTATCAGTGCATTCCAGAGATATGAGGATGAGGAAGTGACAGTGTACTCTGACTCTGCCTATGTGACGTAAACCGTACACCCAGGATTGTCATGCTAGAAAAGGAGGGGCTTCCTCCACGCAGATGCACATCAGTGCAACATGCATCTCTATTGGATAAGCTCATTGAGGCACTAAAGCTCCCATTGGCCATCACTATAGTGAATTGCATAACCCATACAGAGGGAGCATACATTTTTTCTCACAGTAATGAAGCCGCAGATGTAGAAGCAAAAAGGGCAGTATACTTCCTAAATATTTCAGACTTTGAAGTAAAAAGTGGTAAGCAAATGTCAGGACAATGTATGATGGTGAAGGAAGGTTTTAATATGTTGTCCATTGTTCAGTTACTTGAGCTACAAGGTTAAGCCCCACATGAAAAGCAGGATTTATGGGTGAGACAGGGTGTTCTTTATCCCCCACTGAGGCTCTATGGAGTCACAGTAGTACTAGAAAGCCAGCTATGCATCTAGCATTATTGAATGTGGCACTAGAGCAGCTTCACTTCCCTGCCCACACAACTAGAGAGAGTCTTGATGCCATGATTACAGAAGACCGGCTCTCACCAAATGTATTAAAACATGTGGCACATTTTATTGTGAAGTGCATTATATGCCAGAAGTTCACAGCAGGGCACACTTTGAGAACAGTGAGAGGAACAATCCCAGGACCTGATGGACCTTTTTAGCACCTACATATAGATGATGTGGATATGTTGCAAACATGCAATAGCTACAGATACATGCTGGTGGTAGTAAGTCTCTTTTCCAGATGAATTGAGGCAGGTCCAAGTATGCACCCCAATGCCATATGTGCTGCCAAGTTTCTCGTACGTGAGGGGTTTCCTAGATGGGGTGTGTGTGAAGTCCTGCGGTCTGATAATGGGCTGCATTTTGCAAATGCATTGTTTGAACTGATAACTCTTTTATTAGGCATTAAGCACACATTTTCATCTCTCTATCATCCACAGGTGAATGGAATTTGTGAGAGATTAAATGGACTCCTTAAAGAAAGGATAGCTAATATCAAGATAACTTTGAAGAAGGGATGGCTACATTGCCTACCTCTTGCATTATTTGCACTTAGGAATCAGCCTGGCTCAGATCACCACCTGACTCCTCATGAGTTGGTGATTTGATGCTGCATTGGAGTGCCTCTTGCACCTCCCACTCGAGTAGGAACTGATGCCCACAGTGTAGCAAAAACACTGGGTGATGAGATGTATGATTATTTAACAAATATGACCGCTAGTGTTTCTTTTATGTCTCAACAGATCAAAAATCGGAGGGAAGGGTCATAGAAGATTGAAAAAGACAGCCAAACTGTTGATCCCAGTGACTTGCTCAAACAGCCTAGTTTGTACCCAGGGGACCAACTTCATGTAAGGAATTTTTTACCCACTTGGAATAAGCCCTGCTTTGAAGCACTGTACCTAGTAGAGGTTGGTCACTCCCACGCAGTGAAACCCGAAGGAAGAAGAGCGTGGCTACATTTTCATGACATAAAACCATATAAAGGAGAGACCCTGAACCCTCCTGCACCCATTTACAGTGAAGCACGAGAAGAAGTTCCATGGTTGTCGATGCGATCTTCTACCAAGAGTCAAAACAAAAACTTGTCAAAATAAAGAAACTTTGAACTTCTAAAATTCCCAAGCTTAAAGGAACAGAACAAATAAACTTTACAGCAGTTCGAGAACCATTCTACATAGGTAAAAGAGACAATGCGTTGTTGATAAATCACAAAGAAGAAGAGCACACAACACTTCATTTTGTCTATAACAATAACATTGCACACATTCTTGTATGCTGTTTTCACTTACATAGTGCAGTCTTACCCAGCTTCAGTAAGACGACACGTTGAAGTTACATTTTTTGGAAATTCTAAAAACAGTCCTATTATTTTCAGGATAATCATTGCAATCATTTTGCAATTTATATTATAAAACAGGGTGGTTAATAAAAGTGACAACAAATACACAAGAATTGGAATTTTTTCATGTTTAAGAGAATCAGTGCCAGCTAGAAGATCGATAAGTATATTTGGAATACTTCTTGTGACTTCATTTTGTACAATGATTTGTATTTTCTTCCTTATTATCATGGCATTTCATCAAATAATGATCAATAATATAGATGAAGTATTAAGCAATGATACATCTATTTTTATACAAAAGTGTGAGTAATATTTTCCCTGATATTTCTAAACACATTATCCGATTTAAGAGCAATGCTGAAGATCATAAGGATATAAATGCATATCTTGATCATTCTGCCTATTTAAAGAATAACATGTGGAATCAGCCCATGAAGGAGGTGGGGAGGAGACTCAGATGAGAGGCTATGTGTTTTCTCTCATTCCTTATGCCATGAGCACAGCCAGAACATTCATTGCAAGAGAAAATACCTGTACATGAGGTGTCTCAGCCATCTAGAGCATGCACGACAAGAGGACAATTTGAAGGAAGATGGGCAACCCTATGATGGAGTCGAGTCGAGAAGAAGACATTCCCATATGAAGATGAATATATAAAAAACAAACAAATGAAAAAAGACCCAGACTGGAAAAGCAGAATGCTCATGTATTCCCTCAGTGGTATGAATTGGAGACAAATAAGGATTGTGATAAAGGACTGGGTTGTGCAGATGCATGGGAAAATGCCAGGATTGCCAGGATGCTGGGAGAGACCTCAGCTATTAGTATATGGACGATGTAGCAACCAGGCACAGGATGGGAAGATGGAATGCTAGCCTGTAGTGCAACACTTATTGATGACAGCACAGGTACAGATAGTGCAAATAGTGAATGATGAAGTCTGAAAGCATGGGCCAAGTATTCAAAGTTATTAACCGGGTCAAAATGAAGCAGGACCTGTATCCATACTGCCAATGAAGAATGCCACAGTGTGTTCAAGGAACAGGGTTGACTAAAGTTGGAGAAAACAAGGATGCAAGCAGATAATTGATGTGCAAGGAATGAATGGAGGAACTGCTGTGCTAATGGACCACTATTGGGCCTGTGGATCCAGAGCTTATATGCAGCTGCCTAAAATTGGGAGGAGAATATGCTCTATAGTGATCATACATGTTCCTGCATTGGTGATTCCCCAAATTGATCTCCATATTCAAGACTTTCCGAAGATGGATGCACACCAAAGAAATAAGAGGTTGCTAACCACATCGATGAAGAGAGAGACTATTTCTCAGCAAAATCAATAGACAGCCTATATGACATTCCAGCTGAGCATAAACTGTTCAGTAGAACGACAGTGATATTTACAGCTATATTCATGCCAGGAATGCAGACTGCAGTGAACGTCAAGTTGTTACAAATAATCCGGTGGAGGCTGCTACTAACAATAAACACGACAATAAAGGATTTAATGCAATTAGAGAAGAATTGAGGGCTATCAACTCATGACCCTCCAGAACAGGTATGTGCTGGACTTGATTACAACATGGAAGGTGGCATGTGCCAAGATCGGGCCTTCCTGTTGCCCATAACATACCTGCCCATGATAGAGAAAATGGAACCTTGACAGAGGCAATAACTATGCTGTCAACCTTGCATACGAAGATGGAGGAAGAAAGTAGACGAGACCGAAGAGATGACTGTTCTCTTCCCTGTTTTTGATGGGTTCCAACCTGGCTTGGAAAATGCCTTCAAGCTGCTTGGAGCAATACTAGTGTCGGTATTGCTAGGATTTGGTCTTATAAGAATAATCATAGACAGTGCAGAAGACACGAGAAAGCTATTGGGATGAAGATAATGATAATGTAATGCTGAGACTGGTGCAGTACATGAAATCACTGAAGACTGGACCATGTCATGAACACCGTGTATTACCTGAAGGATCATAAGAACTATGTAGGATGTTGGGTATTCTGTCAACCGACTGGGGAAGGTTGCCATATATGACCTGGAGTGTCGATGAGCACATAAAGAATGCAGTGACCTAGGGGTGTATGAAATAATGGATTTCTGAAGAAACCAAAAGTGTGGAGAAAAGTGAAGAAGATTGAGGAGGTGGTTCGAGGACTCACCAAAGGGGGGAATGTAGAGAGGCAGATGTACATGTCATCTGTAGTGCCCGCCCCTCAATCCTCTATATTGGATGAATCGCAGAGAGTACTGTGTGTGACACCAGGTATCATCTCAATACTGCATTGAAGATACGAGAGATGTTATGCACTCAGAAAACGGTATCAAATGCTCCCTCACACTGACATGGTGGAAGGATGTCTGCATATACCACTGTACATAGAAGAGCTATAAGTGAAATCAGACCAGAGTAAAATGACATCATAAAGAGAAGACACAAGGACACACTGAAATGATACGTGGATACTTAAGAATAAAGATGTAACTGAAGTAACAAAGTAAATATTTATGTGAAAATGAAGAAATCATATAACGCGAGTAAAGCGGCCATGATGGAAAGATGGACGTTGATTCTGTATAAATAATAAGCAAGAAGCCTTGAAGAGAGAGACCAAGGCTGCAGAGCTGACAGGTGTTGGAAAACAGCTTTGTGCGAGGAACAAAGAATATCTGCTTGGCTTGGAATCAAGGATGCCACATCTAGAGGTAACTCCAAGGCACAAGGGGAGTCGATGTGGATAAGCTTCATACCCATGATATATTTCTCTTATATTAAGTAAAGGAGTACATTTTTGCAAGTGCCAATTATTGAACAATCAAAGATGCAGAAAGCACATGCAAGATGAAGCAACCAGGTCTCCAGAGGCAAGAGGAGTAAAAGCGCCCACTTTAATTGAATCAAAAAGCACTAGATAAATGGGCAAAATGGACAAAACTGTGGTCTACTCACACATGGTCCAAGACCAGAAAACCAGGCCTGTTCATTAATCTCCAGATGAAGATAGCAATGTACCAACACTCCCTTAAAAGTCCCAAGGAAGAGAACAGTCATCAAGGTCAACTACTAAGAAGAAGCCTTGACTTAGGGCCTAACTGATGAGAGATGGTAGGCTAGTTGGCCAAGGTGGTAGTGGTCTGACATTATTCTCTGCACCTGGGTTTCAGTTTGCTTATGTGCTGCTAACAAGCCAAATGTCCAAGGTTGTGAGAGAATGCAACCAATCATGAGGGCTATTTAATGTAAACTAATTTGGGAAGCACTAAACTAAGGCCTGGAAGCATCTAGGTGCTAGGAGAACAGAAGTGACCAGCAAAAATGAAAGTACAGAGAAACTTCAGAAGCAAATCCCTTAGAAAAGATATGTTTTCAAAGCTTTCGGGAAGTAAGATGATCATTTATCTCATAACTGCACAGGGAGGAAGTTCCACGTGGTGGGTGCTAAAGTGCGAGAAAGCTCGACCTTCTGCTCTTGCAAACAAAACGGAACTGTCAAAAGATTTTGAGTGCTGACCTCAAATTCCTTTGTAGGAAATAAGGGATCAGCTTATTTTAAGATATTCTGCACTGCCATGATGGTAAGCACGGTGAACGGTGCAGAGAGTTTTACATTTACACAACTGCTAACAGGCAGCCAGTGCATGCCGAAGAAGATCCTGAGAGTGAGCAAGAACGGTTAGCTCCAAGGCCAGCCTGGCTCAGCGTTTTCGAAAGCTGCAGCCTCTGAATTAGAAAGACGGTTGGCCAGAGGTAAATGCCATTACAGTAGTCTATTGATCCTAAATTAGACGCTGCTACCACTTTGGCTCTGGATCTGGCAAGAAAAGGCAGTGTCTTTTTCAAAATGTTTAACTTTAAAAAAAAACAGAATGCAAACGAATGAAATTTGAAGCTCACAGAGCGTCAGAAGGTAAATTTGACACCCAAGCTTTTATTGATTTACTCGGAAGGGGGCACAGTCGAGTGATTCAGGCCAGAATTCCAGGTCCAGGCAGACCACGCTGTAGCAGAGCCTGTGACCAGATCTCTGTTTTTTCACCGTTAGTTTTAGCCAGTTTCTGGTCATCCACTCCCACGCCTCCAAACAGTTATAAAGTTTACGGGGGAATCAGGTGTAGGGGAGTCCAGCCGAAAAAGCAGCTGCTGTCAACCGCATATGTGTAGAACCTATCCATGTTCCTGAATAAGATCAGCAAGAGGTCGAAGATACAATTAAAAAGAAGAGGACAGCGAAGACCCCTGAGGGACACCACACATGATGGCAGTGAGGGAGATTTATAAGGAAACAGAGAATGTTGTGTGTGCTTTGACAGAAAGAGAAACCAAGCCAGGCAAGGCCAGTGATTCCTGCCTGTTCAAGGCACCGAAGCAGGATGGTATGGTCGATCGTATCAAATGCACGCAGAGAGGCCAGGAGAATTAATACTCGACCTCACCGCGATCCTGGACAGAGCTATGTCATCCAGAACAGATATCAGCACTGCCTCAGTACCTCAGGCAGGACGGAAACCAGATAGGAAAGGGTGCAAAAGGGTCTGGATTCCAGAAAGTGGGACCACTGAGGGGTAACAATGGCTTCCGTGAGCTTCATAATAGCAGGCAACAATGATGGTGTTCTTTAGTAAACATTAAACAAGGGCATGTTTGAGGGCAACAGGGATAAAGCCCATAGTAAAAGATGCATGAACTGCAGCTGTGAAAAGTGGGGTAACAGCCAAAGGCGAAGGCTGAATAAACCACATGGGGATTGAATCTGCAGGTGAAGATGATTTAATCTTTCTAAGAAATTTCAAAATTATAATATCAGCAGCCAGCTCAAAAGAAGCCTTCTCAGTCCCATTATTTTTAAAATGGAGTCGGGAGCGATAGCTTAGGGACCTCTAGCTCTTGGTCGAAAATGGCTTGTCTAATTTATTATTGATTTTTTACATGAAAGAATAAGCTGAAAGCATTACACTGTCCTTTGACCTGCGTGCATGCTAGTTTAAGGGCCACTATTTGAGAGTTCCTTTGCCACCATAAAAAGCTCAGGGCAACACAGCGTGCTGACAAAATGCGATTTCCTCGTCCTGTAATTTGGCCGCCTTAATAGGTTCCTGGTACTGGTTCACAGAATATTCATGTGCAGTCTTGCAATTTTCATCCCATTGGCGCTGCCACTTGCGCTCACAGCATAGACAGCTTGCTTAAGCGCCCAGAAAATTCAGGTTAAATCAGGATGCAGAAAGCTTGGTGAGCGAGTGGCCAAATTTGAAAGGTACAAAAGTATTTGCAGCTCCCTTCATGGCTGCAAGAAGGGCGTGACAAGGGTCTAAATTGCCAAAAGACACAAACTGATTAGTATTGGTCACCAGAAAGTCTACTACAGAGGCAGGAGAGAACCTGCCCCAGTGTTGCCTCAAAGAGGCGATCCTGGAGCACGAGGGGAAGATCCGGCTCATGCAATCAAAAGTAAATGGAAGAATGAAATGATCAGACCAGAGGATAGGGGTGGAATGGAATGAGTTCTAGCACAGTTGCCCCTTGACGAGTATGCTGACTAACTCTAGATCCATGTCAGCAGGCAGACTGATCAACTTTTTTGCATAAGTATCAGTGGGGTTATTCGGTTTAACATTAAAATCAGCCAGTAAGATCAAATCAGGGTAGGTCATCACCAGGTCAGTGAACCTCTGTACAAAGGTAGCCAGCGGTGCCTCTGGTGGTCTGTATACTAATGGAATATGAGCAGAGGTTTGTGAGGTACTTTGTAGCCTGATTATCTTAGATAGAGTTCACATGCCAGGTTGTGACTAAGTACAACTGCAGCACAATTTAAAGATGCATGGTATATCAGTGCCAGTCCCCCGCACGCTTTTGAAGAACTTTTGAAGAATGCTATATTTAGGAGCTGGCATTTGCACAATATCAGGCTCAGAATGAGAGGAAAGCCAAGTCTCAGTCATGCATAGCATGTCAGGCGCAAAAGCCTCTAGCAGGTTAAACATCTCCTGGTGTTGTGTCCCTGCTGACCTAACATTAATAAGTAGGCCAGTAAACGAGTAACAAGAGTTCTGTAAAGTTTGCCCTTCCAAGTCATCCATGGGCCTGTGATTGGGATCAGTCTTCAGACCAGACTCCACCCTACATGCTTCAGGCGAGAGTAAAATTAAAGCCCTCTCTGTAAGCTTAGTCTGACTCGGGAGAGAGCTCAAAAGCTCCACTGTGGAATACATTATTTTGCGCCTCCTATCAGGCTGATCGAATTGTGGGTGCACACAATCAGAATTTTGGCATAGCGATAGGGCCCAAGGCACAGACGGGCTTGCCGTAAGCGTGCCTTAGGCGCGTTGGCACCGCGCCTGCTGAGCCCGTCCGCTGACTGGGTGCTCTCTCCTGCACATATGTGCTGTAAGGGAAGAAATTAGGTGGCGCGTTAGGCCGCGTCAGAAATAGAACTGATAGAAAGACTGTCAGTCAGCCTAAATTAAACAAACTAATTTTACTTAAAATCCCATCAATTTCGTAAATAAAAGTATTACCCCAACACTCTCAAACAGTGTAGCAACCCTCGCAAACAGTGTAGCAGTGAACTATATGTTGATGGAGAAGGCAATCTGCTGCTGCCATTCTACTCTAATGCGTAGACAGGGTAGGGCCTGAGCGGGCAGGCCCACCCAAAATATGGAAATGCCCACTCAGCAGCACTGTGTGGGCATTTACAGATGTTACTATTAATCTTCATTATACGTAAATAGAGGTAGTTCAAGGCGTGCCGACCAGAGATGGGGTAGTCAATAATCTTACTAACACCTAAATAAAGTATAGGGAATATGTTTCCTTAACCAATCCCTCCTTTCAATACGTTTTTACTGTTTGCCATGTAGGGTGACGTCATAGCTGACGTACATCGAGGTATCCTCTGTGTAATTGAAATGTAGTTGAGAGCCAGTGAACTGCAATCTGTTTTTTGCACCACGTTCCCCTACTTTTTTTGAGCTGATAATATTTTGCCATATTCTTTGAGTCTGTTCGGTTATTTGGGTCTGAGATCATTTATTGGTAATTACATCTGGCACATGGAACACTCCAGGAGCTACTGCACAAAGTCATGCCAAGCCTCATGCCTGCAACCATAGCCCAGTGATGCCAAGCCTCCTGCCTGCAGCCATAGCCAAGTGATGCCAAGCCTCTTGCCTGCAACCATAGCCCAGTGATGCCAGCCCTCCTGCCTGCAGCCATAGCCAAGGGATGCCAATCCTTATGGCTGCAGAAATAGCCTATTCATGCCAAGCCTCGTGCCTGCAGCCATAGGCAAGTGATGCCAAGCCCCGTGGGTGCAGACACAGCCAAGTGATGCCAAGCCTTGTGCCTGCAGCAATAGCTAAGTTATGCCAAGCCTCTTGCAAATGTTGGGGGGACATGACATCTAAATGAAAGGGGACCCTGCCAAATGCGTGGGACAGAATAGTGTGCCACAAAGGTTGCGGGGACAAACACCCTTGTTGCACCCCCTAAAAATACGCCCATGGGCGAAAACAGCCATTCCAACCTCGTGGCTGCAGCCAAAGTGGGTGCAGTCATAGACGTGCCTAAAGCAAGTGATGCCAAGCCTCTTGATGATAGCCATAGTGGTAGCTAAATCTGGTGATTGCAGGCCTCTTTGTCGCAGCCATAGAAGGGGTCTTAAACTAGCGATTGCAAGCCTTGTAGCTTCAGCCATAACCAAGTGATGCCAAGCCTTGTGGCTGCAGCCATAACCAAGTGATGCCAAACCTCATGGCTAAACTCAAAGCGGGGAGGCAGTGCTTGCAAGACTCAGGGCTGCAGCCATATCAGGGGCTAAAGCTAGCGATTGAAAGCCTTGTGGTTGCAGCCATTGAGGGGGCTAAAGCTAGCAATTTCAAGCCAAAGTGAGAGCTGTAAAATAATTGATTGCTAGCCTCATGGCTGCAGATAATGTGGGCTAATGCTAGCCTATGCAAGTCTCGTGGCTGCAGCGATAACAGGGGCTAAAGCTAGCGTTTGCAATCTTTGTGGTTGCAGCCATAGCCAAGTGATGCCAAGCCTCATGGCTGCAGCTATAGTTGGGGCTAAAACAGTGATTCTTAGCCTCGTGGCCGGAGGCATAATTGGGGATAAAGCCAGCGATTGCAAGCCTGGTGGCTGCAGCCTAAGCCAGGGTTAAAACAAGCCTCTTGGCTACAGCCATAGCATGGGCAAGATATTACAGTCCTCATGGATATAGCCATAGTAGGGGCATATATCAAGCCTAGCCAAGCCTCTTGGCTGAATATATGGTGAGTTTTCAAGCTAGGGATACCAAGCCCCATTGCCGCACCAATAGCGGGGGCTAAAACTACCAATTCGAAGCCTCATGGCTGGAGCCATATAGGGGCCTAATGCTAGCATTGTCATGCCTCTTGACTGCAGATATAGTGAGTGGTAAATCTAGAGATGTCAATCCCCCTTACAGCAGCCATAGTGGGAGCTAAAGCTAGACAAGGCAAGCCTCATGGCTGTAGCCATAGTGGGGGCTAAAGTGTGTGATTGCAAGTCTCACAGATGCAGTCACAGCTGGAGCTAAAGCTAGCAATTCCAAGCCTTGTGGGAGCATCCATAGTGGGGATTTAAGCAATCAAACCCACGCCTCATTGCTGCAGCCATAGCATGGGCTGATGCTAGCTGTTGCAAGCCTCATGGCTGCAACCATAGTGGGGGCTGAAGCTAGTAAGTTCTAGCCTTCCAGCTGCATCCATAGTGAGGGCTAAAGCAAGTGATTGCAAGCCTCATGACTGCAGCCGTTGTGTGGTCTGAAGTTAGCGATTTCAAGCCTTAGGGCTGCAGCTATAGTGGGTGTCAAAGTAAGCAATTGCAAGCCTCATGGCTGTAGCATTAGCCAGGGCTAAAGCAAGTGATGCCAAGCCTCTTTGCTGCATTCATAGCAGGTGCCAATTCAAGAGATCACAAGCCTCATGGCTGTAGCCATAGTGGGGGCTAAAGTTAGAGATTGCAAATCTTGCAGCTGAAGCCATTGCAGAGACTAAATATGGCAATTTAAAGCCTCACATCTGAGCCATATCCGGGGCTAAAGCAAGTGATTCTACCACTCATAGTGGATGCAGCTAAATGGTGAGCTAAAGCTAGCAATGCCAAGCCTTGTGGCTGCAGCCAAATGGTGAGCTAAAGCTAGCAATGCCAAGCCTTGTGGCTGCAGCCAAATGGTGAGCTAAAGCTAGCAATGCCAAGCCTTGTGGCTGCAGCCAAATGGTGAGCTAAAGCTAGCAATGCCAAGCCTTGTGGCTGCAGTCATAGCGGGGGCTTAATCTAGCAATTGCAAGCCTTTTACCTTTTTGGGTTCAAAGGCAGCCCCAGACAACTGCATTTGGCTACATTGGGCCTAGAATGCAGAGTATTGCTAAATTAAAAGGGCAGCATTTCATTCCCAACTGCCACATCAAATAAGAAATCAAATAAAATGGACCTAAAAATGCTCAAACACTGTCTTGGAAATGTGAAATCACAATTTTGGCTGGCAGACTGAAAGACCAGCAATTAATTTTCAAACTGCAAAACAGTAAAACACTTTCATTTGATAAAGCAGAGAGACCGTGGACAATGTGTGCATTCTGCAGCTTGAACCAAGGAAAATGAAACAACACTGCAGTAGTAAATTTAAAGCTATATATTAAGGAAATGGGGTGACTGGTGAGAACTGTTTTGAAAGAAACTGCGAGAAGGAAGAGTAAAATGAAGTGGGCCATATACTTGAAGGACAAAGAACTAAAATCAGAGGCCTACCTTTCCCTACATGAAAAATGAAAGGCAGTTTTCACAAAAGAGAGCAGCATGGAAAAAGAAAGACATTTGCACCTTGGAGTGTAAGGGACCATTTACCAGTGAAATGTCAGTACCTTTGTCAGTTTAATATAAAGTATAATTTAAAGATGAACATTGATGGCATGGCGAAGGAGAAATCTGCGTTTGATTTTTAGTCAAGTATTAAAAAGCCTCATGTTTAACAGAAATTGTAACATGTAAAAGCATCAGCTTCTGCTCAGAATACTCAAACAGTGACATAGAAGGAATGTTGTGGGGGGTTGGGGCCTGCTCTCAAAGATAAGGCAAAAATGATCCTTAAACCCTGAGAAAACAAATGTTGATGGATTCATTGCAGGCAAAGCCAACAAAGAAACCAAATGTCCAGATCTCATGTTCAGTGGTGAAACAAAACCTAATGTGCAATTGAAGTCAAAATATGCATGTATGCTTGGAGATTGCCATACGTTTAGATGGACGATGATACTTCGTTCATTTTCTCAGGAGCCATAACTTGCATGATATGGGACAAATATCACTGTAAAGCATATCAAATGGGCTACATGTTGATTCAACTCTCATAAAAGGTCGACCTTGGGTACAGGAGTTACAAACTAAAATGTGTTTCCAGCTCCCCAGATAATGGCACAAAGCAGAGATTTTGGAGGACACTAGCTTAGTGAAGTATTTAATTGTATGTCAAATTTTGTCATCCTGACTTTTATAATTTCCGAGAAAATTACGAAAAACTCTTGTTCAAACTGGCAACCTCATGCAGTCATGGGACTCATTCAATAAGTCTGAGCATGATGAAGAAGAACCCATTTATATGTATATATATATATATATTCATATATATATATATATATATATATATATATATATATATATATATAATATATATATATATATTGTTATGCTTAACTTAAGTAACACTATTTTCCATGTTAGAGTTTTTAAGTG
This sequence comes from Ambystoma mexicanum, assembly GCA_002915635.3. NCBI lineage: Eukaryota > Metazoa > Chordata > Amphibia > Caudata > Ambystomatidae > Ambystoma > Ambystoma mexicanum. The sequence goes on from CM030325.1 coordinate 1,035,491,625, forward strand.
CAACATTGAAAAGGGTGGAAATGGAAATTCAAGGAGTTGGACTGATCCCTCCCCGAAATTGGGCTTGGTAAATGAAGGGGCCAAAAACAAAAGGGGATTGGCCTCGGTTAAGGGGATGGAGAATAATGGTCCAATCCCAACGCAGAGCCAATAATCTGCCACATCAAAATTTTACTAATTGGGGGTGTGATTATGGGTTCATAAAATGTCACACAATGGGAATCATGAAGGGCTGCCTGAAATCACCTTGGCTGGAGTTGCTGGCCAAAACTGCTGGCAGAGGCCTGGGAAGTACTACAATCTGCCTGGGATCTATACAAGGACAAGGAAATGAAGGGATTATTACTGGAGGCCATTTTGACTGAGCCTGAAGAGGCCTCTAACCAAGTCCTGATGTTCCGCTGAGCATCCTGAAGTATTGAGGACTTTCCTGAGCACATGAAACCAGAGATATTTATGTGGTGTTAATCCCCTGTTCCAAGGGCTGGAACAGGGGATAACGGCTCAGCAGCCCAAGTTAAAGGCGCGAGCGATGTGAGGGCCTTTAATGGGGACTTCGGGCCATTAACTCCCATTCCAGCACTTGGAACAGGGGCGTAAGGTCATTAGCACCCCAGGCTACCAAGGCAGTAACCCGAGGTGCTAAAGAAAAAAGTATTTTCAGTCATTGAACTGGACACCTCACGCGTCCCGTTCAATGACCGAAAATACCGTCTAGAGATGGCCACCATGGAAAGGGAAGATGGGCTCCAGGTGGAGTTTCTCTTCCCTTTCCATAATGGCTGTCAGGTGCAGAGCAGATGAGTGCTGCCACAGCCGAAATAACTTAAGTGGGGGGTGAGGGAATTTAAAAAAAAGAATAAGGTGACAGAATGTGGGGGGGAAGATGGTGGCGGGGGAGCCGGTCATTAGGTGGGATGGAACGCAGGCTTTCAACAGCGGTTCAAGCCCGCATTCCTAGCCACGTGATTGTCTGGCTCCCCCCGCCAGGGTGCTAATATAAGTTAATTTACCCAACCACACCAAATTTTGTGGTGATCTGGGTGATGTCATTTTTCCTTGTATTGATCGGGTGGGCAGACCAAATTAGATCCTTTGCAATTGTACTAAATAATAATTAAAATAATTCCCCTATAGCCAAGTAACATGGGGCAATTTTGTTGAAATTCGAACTCAACAACATCGCTTTCAGTGTGACTAAAAATATAGTCTGTAAACTAATTGGGTACCCCTATTTTGATTGCCAACCCCAAAGTAGTGCATAGGAAACAAAATTCCCAACTGTTCACCATTCCTCAGATGCTGCCATAAGGCAGAGGGGTGCTGAATGTAAACTGAATATGTGGGTGTCGTGGTGGGGGCAGAAAAGTGTTTTGCAAAATTAAATAATGTGAAGCCCCTGAGTGAAAAGCACATTCCATATGGAGAGTGGGAAAGTGACTTCTGATAGATTGGAGATTCTGCATTGCTCTAGAGTGAAGGCAGAATGGTTCTATATGTATAAAAATTATTGTATTTTAAAAGCTTGTTGTGCTCCAACTCTGCTAGCATTGCCCAGTGCACGGGGGAAATTAAAAAAATACAAAGTGCTGCATGTGTGAAATTGTTTATACAAATAGGAAAGTGTTGCATTTTATTTAAATTAAACTTGATGACAGTATGTTGCAAAGCGCGTGATTTTGTAATGTTCCAAGGAGCCTCACAATTCTGCATATCAAGAGTATTTTGTGAGTGACTTCGGTATCAGAATTATTCTATAAAACCGTGTTTCTATGTAACCAGGGTGGATACAACCAAAGAAGGAAAACTATACATGTTGTTTGGTTAAAGAGTCTGTGATTTGAATTATCCAAAACCACTGGTGATTTGTGAAACTAGAATTGTCAGGAAAGAAAAGCATTTGGGCCACAGAGTGAGGTGTTGTGTGTTTGGGATTGTGTGCAAATATGAATTGGATATATTGTGTAATAAATATATATTATTTCTATACCCTGTCCTGGTTCTCGGCATATCCGGGACACAGGGCGAGGGATCTACATGACTTTATTTGAGCCACAGACAGGGGCTAGATTGAACCATATTCACAGGTATATTGGTGTGGCGTCTGTATCGTTTGTGCTGCTTAAATATCTCCTACAACCTGCAGCCATAGCGGGGGCTAAAGCTAGCGATGCTCTTGATAATGGGAGCGGGCAGGTTGTGGGTGCCAGGGCTGCTTAATTTCCCAAAAGGCCTCTTATTACAGAACCCATGTGAGGAAGGGGGAAGATGGGGGGAGGAGTAAAGGAATAACGGAAAATGTTGGACCGCTTGGATTTGGAAAAGTGGGATATAAAGCTAGTTTTGCCCCAGAAATGGGCTTGCGGCAGTATGTTGGCACAGCTGCTGCTAAACTTTCTGCAGTGGCTCCAATTCAAGCAGCAATGGAAACAAGCATTGGCAAAGCCAACAGTTTGGGCTTTTGAGCAGACATGGGAAAAGCACTTGTCAGGTACAGCCATGGTGGTAATAACTGGCCGTTGATGGTAGCAGGTGCAAAATGGTCAGAGAACCTAGGCATCTCATGGCAGTACCTGGCAAAGGCCTAATGCTTATACACAAGCAAAAACTGTTTGCGTTGCCAATGCTTTTTTCTAACAGGATTTCAGTAAAGAACATATATAGTGCTTATAAATTGAGTACCTGAAGGCAGACCTGGTTAAGACATTTTTATTATATCCACAGCACATTTACATCTCCAATTCAGTTATTAACTCTCAGAAGACTGCATTGAAAAAACACTGACAGGCAAAGTTTGATGGTAAGGCTTGATTGAAGCAAGCTCAAAGAGTTCCCATGAGGAGGTGCTTTTAGGGGGGAAGGGGCAAGAACGGGTCGGGAATGGCCATACGGATTAGCATGGCCATGGGCAAGCAATGGGTGAGTACATAACCAAACCACACCTACACACCCTGTGTCTCTCCTCACGTGCCACTACTCTCTATCTGTCCTCTAATGCAATAGAGTGTAGGCTTATAGGTGTCTCAAGCGACACCTAATAGTCAAAACTAAAAAGAAGAAAAGGGGATTGAAGGATGAAGTGGCGGTGGGTGAGGGATAACCCACAGGAGGGTTTCTCCATAGTGTTGTGACCTTGATGACCCTGGCAGCAAGCCTCAAAGCACACTGGTGACAATATGCAGCAGCTGCCATTCTGTGTTCAGTCTAGTCTCTGCCTTTCTGCCCCCCTTTTTCTTATGCTCCTGTTGCCTTCCGCTACCTCTTTCGGGACACTCAGCCTTTCCCCATTTCTCTTTCTTCCTCCCTTGCCTTGTGCATCCATGCTGTCTTTATCGCTGCTTTGTTTAGCAGATTCCCTTGGTTTTGTTTTCCTAGTACTGTCTCTCCTTTCTCTGTTTCCTTCATTGTTCGCCGTTGCTTCTAGCGTGATTGCTTTTCGTGCTTTCTCCAGTGGTTTCAATTTTGGAATTAACCATATTTTTTCATTTCTCTCCAGCATCTTCTCTGATTTCACTTCCTTCTCTTCTTTTTCTATTTTCTACTTTCTTTCTTTCCTCTTATCTTCCATGCCTTGGTTCTGAGCAGGGAAGCAAGTGAGTGCTTTATAGAGCGGTGCCCCCCAGGGGTTTCATATAAAGGTGTAGGGTTACTCTAGGGGGCATTCCAGAGAGGGAGAACTAGGGATGAGTGGAGCAATTCTTTTTCCACCCACTCTCTTCCCCTCCCTTTCCCTTACTATCTCTCCCGCTCTCCCTCTCACCCTCTTTCTGTACAACTCTATGTCCTGCCTCCTTTTCCCATTCGTTGTCTCTCTCACTTCTGTCTCCCCTCACTCTGTCCTTGTTTCTTCAAATGTTTTTCTCCCTCTTGTTTCATCCTATACTTCAACATCTCTCCTCTATCTTCTGTCACTTTCCCTCATAATTATCTCTCTCATTCTCTTATTCTCTCTTTTCAACTTCCTTCACTTCCCTTCCCTATATAACCTCACTCTTCTCATCTATATTTCCCTTCTTTCCTTTCCCCTCTTACTTTCCCCTCTTACCAGCCCCAACTCTCTGTTATTCTTCCCTTCCTTCCACTCACACTTTCCTCCCTTCCCTGACCTTCTTTCTCTGTTAGCCTTCTTTTCCTATCCCACTCACATTGTCCACTTTAGTGCACCCCTCTCTCTCTGTTATCGTTCTTTTCCCATGTCACTTTACTCCCTTCCCTGCCCCTCTGTCTCTGTTATCCTTCTAGTCCTTTGCCTCTCACCTTGATATGATATGATGATATGATATGGCATTTATAACGCGCCTATACACAAGTGTTTCAAGGCGCGACGAGGCAGGAGGGGGACAAAGGGAAGACAGACAACGATCCTACTAGGCCAGGTGTCATTCAGATCGCGCAAGTGCATGGGAAGGGAGAAAAAGGGAAAAGTGCGAGGGGGAAGGGAGAGGGGAAAGTGCAGTACATGGGATAGTAGAATAACTAAGATAAATAAAAAACGGCCAGATGGTGGCAAGTGCAAGGTAAGTACAGACATAAGTGCTGGTAGCAGGACTGTAGGGATACAGGAAACAGTCCCCAGGTGCAAGGGTTGCCAGGAAGGCAGTGCAGGTGTGCAATTTGCGGAGCCTGGGCCCGAGATCAGAAAGGGTGGCCAGGTCACCAGTGCAATTTCAGCCAGGAATTCAGCAGGGGAGAGGGGGAGAGAAAGCAGAAGCAAAGGGGAAGGTTTTGAGTTGCTTCCGGAACCGGAGATGGTTCTCCTCAAGTTTCAGGGAGGCAGGAAGGCTGTTCCAGAGGGAGGCCCCTGTCGAAGCGGGAGATCTACCAACAATGCGTTGCTTGGAGAAGGGACTGACCCTGAGGGAGTTGGAGGCGGATGAGCAAAGAGCTTGAGAACAAAGATATTTGGGAAGAGAGAGTTGAAGGTATTGCGGCCCTAGGCCCCAGACGGCCTTGTGGACAATGCAGAGGGTTTGAACTTAATCCTCACAGCCACTGGGAGCCAATGCAGAGATTTCACTCCTGGAGAGATACGATCCCTGGGCTTGAGGCCAAGGATAAGTCTCGCAGTCCTGTTCTGCATATGTTGCAGAGGCCGGAGAGTAGAGGCAGGCAGATTTAGATAGAGGCTGTTACAATAGTCCAGCCAGAGAGAACCAGGGCTCTGGAGACGGTGAGCTTCTGGGGGAAGGAGAGGAAAGGAAGAATACCTCTGAGGAGGTGCAGCTGGTAGTGTGAATTCTTAGAGACGTCAGAGATGTGAGGAGAGAAGGAGACGGTGGAGTTGAAGATGACCCCGAGGAATTTAGCCTTGCAGGTGCGAGCAGGAAGAGGGCCAAGAAGGCCGACCAGAGAGCTGCAGGGAAGGAGGGAGTGGGTGTGCCGATGAGTAGAATCTCAGTCATACTGGCATTAAGGCAGAGGTCATTGGTGGCACACCACTCCTGGATGGCAGACAGACAGTCAGAGATGAGGGAAGGAAGAGAGAGGCCGAGGTAGCCTGAAAATGAGCTGGGTATAACTCTGCATAGCACTGAAAATTGGGACAAGAGAGCGGCGATACGGTGGGCAAGGAGTGCCAGGTACTGGTTGAAACAGCCCAGAGGAGAGAGGTTAGATTCCTGGGGGACACACACAGGTAGAAAAAAGATATTGGAGAGAAGGACCAAGTTGAACTGGGAGGTCGGTCGGAGGAAAGAAGTCAGCCACGCCAGACCCCTGACCGTGATACCTTCCTCCTTTCTGTCACTTCCTCTCTGTATCTCTTTGAGCTTATCCTCTCACTTTCCCCCTTTTTCTCCCCCACTCTCGTCTGCTACCCTCTTTTTCTCCCTCTCACGTTCCGCCCCTTCTCCCCCTACTCTATGTTATCCTTATTTTTCTTTCCCTCTCACTTTCTCCCCTTTCTCCCATCTCTCTCGTATCTTTCTTTTCCTTCCCTCTGAGTTGCTCCATTTTCTGCCTCTCTCTTCTGTCTCTTTATCCTTTTCTTCCTTTCCTCTTCATGTCCCTCTCCTCTATGCTATCTTTTTTTCTCATCACTCTCCCTTCCTACGCCTCTCCCCTTGTTATCCTTCTTTTCCTTTCCATCTTCTTTTCTTCTCTGCCTCCTCTCTCTATGCCATCCTTCTTTTCTTCCCTCTCACTTCCCCTCCCTTCTTACTGTATTTCCATCTTTTTCTTCCTCCTCCTCCTTTCTTTTATGATCATTCTTTCCTTTCAAACTCGCTTCCGACCCTTCCGCCCCTATCTTTCCCTACATTATATTTATTTTCCTTTCCCTCTAACTTTCCTCCCTTCCCTGACCCTCTCTCTTGCTGTTATCCTCCTTTTCCTTTCCCTCTCCATTTCCTTCCTTCCATGTTGCCCTCTCTCAGTTATCTCTCTCCGTTACCTCTCACTTTCCTCCTTTCCCTAACACCTCTCTGTTATGCTTCCTTAACTTTCCCTCTCACTTGCCTCATTTCCTCTGTTATTCTTCTTTTCATTTTCCTCTCACTGTCCTCTCTTCCCTTCCCTTTCTCAATTATCTTTCTTTCCTCTCTTTCCCTCCCCTTCCTGCCCCCCCCCTCTGGTTATCTCTTTCTTCTCTTCCCTCTCCCTTTCTGCCCCCTCTCTGTTATCGTTCTTTTCTTTCATCTCCTTTCTGCCTTTCTCCCTCCTCTTCACCTTATTTCTTTCCCTCTCCTTTTCTCCCTTCATTATTTTCTCTCTTTCCTTCCTTCGCTTTCCTCCCTCCCTCTCTACTGTCCTCTGTGCTCTTATTCTTTCCTCTCACTGTCCTCTGTTCTCTTATTCATTCCCTCTCACTGTCCTCTCTTCCCTCCCCCCTTATCTTTCCTCTCTCTCTCCTCTTCTCTCATTCTTTCCTCCCTCCTTCTCTTTCTTCCTTTTCCCTCTCCTCTCTCTCTTCTTCCCTCTCTGTTATCTTCTTTCTTCATCTCACTTTCTGCTCTTTCTCCCTCTCTCTCACCTTATGTTTCTTTCCCTCTCCTTTTCTCTCCTCTGTCTTATTCTTTCCCTCTCACTGTCTCTCTTCTCTCTTATTCTTTCCCTCTCACTGTCCCTCTGTTCTCTTATTCTTTCCCTCTCACTGTCCCTCTGTTCTCTTATTCTTTCCCTCTCACTGTCCCTCTGTGCTCTTATTCTTTCCCTCTCACTGTCCCTCTGTTCTCTTATTCTTTCCCTCTCCTGTCTCCTCTGTACTCTTATTTTCCTTTCCCTCTCACTGTTTCTCACCTCTCCCTTATTCCTTTCCCTCTCGCTGTTTTCTCCCCTCCTCCTTATTCCCTTTCCCTCTCGCTGTTTCTCCCTCCTCTTAGTTCCTTCCCTCTCACTGTTTCTCCCTCCACCCTTATTTCCCTTTCCTCTTCCTTCTCAACCCCCGTTTCTCCCCTCCACCCTTAGTTCCCTTTCCCTCTCGCTGTTCCCTCCACCCTTAGTTCCCTTTCCTTCTCCTCTTTCTCTTATTCATTCCCTCTCACTGTCCTCTTTCTCTTATTTTTTCCCGCTCAATGTCCTTCTGTTTCTTATTTTTTCCCTCCAATGTCCCTTGTTCTCTTAGTTCCTTTCCCTCTCGCTTTCTCCCTCCACCCTTATTCCTTTCCCTCTCGCTGTTTCTCCCTTCACCCTTAGTTCCCTTTCCTCTCGCTGTTTCTCCCTCCACCCTTATTTTCCTTTCCTCTCGCTGTTCTCCCTCCCCTCTCCCTTTCTCCTCTCTGTCTCTTCCCTTCTCTTCCCTCGTTCTTTCCCTCGCGTTTCTCCCTCCTCCCTTATTCCCTTTCCCTCTCGCTGTTTCTCCCTCCACCCTTAGTTCCCTTTCCCTCTCGCTGTTTCTCCCCTCCACCCTTAGTTCCCTTTCCCTCTCGCTGTTTCTCCCTCCACCCTTAGTCTCTTTCTCCTCCCCCTTTCCTCTGTTCTCCTCCCCCTTTTCTCTTTCTCCTCCCCCCTTTGTCTGTTTCTCCTCCCCCTTTCTCTGTTTCTCCCCTCCACCCTTAGTTCCCTTTCCCTCTCGCTGTTTCTCCCTCCACCCTTAGTTCCCTTTCCCTCTCGCTGTTCTCCCCTCCCCTTATTTCCCTTTCCTCTCGCTTTTCCCTGTCTCTTCTCTCTCCCCTTCTTTCTCTCGTTTCCTCCTCTCTCTTCCCCCTCTTCCCTCTCCTCTCTTTCTCTTCTCTCTCCCTCTTCTTTCCCCTCTCGCTGTTTCTCCCCTCCACCCTTAGTTCCCTTTCCCTCTCGCTGTTTCTCCCTTCCACCCTTAGTTCCCTTTCCCTCTCGCTGTTTCTCCCCTCCACCCTTAGTTCCCTTTCCCTCTCGCTGTTTCTCCCCTCCACCCTTAGTTCCCTTTCCCTCTCGCTGTTTCTCCCCTCCACCCTTAGTTCCCTTTCCCTCTCGCTGTTTCTCCCCTCCACCCTTAGTTCCCTTTCCCTCTCGCTGTTTCTCCCCTCCACCCTTAGTTCCCTTTCCCTCTCGCTGTTTCTCCCCTCCACCCTTAGTTCCCTTTCCCTCTCGCTGTTTCTCCCCTCCACCCTTAGTTCCCTTTCCCTCTCGCTGTTTCTCCCCTCCACCCTTAGTTCCCTTTCCCTCTCGCTGTTTTTCTCCCCTCCACCTTTTCCTTCCCTCTCGCTGTTTCTCCCCTCCACCCTTAGTTCCCTTTCCTCTCGCTGTTTCTCCTCCTCACCCTTGTTCCTCCCCCTTTGTGCTGTTTCTCCTCCCCCCTTTGTGCTGTTTTCTCCTCCCCCTTTGTGCTGTTTCTCCTCCCCCCTTTGTGCTGTTTCTCCTCCCACCTTAGTTCCCTTTCCCTCTCGCTGTTTCTCCCTCCACCCTTAGTTCCCTTTCCTCTCGCTGTTTCTCCCTCCACCCTTGTTCCCTTCCCTCTCGCTGTTTCTCCTCCCCCCTTTGTGCTGTTTCTCCTCCCCCCTTTGTGCTGTTTCTCCTCCCCCTTTGTGCTGTTTCTCCTCCCCCCTTTGTTCGCTGTTTCTCCCCTCCCCTTTTTCCCTTTCCTCTCGCTGTTTCTCCCCTCCACCCTTAGTTCCCTTCCCTCTCGCTGTTTTCTCCCTCCCCCTTAGTTCTGTTTCTCCTCCCCCCTTGTGCTGTTTCTCCTCCCCCCTTTGTGCTGTTTCTCCTCCCCCCTTTGTGCTGTTTCTCCTCCCCCCTTTCCCTCTCGCTGTTTTCTCCTCCCCCTTGTTCCTTTCCCTCTCCTGTTTCTCCTCCCCCTTGTTCCTTTTCCCTCTCGCTGTTTTTCCCTCCACCCTTAGTTCCCTTTCCCTCTCGCTGTTTTTCTCCCTCCACCCTTAGTTCCCTTCCCTCTCGCGTTTCTCCCTCCACCCTTAGTTCCCTTTCCTCTCGCTGTTTCTCCCCTCCACCCTTAGTCCCTTTCCCCTCTCGCTGTTCTCTCCCTCCACCTTAGTTCCCTTCCCTCTCGCTGTTTCTCCCCTCCCCCTTGTCCCTTTCCTCTCGCTGTTTCTCCCTCCACCTTTGTTCCCTTTCCCTCTCCTGTTTCTCCCTCCACCCTTGTTCCCTTTCCCCTCTCGCTGTTTCTCCCTCCCCCCTTTGTGCTTTTCTCCTCCCCTTGTTGTTTCTCCTCCACCCTTTGTTGTTCCCTTCCCCCTCGTGCTGTTTCTCCTCCCACCCTTAGTTCCCTTCCCTCTCTGCGTTTCTCCCTCCACCCTTAGTCCCTTCCCTCCGCTGTTTCTCCCCTCCATCCTTAGTTTCCCTTTCCCTCTCCGTTTCTCCCCCTCCCCCCTTTGTGCTGTTCTCCTCGCCCCCTTGTGGCTGTTCTGCCTCCGCGCCCCCTCTTATTCTTTCCTCTCGCTGTTTCTCCCCTCACCCTTAGTCCTTTCCCTCTCGCTGTTTTCCCCTCCACCCTTATTTCTTTCCCTCTCGCTGTTTCTCCCTCCTCTCGCGTTTCTCCTGTCCCTCTCGCTGTTTCTCCCTCCACCCTTAGTTCCCTCCCTCTCGCTGTTTCTCCCTCCACCCTTAGTTCCTTTCCTCTCGCTGTTTCTCCCTCCACCTTAGTTCCTTTCCCTCTCGCTGTTCTTCCCTCCACCCTTAGTTCCCTTTCCTCTCGCTGTTTCTCCCCTCACCCTTATTCCCTTTCCCTCTCGCTGTTTCTCCCTCTCCTCCTCTTCTCCCTTCCCTCTCCTGTTTCTCCCTCTCCCTTCTCCCTTTCCCTCTCCTTTTTTCCCTCCCCCTTTCGTTCCTCTTCGCTTCTCCCTTCCCCTCTCTCTTTTCTCTCTCCTCCTCTCCATTGTCTCTCTCTCCCCCTTTTCGCCTCTTCCTTCTCCCTTTCTATCTCTACTTCTCCCGTGTTTCTCTGTTCCCCCTCTCTCGCTCCCATTGACGCCCCCTCTTGCTTTCCGTGCCACATTAAGTTACCCTGGCCCCCTGTCTTTCTTTGACCAATCCGCACACTTCCTGCGCCGGCCTCTCTTGTCATTAATGTAGCCTCACTCAGTCGGATGAGAATTTGACGCATTCGGGGGACTGTTTTATGATCGGCATGAAATTAAGAGGGATAAAAGAGCTGTCATTAACTCCCGGCTCACCCAGAGAGGCAGATAGGGGGTTCTGTGATCAGGCTCTGCCGCAGCCTCGGTCGGAAGAATGCGTCCATCATGAGCCGGGATAGATCTTGTCTTCAGGGCAGAACAGATCCAATTGTGCAGTTTTACCAGGACCTCAATCAGATCTGCCGCGCTCATGGTAACTCTCGCCCCCTTCTGCTGGCACCACGCCCTTCTGGTGTTTAGAGCCTCAATTTCCACTCGTCTTCAGTGGTCTGTGGTTCTGTTGTTGATTGTCACAGTAGGGCTGAGTGTGTAGTCGTGGTTAGGATTCTTGCATGGTCTGTGTTGGACTTGTCACAGTAGGGCTGAGTGTTTAGTTGTGGTTAGGCTTCTCTATGGTCTGTGTGGACTTGTCACAGTAGGGCTGAGGTGTAGTCGTGGGTTAGGATTCTCATGGTCTGTGTGGACTTGTCACAGTAGGGCTGAGTGTTGTAGTCGTGGGTTGGATTCTCATGGTCTGTGTGGACTTGTCACAGTAGGGCTGAGTGTGTAGTCGTGGGTTAGGATTCTGCATGGTCTGTGTGGACTTGTCAGTAGTAGCTGAGTGTGTAGTCGTGGTTTAGGATTCTCTCATGGTCTGTGTGGACTTGTCACAGTAGGGCTGAGGGTGTAGTCGTGGGTTTTAGTACTTCTCCATGGTCTGTGTGGACTTGTCACAGTAGGGCTGAGTGTGTAGTCGTGGTTAGGACTCTTCATGGTCTGTGTGGACTTGTCACAGTAGGGCTGAGTGTGTAGTCATTGTTAGGACTCCTCTTGGTCTGTGTGGACTTGTCACAGTAGGGCTGAGTGTGTAGTCGGTGGGTTAAGAATTCTTGCATGGTCTGTGTGGACTTGTCACAGTAGGGCTGGTGTGTAGTCGTGGGTTAGGATTCTTCATGGTCTGTGTGGACTTGTCACAGTAGGGCTGAGTGTGTAGTCGTGGGTTAGGATTCTGCATGGTCTGTGTGGACCTTGTCACAGTAGGGCTGAGTGTGTAGTCGTGGGTTAGGATCTGCATGGTCTGTGTGGACTTGTCACGTAGGGTTGAGTGTGTAGTCGTGGTTAGGACTCTCTTGGTCTATGTGGACTTGTCACAGTAGGGTGAGTGTGTAGTCTGGGTTAGGTTTTCATGGTCTGTGTGTTGGACTTGTCACAGTAGGGCTGAGTGTGTAGTCGTGGTTAGATTCTTCATGGTCTGTGTGGACTTGCACAGTAGGGCTGAGTGTGTAGTCGTGGGTTGGATTGTTCACAGTAGGCTGAGTGTGTAGTCGTGGGTTAGGATTCTTCTTGGTCTGTGTGACTTGTCACAGTAGGGCTGAGGTGTGTAGTTGGGGTTAGGATTTCTTCTTGGTCTTTGTGGACTTGTCACAGTAGGGCTGAGGTGTGAGTCGTGGGTTAGGATTCTTCTTGGTCTGTGTGGACTTGTCACAGTAGGCTGAGTGTGTAGTCGTGGGTTAGGATTCTCACTGGTCTGTGGACTTGTCACAGTAGGGTGAGTGTGTAGTCGTGGTTAGGACTTTCGTGGTCTGTTGTGGACTTTGTCACAGTAGGCTTGAGTGTGTAGTCGTGGGTTAGGACTCTTCGTGGTCTGTGTGGACTTGTCACAGTAGGGCTGAGTGTGTAGTCGTGGGTTAGGACTCTTCTTGGTCTGTGTGGACTTGTCACAGTAGGGCTGAGTGTGTAGTCGTGGGTTAGGATTCTTCTTGGTCTGTGTGGACTTGTCACAGTAGGGCTGAGTATGTAGTCGTGGGTTAGGATTATTCTTTGGTCTGTGTGGACTTGTCACAGTGGCCTGAGTTTGTAGTCACGGCTTATGGATTCTTGTGTTCTGTGTGGACTTGTCACAGTAGGGCTGAGTATGTAGTCACGGGTTAGGATTCTTCTTGGTCTGTGTGGACTTGTCACAGTAGGGCTGAGTATGTAGTCGTGGGTTAGGATTCTTCCTTGGTCTGTGTGGACTTGTCACAGTAGGGCTGAGTATGTAGTCGTGGGTAGGATTCTTCTTGGTCTGTGTGGACTTGTCACAGTAGGGCTGAGTATGTAGTCGTGGGTTAAGGATTCTTCTTGGTCAGTGTGGACTTGTCACAGTAAGGGCTGAGGATGTAGTCGTGGGATAGGATTCTTCATGGTCTGTGTGGACTTGTCACAGTAGGGCTGAGGATGTAGTCGTGGGTTAGGATTCTTCATGGTCTGTGTGACCTGTCACGTAAGGGCTGAGATGTATCGTGGGTTAGGATTCTTCATGGTCTGTGTGGACTTGTCACAGTAGGGCTGAGGGTGTAGTCGTGGGTTGGGTTTCTTCTTGGTCTGTGTGGACTTGTCACAGTAGGGCTGAGTGTGTAGTCTTGGGCTGGGATTCTTCATGGTCTGTGTGGACTTGTCACAGTGGGCTGAGTGTGTAGTTGTGGGTTGGATTTCTTCCTTGTCTATGTGGACTTGTCACAGTAGGGCTGAGTGCGTAGTCATGGGTTAGCATTCTTCTTGGTCTGTGTGGACTTGTCACAGTAGGGATGAGTGTATAGTCGTGGGTAAGGATTCTGCATGATCTGTGTGGACTTGTCACAGTAGGGCTGAGTGTGTAGTCATGGATTAGAACTCTTCTTGGTCTGTGTGGACTTGTCACAGTATGGCTGAGTGTGTAGTCATGGGTTAGGACTCTTCTTGGTCTGTGTGGACTTGTCACAGTGGGGCTGAGTGTGTAGTCGTGGGTAAGGATTCTGCATGGTCTGTGTGGACTTGTCACAGTAGGGCTGAGTGTGTAGTCGTGGGTTAGGACTCTTCTTGGTCTGTGTGGACTTGTCACAGTAGGGCTGAGTGTGTAGTCATGTTTTAGGATTCTTCTTGGTCTGTGTTTTCTTGTCACAGTAGTGCTGAGTATGTAGTCATGAGTAGGGCTGAGTGTGTAGTCATGGGATGGAATTCTTCATGGTCCGTGTGGACTTGTCACAGTAGGGCTGAGTGTGTAGTCATGGTTTAGGACTCTTCTTGGTCTGTGTGGACTTGTCACAGTAGGGCTGAGTGTGTAGTCGTGGGTTAGGACACTTCACGGTCTGTGTGGACTTGTCACAGTAGGGCTGGTTTCACAGGGTCTTCGCCATGACGGGCCGCGGGTAGCAGTCGAAGGGGTTTGCAGTAGTGGCAGTGAGTCTTTTTATCAGAGGGTTCAGGTTCTGATCCAGTCCTTGGCAGAAGCTCTTACTCAGCTCCGCTAGATGTTCGTCCAACATCTCGTGTATCGTGGTGGCAGTGAATCTTCTGATCAGAGGGTTCGGGTTCTGATCCAGTCCTTGGCAGAAGCTCTTACTCAGCTTCGCTAGATGTTCGTCCAACATCTCGTGTATAGTGGTGGCAGTGAGTCTTCTGATCTGAGGGTTCGGGTTCTGATCCAGTCCTTGGCAGAAGCTCTTATTCAGCTTCACTAGATGTTCGTCCAACATCTCTTGTATCGTGGTGGCAGTGAGTCTCCTGATTAGAGGGTTCGGGTTCTGATCCAGTCCTTGGCAGGAGCTCTTACTCAGATTCACTAGATGTTTATCCAACATCTGTGTCTCAATGCCTTGTTATTTGCGTTTCAGTTAGCGGGCTGGCCACTGGGGTGAGCTCTTTTTGACCCTCCGACACCCACATTGCCCCACTAATCATGCCTACATCCTTTCTCCTCTATTAGCCATCAACCAGTCCCATCCTGGAGATGGCCTCCTTGATGCCAGCGAGGACCAGGGGTGGTCGCTGGGTGCCCCTCATGTACAGATCGAGAAGTTGCCAGTGACTCTATGTACATGGGCAGGTTGGGGCTGTCAGACTCAGAGGGTGCACCCGCCCCCATAGCACAGCGGACTGCCACTCTGGCCCTGATCTAGCTACACTCTTCCCAAGTGAAGGCAGGAAGGGGAGGAGTGAGGACAGGTTATCCAGCAGGCAGACAAAAAGCAATCAAAATGCTTGGTGGAGATATAGAGCGATCCTAGCTGAGGAGGAACAACACTGTGACGTGCTGCTGCGATGACTACCCTCTGATCATGGAAGCCCAGGTTGTGTAACGGGCACTTTTCTGGAAGTGCCATGAAACCTCACCCACATGGAAATGCCCGTGAAGACAAATGCCCCGGAAGTAATTAGGGCCGAAGTGATGAATGTTCCCGGATGTTGATGCCCGGTAATAGCAAACGGCCACCCGGAAGTAGTGTTTTGGAGCCTGGTTCACAGGGGAGCCAGGATGTGCTCGGCTCACTTGTAAGCAGACTCTTACTCTTTCACCCCATTCATATTTTTCAATTATTGTTTCCCCCCAAAGGGGCCTCAGTAGGGGCTAGCCCCACTATGCCCAGGGTCCCCACTAACACCAGTAGGAACAGTACTACTGGTAAGGGCATGCTCAGTGCCCGGGGCAAACACGTGCATGCACCTTGATCCTGGGTGTAGGAGCTCTGTACCTGTTTCAATGCATATTTGAAGGAGGGATATCTTGCACAGGGGTGTATCTCTGGTGGCGATGTTACGCTCACATTGCGGATGTCGGTGCACACCTCCGTGTGTGTGTGCGGAGTCATCCATGTTGGGAGCAGCCATTGAGATGGCGGCTGTTCCTTAAGCTTGCCATATGCGTATGTGGAGAAGTGTTGCAGTTGGGCTCATTGAAAGAGTTACGCAGATGGATTAACTATGGATGCTGCAACGAGAGCTCTCTGCAAAAGCAAGCTTGGTCTGTTACCTTTGCTTGCAACATTATTATTATTATTATTATTATTATTATTATTATTATTATTATTATTATTATTATTATTATTATTATTATTATTATTATTATTATTATTAGGGTATTTGTTGAGCATGAACCTATATTCAAAAAGCAGCAGAGCCCTTTACAGGAACACTTTGAGGAACGCAGAGAACCAAGGGAGGAAACAGCAGGGAGCAGATCGCCCAGTTTCTGTTTGTGTGGAGTGTGAGGATGTGACCTGCGTGTTAGGGAGGAGGCATTCTTTGAAGAGTAGTATCTTGCTCTCTTTCCTGAAATGTAGGAGCGAGGGGCGAGTCTGGTGTTGACTGAGAGGAGGTTCCAGAGTCTTGGGGCATAGACAGAGAAGGCCTGTATTCTGATTCTTTCCATCCTGCATGGGTGGAGTTCAAGTCTGCACATGTCCTTACTTCTGGTGGATCGTAGGCCTACACAGATGCTGAGTTTCTCAGTGAGGTATATCGGATATTTCAGATTAAAGCCTTGTAGAAGATGCAGTAGGATTTGATGATGATACGTGCTTGCAGTGGGAGCCAGTGCAGTTTGATCAGAGTTGGAGTGATGTGGTCAAATTCACAGAGTCATTTGATGAGTCACTCTGCCCCTCTGGCACATCCCAGGGTGCAGGGTACTCACTAGACAGCCTGCCAAAAGGGCATCTCCACCATCCAGTCGGGAGAGGACCAAGGCTTGGACAGCAGATCTGAAGTGGTTTTCTGGGATGTGTTCGGAAGGAGAGAGGTTCTTCCCATCCCCCTAGGTGATACCGAATGAGAAATAAAGGTTAGAGAGCACATCTAGGGAGCAGGGGACTGCACACAAAGGATGGTGCACAATCACGTTAATGCATGCTTTACAGGCTATATAGTAGATACGAGTGTGAACACCATCTTAGCTAAGGGCAGCCATGCGTGCCTTCAGATGAATGGCTTGATTATCTGCATGAGAGAAGGTTGGTACCAAGTCGTTTGTATCTTCCTTGCTATGTGCTGTTTGAAGGAGAGGTGTCTGTCAATTTCTAACCCAAGGGCGCAAGTGGCCAGCGGGTGGGTGATGTCCTTAATGTTCATAGCAGAGAGTAAGGTATGGATATCAGGGTGTTCATTGTTGTTGGTCAGCAATCAACCTTGGAGGGGTTGAGCCTCAGGTAAGCACTGGACATGCAGGACTAGATCAATGTGAGGCAGGCTTTGAGCCTGTGGATGTATTCGATGAAAGTATATCTTGCGGTAGAGCTGCGTGCCATCTGCGTATTGGTGAATGTGGATGTTGTGTGGAGACAGGAGGGTTCTGAGCAGATCCATGTAAAGATTGACAATCATGGGGGAGAGGATACATCCTTGCTGGACCCGACAGGTGATGGGTAGAGTGGGTGATCTGGAGGAATCCATCCAGAAAAATTAGTTAGATAGCAAGGTATGATTTGAACCAGCCGAGGACGATCTTTCTGATTCCAGTGCGGCGATGTAGATTGTCGGTGAGTGTCTGGTGGTCTATTGGGTCGAATGCTACTGAGATGTCAAGGAGAGCTAGGAGGCAAGGATGGCATCATGAAGGCTTTTAAGGACATTGCCGATCACTTTGAGGGTTGCCGTGTCTGTGCTGCATCTGGGTCTGAAGCCAGATTGCTAGGACTGAAGACGGTTATTGGTTTCGGTGTATTGGAGTAGTTACATGGCTACTGCTTTCTCAATGATCTTACAGAGGAGGGAAATGTGGGTGATGGAGCAATAGTTGCTGAGATTCTCAGGGTCCAGTGCTGGTTTCTTGAGAAGCAGAAGGATTTGTCTAATCTTGAGTGTTGAGGGGGTGGTGCCTTGAGTTAGGGAGTGCTTAATTCAGAAGGGTCTTGAGTACAGAGGCAGGGATGATGTTGTCTGCATATGATGTGGCCTTCAGAGGATGCTAAGGTGGCAGTGAGGTAGCTCTGTGTTTGCAATTGGGAAAAATATAGTGCTGTGTCATAGTGCCTTGTCTGTTATCTTGGGGTCTATGTGCTGGTGGATCATGTTGATATTGTTTATGAAGAAAGAGTTGATGGCAGTGGATCTTTCCATGGAGTGTACTATGGGTGGTTCGGGTGGGGGATTCATGCAGTGAATGAGGGCTTTGAAGAGGGCTCTGTACTCATTGTTAGCCTTGGCTATGGTGTTTGGGTAGTAGTTGGCCTTGGCAGTGTTGATCAGCCATCTGCATGTAGCACAGGTTCCTGTGAGCAGGGAGAGGTAATGCGCTGCAGGATTTATCAATTCTTTTTCTTGTTTTCTGATGGTTTTTTGAGTTTGTTTCTTGAGTGTACAGGGTGCAGAAGGTTTAGGCTTGAGGATGCATTGTTTCACTGGGGCATGACAGTGAATTTGGTTGTGAGGGTAGTGTTGGGCTCTTGGAGGAGCGAGTCACAATCCTGGTTTGTCTTATGTAGATCAGAGCCCATGCGAGGTGGAGGTTGGTAAGGTCTTCCATGAGCGTTTCCACGTCTTTGATGAAGGAGGTGTTGGGCTTAGGTGGTTTGTAGATGAAGTGGAAAGTGACTGTGTCTGTTTGGGAGAACAGAAAGTGTCAGGAAAGGTTCTCGAAAGAGCCACGTTCAGGTGGGTGCATGGCTGTGATGCCTTATGAATGATGGAGAGGCTGCCCCTCATCCCTCAACATGCCATTCTTGTTTAGACGGTCTTAATGTCGAATTCTGTATCTTTCTTTTGACGTTGGCCAGGATTCTGGTAATACCTTGATTCGAAGTTTGCCACTGTACTTAATTTGAGTTTCTGTTGATTGAGGACTTGTGTGATGGAATTAATCAAAGATACCTTTAATCAGTTAGAGACAGAGCAGCAGCATATTTGTCTTCATGACAATACCATAGGTTAAAACATACTTGATGGCCACCCCACTTACGTGCTTGAGTCACAGTCCATGATTTCGGTGTTTTTGTTGTTTAGGGCAAATCAAGGTAGTAAATGTGTGTTAATGTTTGGGAGACGTAGCCTCAGAAGTCCTGGATCCCAAAACCCCTTGGTGGCAACCCTCCAATGAGAAGTTTAATTTCTTTTTTAGGCTCTGCCCTAGTTGTAGGGGAATACTGAATAGTGATAGCTAAATCCTTTCAAAGAATCATAACCTCTCGTTGCTCTGGGCAGCCCTAGAGTATTTTTTTTCGGGAGTCTTGGGGCGCAGACAGAAAAGGCCTGTTTTCTGGTTCTTTCCTTCCTGCAACAGCAGAATTCAAGTCTGCACATGTCCTTAATTCTGGTGCATCATAGGCCGGCAGAGATGCTGAGTTCCCCAGTGAGGTAAATTGGGGACTTCAGGGAGACAGCCTTGTAGATTATGCAGCGAGATTTGGAAATGCTATGTGCTTGCAGCAGGAGCCAGCGCAGTTTGATGAGGGTCAGGGTGATAGGCTCGAATTTGCGGATTCCTTTGTTGAGTCGTGCTGCAGGGTACAGGATACATCGCAGGGGTGCCGGGGTAGTTACCGGAAGGCCTTCCAAGATGGCGTTTGCACCATCCAGGTGGGAATGGACCAAAGCTTGGACAGCAGATTAGAAGTTTCTTTCTGGGATAAAGGGCTTGATTTTCCGCAGGAGAGAACGTTGGTACCAGGTCGTTGGTGTCTTCCTTTCTATATGCTGTTTGAAGGAGAGGTGTCAGTTGATGTCGAACCCAATAGATTTGGCACAGGGGGCCAGCTGTGGTGTTACTCCCTCGAGGTTCATAGCAGAGAGCCGGGCCTGGATGTCCAGATGTTTGGTGATGTTGGTCAGCAGCAGGAATTCAGTTGTGGAGGGGAGGAGCGTCAGGTAAGCACTAGACATGCAGGAATGGATCAAGGTGAGGCAGGTCTGGAGCATGTGGATGCCTTCGATGGAGGATATCTTGAGATAGATCTGCGCGTCATCTGCATATTGGTGGACGTAGATGTTTTGTGGTGCGAGAATGGTTCAGAGCGGCACCATGTAAAGATTGATCATCGCATGGGACAGGATGGATCCTTGAGGGACTCCACAGGAGATGGGTAGAGTTGGTGATCTGAAGGAATCCATTTGTACAAACTAGTGGGCGATTAAGATGGTGGAGATTAGTTCTCTTACTGTGGCATTAACTCATTATGGGCAATGCCAAAATGAGTGTTTCTGTATTGGGAATACTGGAATGTATTGGTGCATCCAGCCAGGATATGTTTTCTTACATTGATGTTGGGGCACTATGAGCAATGTCAACATGTGTGTGTTGTTACGTGAGAGTGAGAAAACAGCATGTACTGGGCCTGCCCACTACACAAGTGGGCAATAAAGTTCATGCTCTCTCCACCCTTTTGCCCTGCAGCCCAGGCTCTGAGAGGGCAAGTGATGACTGGTTGGCAGAAGCACCCACAATCTCGAAAATGATTTTGGTAAACACGGCCCATCACCCTCTGACCCGGTTGCCCCAGAGAGCCAGATGGTGCAGGAGTCCATTGCAGGAACTCAGCCTACCACTTTCCTGACCACCCCCCCCCCCCTGACTAAGAGCCCCATTAAGTGGATCCATGGTTCATTTGTTCTCTGCAGTTTAAGTCTGTGCTCTTTTCATGCCCGCTATACACACACACCACATGACTACGGTCTTACGAAGGGCATTCAACCCCACAGCGCTTCGAGGCCATACCAATGGCAGTAGGCGCCATACAAGTGACATTTAACATAACATAGGATATGGCTAGTGCGGAGATGAGACTGCATTATATTACCCAGAAAGACAGATGCTTCTGCCAGTGATATCAGCTGCCCCAGAAAGTATAATCAGTATTTTTGCCCAAGGAAATCGAGCAAAGACATGAATCTGCCACAGTGCCAGGTAGCCTCCCAATTGCAAAGCCCCTTTGAGTGAACGTTTGTGGGGTGCAGGATAATGCTGTCCAGCAAGGAGTGGGAGCAGATAACATCAGACCGTTGAGTCCTTCTTTTCTGTGGCCCAGCCTCCCCACCCATTCACCCATGCCACCTCCAGGATTGGCTGCTCACCCCACCCATTCACCCATGCCACCTCCAGGATTGGCACCATTCTTCAGATCTGCAGGACACATATGTTCATGGCCGGGTCTACTGGAAGCGTCGGGAGGGGTGCATCAGAGATGCCTTTGATTTGATGTGGAATCCCGGGTTGGTTTTTGTTGTGCTCTAGAACTTGGAATGTGGGGAGGTTTCCAGCTGGGAGGTTCTGGGAGGGACGGTTCGTAGGAGAGCTGAGAGCTGCGGAGTTGGAGGCAGGATCTGTCACTCCGCTGATGGGACATAATAAAGCATTATTTCAGTAATATGAGAGCCTGTGACTTACTCCTGTTTTTTTTTTTTTAAAGGGGCAAGGCAGTGGTCTATGTGGGGCAATTGTTCCCAATGACAAAACAGGGCTTCTCCCTCCTAAGGCAGAGACTTGCCAGGGCCCTCAAGGGTGGGTTTCCTTGAGCACGCTTTGTTGGAGGCCCCCAGTTCATCATCTGTGCCCTTTGGTCACCCTGATGTGCCCTTGAGATGCTGAATACCCACCTCCTTGACCCTTCAGTGAGCAGTCTGTGGGAAGGGCACGAGAAGTCCTTTGATGGGAGCCATCTGGAGCTGAGAGTAAATTGCCTGGCACTTCAGTCTTCCTTGCCATCAGACAGAGGGACGACTTCTCTCCCTGGAGAAGGTGAGTGCAACTGCTTTGCACATTATCAACAGGAAGGGCAGTGTGAGTTCGCTCACATTGTGGAGAGAGGCCATGGCCTTCTGGTTTTACGTGATTTACAAGATGTCCATGGCAGCAGCCCATCTGGCAAGCAGTCAGATTAATGTGTCATGTTAATATTCTTTTATGCTGTGCCAGACCACAGGCGTAATAATTTAAGAGCGCCTAGGCTTGTCCGTGGAGTGGTGCACTGTGTCCCTGCGAGGGGTAACCCGACTCTGCTGGAAGAAAGAAAATGAGCCACAGGAAGATGAAAGGAGGAGAAGACAAGAAATAGATGCTGCGAACACATGGGTGGACAGGTGCAGCGGGTTCAATCGGATGCAGGCAGTCGACCGACTCACGGGGGGGGGGCGGGCACATGAGGGGGAGGTGAATATGGAGATTGTGCAGGAGATCTTCTCCACGTTGCCTGTTCACCCCCCATCCCCTCCCCACTGATCGACCTGTTCACTTCCAGAAGAGCAAGAAGTGTGACATCATTTGCTTCTGAATGATCCCTCCTGGCACAGGGGGTACTCGGGAGGGTGCACTTGCTGGGGGGCGCTTTGGTCTGGTGTACACATGCCCTCCCTTTCAGCCGCTTCCTCTGGGGATGAGGAAGTGGAAGCAGAGCCGGAAGTCTTGGGGTTTTGGTCTCTCTAGGCTGGGCATGGACGGCACCTGGCACTGTCACAAAGTGCTAGCCCACAGCGGAACATAGGACGTCATACGTGCTCATGTTAAGTGATATTAGGGTTCACTAAACAGCATTCGGGACAGTGGGATGTCTAGGGATAAGAGCCACACCTTAAAGTGGAGCTCTCCTCCTTTAAGAGTTATGGGCTGTCCCTTCCGTGCCCCGCTTTAGTGTCGCAGGCGGGAACGCACACTTCTCTTGATACATGCACAAGGCTTTGCTATCTTCATAGTCTGGCCGACACTCCAGTGTGATGCTTTGCTCTACAAAACCTTAAGGGTGCCCGGTGGGTTACCCTTCCTCTTCTGGTTAGTGGAGTGGGTGCCCGGTGGGTTACCCTCCTCTTCTGGTTAGTGGAGTGGGTGCGCCGTGGGTTACCCTTCCTCCTCTCGTTAGTGGAGTGGGTGCCCGGTGGGTGGGTTACCCTCCTCTTCTGGTTAGTGGAGTGGGTGCTCGGTGGGTTACCCTCCTCTTCTGGTTAGTGGAGTGGGTGCCCGGTGGGTTACCCTCCTCTTCTGGTTAGTGGAGTCTATGAAAAGATGAGGAATCAGTGGGAGGAAGGCATCCATCAGAAGAACAAGTTTCCTAACTCCTGTGATGTTGTTTCTGGAGGATAAGATGTTCCTCTTACAGATTCCCCATTGAATCCTCGCCTAATCCTCTGAAAGATTGCCCAAAATGTGTTTTCCAATCTTTATATGAAAGTTCTACTGTTACTTAGGGTCGGTGATCGAGGAGAAAAGGGGGTAAAGATGGGCTCAGAGGGGTCTTGTTGCTCTATGTGTACCTAGGAGGTCATTTTTCACTATAGGGGTACACTGGTGATGTGGCACAAACCTTGCCCAGCCCGATGATGTCACCAAGGGACTAGGAGAAAAATCTCAGAGCCAGTCTGTACTTATATGACATTTTTACAGATGATGAATTTGTGGGAGAAATTGAGCAAAGGTACCTACCTTCTTGTTCTCTGGATAGTCACGGTCTCCGTAAGCACCCCTGTATAATAGCCAAACTACTAGGCAGCGTCCAGTGGCAAGACACTCTCCCCCTCCGAAAGGGACGGCTGGAGAATGGATAGATGGCCCTTTTCAAGTGAGGGAGGCTGATAGCTGAGACAGAGGAGGACACCACCCTCGCTGGAACCCACCGTAAGCTGCATATCTCTATCGATACGATACTCTTTCAACCATTCCCGCACTATGACCTTAGCAGGGAGCGTAGGGAAGGTATATAGCAAAGACTTTGGCCTGCACATGGATACCGTATCCACACTTCCTGGCAGAAGATCCGGGGACTGAAAAGGGTGATGCTTCAGGAGAGCATTGCCCATGGAGGTAGAAGACCCAGATGGGGCAACCAAACCTTCTCCTCCTGGAAGGTCAGAGGAGACAGGGGCAGTTACTCGGATGAAGAAAATACCTTCCTCAAGATCTCCACTCTGATATTCTCCACTCTGATATTCTCCACTATGATATTCTCCATTCTTTGACAACAGGAACCTTTTTCCCAATTCCTCAGATGAGAGGCCAATTCTGACAGGGGACTGGCTCTGGAGCCCCATTGACCTTGGCATATGAGAGACCCACTGAATTGTTTTTTCTGACAAGAAGTGCGTGGTCATGAAAAGGGGCAGGAACTCTTGTAGAGTGCTCAGGAAGGCCATCAAGTCCTCCTTTTTGCTAGAATGTGTGCCCTCTCGCTATGACCTTAGTCTTAGTTTCAGTTACGTATTTATAACGCGCCTAATACCCAGAGGTTTCTAAGCGCAGACCGGGGGATCGAACCTGTGTTGCTTCGTGTTGTCTTTCTTCCAAGGCGAACACGTTGCAGCTGAGCTATCCTCCCTGGGTGTCGCTAGTTGACAGGGAAGCTCCACAGCCCCATGGACGAGCATCCATTGGTATTATTCTCTGAGAAAAAGAAGAGAATGAAATATCCCTTTGCAGGCGGCTCGGAGGACGCTGCCACAAGTTCAGTGCTTTACTGACGTCTGTTGTTACTGGTACTTGGGAGTTGAAAGTTGTGCCAGTGAACTATGAGCCATGGAACCAGAAAAGCTGGAGCAGCTATATTTATTTTCATTTTATTTATTGCATTTGTGTAACCCCCAAACCCGGAGTTATCCCGGCGTTTCCCCAGGTAAGCATTTGGGTAAAGAGGAAAGGCAGACAGCAAACAGTACAAGAGAGGTAGCATAGGTTAGGCATATTTGTTGAACAGCCATGTTTTCTGAAACTCAGGTAGGCACGTTCGTTTCTGATTTTGAGGGAAGTGAGTTCCATAGTGAGGGAGCAGAGACCAAGAAGCTTGCGCCTCCTGCTCTTCTGCTGTGGAATTTGGGAGTGGAAAGAGAGAGGGGGATGGAAGATTGTGGCAGACGCGCATGGCTTTTCGGCGCAATGCAGTTGTTGAGATAGAGGGCCCTCTCTGCAGATGAATCTATGTGCGAATGACAGAATCTTAAATTCAATGCAGGCCTTGATGGGGAGCCAATGGACCTTGCGTGATCTGTACCCTGGTACTCTGAAGCATGACCCTACTGAGGCTATGAGAAGAGACATAAGAGAAAGAAGAGGACCTCCCACCCAAAGCCTGTCCAAAGATCTCTCCGGAAACGTGGCCCTGAGAAAGTTCGGTCTTGAGTTCAGGTCATACGGGATATCCTTCAGAAGGTCGTTGCTATCGCTTTCTAGCTTTCCAGCACAAATTTCTTTGCGAACGGTGAGTCCCGAGGCATCATACCTTATTGCTATAGTTTCTTCCACACAGACTCAAGCACATCAATGATTTTTTTAACATAGCCACATTTTACTTTGTTGTTTCATTCTTTAAAAAAATCTTTTTTGTGGACATGACATCATTGTTTGGCTCGCTCACGATTCATCGCATTTTCCCTTTTATTCATGCAGCAAGAAGAAGAATAAACCACTGGTGTTTAGGATATCTTCCCTACGTTGACTGTTCTCCCAGCCTTTGATCTTCTACATTATCTGTGGGTGAATACGCAGGCATCCTGGAGACAGGCAGGTTTCCAGTCTTTGTTAAGAAAGGAGGAGTTCTTATGGGATGTATTCCCTTATGGGGCCATGTGCAATATCGGACGGATCTCTATATTTTTATGTTGCTTCCAAAAGATTCCTTGACAAAGGGTTTTGTCGAACCTTGAATGCATCGGACATGTCGTTTGTCGTGATCTCCTCCAAGAAACGGATGCTGTTGCATTAAAACCTTTCAATCATCTCTGACTATTTTGTGAGTCAGCGTTAAGACATTAAACGCAATATATGCTGCTGGAGTGCTTGTCACTACTTGGGCACAACCAGTAGTAATGAGGTTCCTTCCTCGGGTTCAAATGTGGTTTCTCCAACTTCATTAGGAATGTTACGCTGAAGAAGTATCATTGGCTCCAAAACCATTGCACCATAGCATTTGAGTGAGTGGAGGCAATTATCCAGGTGGGGGAAGATGTACGTCCACTTGTGGTGAAGACCATCGTTCAAGGGAACCAAGGCCTTGATGATGACTCCAGGTACTGGTTTTATCCCAGAAGATAACACGCTACACTGGAACGCTAAGGTTCCCATCGCAAATATTAGAAGCATCTGATGAGCACGATTGATCAGTTTATGCAGGTATGTGTTGGCCAAATCGTGTGACACTACCATGTCATATTCTGATAGCCGCAGGATTACTCTCTGCAGGGTGTCCATTTTGAAGCACAGTAGGGAGATAAAATGGAAGAGTGAGGTCCAAGACCAAAATGACAGCGCCATGAGACCTTCATTACAAGAAATAAAATTGAGCACAGTGTTGGCCCACTGCTGGACTGGTTAAATTGCCGTTTTATTTTGGCTGAGAGACTAGGGAGTCATCACCAGGATCCTGCACAGGGCGAGGAAAAAGAGCTCGGGTCAATGGCCGGATTGAAGAATGCTTCTTATCCATGGTTCTGAAACAGAGTCTTCCTAAACCTCAGAAAACTGCAACGGAAGCGTCCCTACAACCTCTTGGGTGAGGCAGGAGTTTCGCTTGGTATCCTGGGATATCTGAAAGGATTGGCCAAGAAGACTGGATGTGTTGATGGGTCTTAGATTTGTTTGTTTTTTATGCTCTGAGTGGAGGGACAGCAGTCCCATCTTTTACTCATCTAAAACTGAGACAATGAGGGTCTTGATCCGATCAAACACTCCATGGACTCTGTCCTGTGGCAGTGCCCGAAACCACAATTCTCCTGAAATTGAAATATGTAGTGAAGTGGGAAAATGGAAAAACAGGCTCCCGTCCTTCCCCTCTCGCGCCTGGCCTAAAGGATCACGGCCCAGGCACCCGCCACGAGAAGAGTTTGCCCACCTACCAGACGACCAAATACCCTGGTACAGGAACATACGGATGTGTCCATCTACCTGCTCATCAGCTCGCCCTGCCCATGCCGACACCTGCGGCACGGATCAACTAGACTAAAACCTACACGTCGTTAGAGATGCCATGACGACCTAGCCAACGGTCAGCACACCTGTGCAAATATACACACTGGACACTCCCGCACCAATCTACACGAAGAATATACTCAGTGCTATGACGTAGGCGACAGACATACTCACGGACGTGCATCTTTATTATTTTCCACATAGGCTCTCAAATGCAGAAACGCAAGACGCATCATGAAACTCATCTAAAGAGACTTGCTTACGCTTCTCCTAAACCCAGGTGCCATAATGAGAAATATAACGAAGACACGATACTGGTCATAAGGCAATATGATACTATAACCTAAAGCGCCTGTGCACCAAACGGTTCTATCTATACACCAGGCCTAAGTAGGCCGCAAGCAAGAGCTTCCATGGACATATAAAAGAACAAGAGTCAAGTTGCTGATCTGCAGAATGAGCCCGGCAAAAGCAAACAGCCAAGGTCGCAATGTTTGCAAACCCACAATTCGGAAAAGCAGACCATCAAGGCACGATGTTGCAACTTCGCACGCCGCACGCCAACGTTAAAATCACACCTGCAAATTAAACCAGGCACACAGTGGAAAAACAATATTAATTGTGCAGAATTCTCCTCAAACACGGTCCCACCTCACGTGACCAAGCCAAACCTGACAGGATGCCAAGCCCTGGAGGAAGAAGGCGTCTGGATCCCTCGTTACAAGACATAGGCAGATACAATTAAAAGGCTCAATGGACATCTGCGACAGTGGGAGTAGTCGGCCTTCCCAGCTTATGAATAAATCCTCATATTGTCTGCACGTACTCATAGTGAAACATTGTTGCAAATGACAGGTACACCGAGAGCTGGGAACAGCGATGGTCCCAGGCTGGGAAGCTCGCGGGCGCACCAATCAGAACATGGGGCTCCTATCACTGACGCCATTTAACATTAAAACAATCATCAGGGGTCTTCATGTAACAATTCTTCATGTATCTAATTGTAGGGACAACCCAGGATATATCACCTGACTAACCCTTGTCCACTAATATTGTTTCTCTATACTTATGCTATACTAACCCTACCACTCGAGCAACCAATTAAGAGTGGCGATAGTTTTTTGCTAACTTTCCAAGGTGACGCAAGTAGCGCGTCATACTAAGGTAAAAAGGGCCTGCGAGCCCCACGATTGTGTGTGTGTCAGGACGGACGCGTACGCTCCTTGACCCATCCCTGCCTTTTTTGTCTAATAAACAGCAGAGTCACCTTGCTTCTTGCATGTGTCTCATACTCTATCTCTTTTGGGATATACGGGAGGAGTTGGGGCCTCCCTGCCCGGAGGTCTGCGGACGGCCCGGCCGACCCCGGCAGAATTTTCCCCCGACAGTAGCGCAGAGACCTTATGTGCTGCCTTCTATGTGTCAGTCTCTCCGGTGGATATGCTACCATGCGACTGTACATGATACCATTGGCAGGCCCGATGCCTTGATGCAGTTGAAGACCAGATCTGACAACTCCATGTGCCCGTAACAGTGATAAAGTTTCTGTACCAGCCTCGAGGTCCTGGCACACAGCCTGCAAGCACTATAGAGACTCTGATGCACATGCCGCATCAGGTCTTGCCCCCATTGAGCGATAAATACATACCAAAGTGCTTTATGAACGTTCTCGCTTGCTTGGTCACGCTACCTTGAATGCAGCTTCTTCAGCGCACGTGTCTTCATTGTCCCAGTCTGGAAGGATACCTTACATACAACACTCTCACCTTGGGAACAGGATAGATCTGGTGTCAGTGGTTTGATACGTCAATGGGCTTGACTGAGCCCTCACACCCCTCAAAGGTCATACATTGAGTACAGCAAGAGCTGAAGGAGCCTGGCAATATAAGTCACCAAATGTATATTTCCTGGAGGGACAACCTTTGGGTCTTTGGGAGGAACGAGGCTTGAAAACAATCTATCTATTTGAAATTAACCAGAATATTCCTCCTCAGATCCCACCAATGGGTATAGTTGGAAAATAAACCATGGAGGAGCACCGCTGCCCGGCTCCTTCAGTTCTTTTGAAATGACATCCAGGACATCTTAATGAGTAGGGAGCCCCTCCCTGGCATCGTCTTAAGGGGAGATTAGAGGGATTGACTGGGACCAGAGGGTCTGGGGAGGGTTAGGTTGAATCACATACGTGAAGAGCATTCTCCGAGTGCACCCAAAGCCATGTTTTCCCCGCTGCCTCATCTTCGGCATCAGGGCCTTAATGGTCCTGAGGGGATCCTACTTCTCCATCTTTACCTGCGGGACGAGGAAAACATTCCTGCATGACTTCCATTACCAGGTGCCCACTGTTGCCCTCAGACATAGGAAGGTTCTGACGTTCTTTGGAGTGGGGGCTTCTCTTTGCATAGTTTGGTGAAGAAGATGAAGATCCATTGGATGAGGAAGAGTCCCTCCTCCAAGGGGGGTACTTCCTCTTTTATATGAGGTTTGCCATGGTCACTATTCCCATAAAACACAAGTGAGGGGTGGAAAGGGCAACCGTGCTTGAGTCATCTCCTTGAAGGATACCCAGAGGCTCCAAGGTCATCAGGGATCCCGGCGCACAGGTGCAAGACTATGCATGCATTGCACATACATCAGAAAACCAAAGTATTATTGTTCCATCTGGAACTTCATGCAAACTGTTCCAGGAGCCTGTGGGAGTTTCCATAAGGGAAGAGGAACCAAAGTCCACCCGGCTTGCATCTCTGTCCACTTGAATCTACCTAACCGTGGGACCAGGTCCAGCAAGGTCTCAGGAGAACTTTAAGCGTGGTTATCGTGTCACCCCGTACATCCTACCAGGAGGTGCAACTAAGTACCAACCTCTTGACGTCTAGTGTCGGCAGAGGTCCTGACCCAGTACTTCCTGCCGGTGACAGGAAGACGAGGGTGCATGCTGGGAATAGAGCATTGAGGAGAGGCAAGGGGAGGAAGTCGAGAAAACAAAGTTCATGACAAGATGTGTTATCTTGTCCTCGAGAGGTGGGACTCAATAGGTGAGGAATGTAAGGGTGGTGTAATCCACCTTCTGTAGACCAAAGGTAAGGCAGCTAAAGGAGGGCTCTCAGTATGGTTTCTCTGAAACGAGCACAGATCTTGTTTAATGTGTAAAGCCTGGACATGAGATCTACCAGAACCACAGTGAGTCCTTGAGGCACCTGAAGTTACAAGGGAGGTCCACGCAGGAGATCGGAGAAATCCTGCTTAGATAATCTTCTGCCCTTGCCTTGTGTGCAAGAGTACTCACTCAGCAGGGCATTTGCCTTATTCAAATACCTCCTTCCCCCCGCCCCTTTATCATTTAACTGGAAGTAGACAGGAAGGAATTAGAGCAGCGGTTTACGCATAAGGGGAGATAGTGGGGGAAATAACTGCTGACTGGGAGTGCAGGCCATAGAGATTAGTAATCCCCTACAGTACGTGTCTGCCACCTGTGGCCCTTCATATGTGTTGGACTGCAATTCTCATGATCCCTCTCAATGGACTATTCTGGTTAGGGCAGATGGGAGTTGTAGTCCAAAGGTTTCAGGCCCCTACCCAACAGGGTTTGGGGTGCTACGAAGATGGATCTGCGATAGTGTCCTCTCAACTCGCCCACACTTGTGCGCCCTCTAGCACGCTCACTGCCCCACCCCATACTCTTTTCGGCAGAGAGCAAACCATCCTCCCTCATTATTTAATGATATCTATAAGGAGACCAGGAGGGCGACTTTCCTGTCCACTGCAGTGTGGCAAGTCTCCCATAGGGGGCCACACATCATGCCATCGAAGTGGACACCCTCCAAACACCCAGGACCTCAGCCTAGAGCTAGCCTGGAGAGTCAGACTCAAAGGCCCCAGCCCATCCCCCAGAGCCCACGCCTGATAGAGAAGGGTCATTCATAATATGCCGCTGGTCTGCAATAGCATCGGTCACCCCCCATGGATAGTCACTGCACTGTGGTCCCCCCACACCATGTGCACAGTCATCTTTTCCTCCGATCAACCAACACAATGTGTTGCACCTGGGAGACCCACGCACCTGGGCGCGTCCATCTAGCCCCTGACTCCTCTGGATGGCACCTGGGAATGGAACATGGCAGAGCTCATGAAGGAGGCAGGGGCTGGGCAAGGTGCCCACACGTGGGATATTAGATCACTTAGGGAGTTCTACTAGATGTTTCTCCACTCGGGACACTAGGGCCAAACCCAGGAAACTCTCAATACAGTAAGAAATACACGCTCTGTCCTTTATATGTGTGCAATGACATGCCAAGCATACCTTCTGAAAAATGCCACTCCTTTCCTTGGATTCCTGCAACGCAACCTCTGGGCAACCCCGCCTCAGTCCTGGTCTGTTGGACTGAAAGTCACAATGCTCCAAAGTCCCAAATTCTAGATTAGGGAAGGCAGGAAACTGCTGTCCAGCCCGTGAGACAGGGCTGCAGAACTCCCATGGACTAAACTAGAAAATATAAACCTGTTCAAAAAAATGTGTTGCATTTCTAAAATAACCCCCCCAGTGAGGCGTGTTCACCTGAGGCATCCGTCCCGGGTCCCTAAAGCTAGCGCACAGCGTGACCTAGGGATTCACAGTATGAGTGTGCCGTGCAAAGGATTCCAGTATGAGCGTCGCAGTGCCTAAGGGATTCCTCAGTGATGAGCACACAGTGGCTAGGGAATAACTACACAGGGAGCATAGCAGCCCTAAGGCTTCGCCCAGTATGAGCACACAGTGCCTAGGGATTCCCAGTATGAGTGTGCCGTGCCAAGGGATTCCCAGTATGAGTGTGCAGTGCCTAGGGATTCCCCAGTATGAGTGGCAATGCTTAGGGATTTCCAAGCATGAGCCCGCTGTGCTAGGGATCCCCCAGTATGATCGCGCAGTGCCTAGGCGTAAACCTGGTGAAGGTGTTGGCTGCATTACCGTCCCTTCCTCTTCATGGCAGGCACAGCAGCGGCCCCCCAGAGTGATGCAGCTCCTTGCGTTTACTCATCATCGCCACACTCACCACACTGGCTGCATTCTCCTACTTACCCTTCACACTCCTCGGCAGACAGTGCCCCTTGCAAAACATGTTTGCGGCTACACTCGAGATGTTAGGACGATTTCTTGGACCGCAAGTCCCGTCACATGAATCTAACATTGCTTCTAATTGGTGAGCTTCTTACATTCTGTCTTATATTCCTTCTTCCTAACCGTTAACTTCATAATGCCCCAGCTACATGGATTCTAAAAATGTTCACATGGTCAAAAACCTTGCATGCCACAAGTGGTCTCACTGTGTGCAATTTTACTCCAAGTTACATCTCTGACCTAGGCTACTGCTGTTGATGCCTGAGAGCAGTGAACAGTCTACTCTGCATCAAGCAGGAAGCTCTGGTGCTGCCCTTTAACAGCAAGCACAGCAAGCAGAGCAAGCACAGAGGTCATGGACTCCCCTATTAGTGCACTGTTAATGGATAGGACTGTACCAGCTGGTGATGTCTGTACAATACCAAGGTTCATCAAACACACGTGTTGCATAATTGCCTCTGCTGTGACCTCGGGAGTAGCAGGCTGTGTGCTGGCTGCTTCTCAGGATAAATGAACGAGGCAGTGAACGTGCTGATGGATGACAAACGTCTATCATGTATTTCACACTCAGAAGCCTCCACTTCAGAGAACCACACAGTGTGTTCTGAAGTATTACTGCCACCAAGCAGACGAGGTCTCCAATTCATCTGCCTCAGAAGTTAAAAGGCTTGAATCACGGTTACATGGATTGATGTCTGGTGCAAGGACTTGATGGTCCATCAAAGTAGTGTGTTCATGAATGGAAAAACAGTGGAAGATAAATGAGGAGATGGGGCAGTGACTGAAGGGTGGAACTCGTGAAGATCGAGGTAATGGGGAGAGTTCCAGAAGGATGGAACTCATGAAGACCAAGAAGATGAGGGAGACACAGAAGGATGGAACTCGTGAAGACCGAGGAGACGGGGGGAGTTACGGACCAATGGAACTCGTGAAGACCGAGGAAATGAGGGAAGTGTCACAACCCTTACCCCAGACCCCCACTGGCAAGTCACTTGGCAGGTAAGGCCAGGGCTCAATTAAGGCCTTGGAGGCCTTGCATCCACTCCCAAGACTCTCTTGGAGCCAGTCCTGGCGCCTCTGGCGCCAGCTCATATTCATTGTGGAGAACATGTTTAAAAGGGGACTACTTTTCATTGGGCCTGCAGTTAACATGGAGGCATTCGCATAGCTTGGTTTCCTAAGAACTAAGCTATGCGGTATAGTGTTTTGGGTGTGGTGGCCTGGGACTACTTTACCTGGACTACTTTTGGGAGCTATTTAAACCACACCCAAGCAACAGAGCACGCTTCGCGTTACTTTGCAGACTGCAACGTGACGCTCACCGTGTCCTGTGATACCCACGAAGCCTCGAGCAACGAGCCTGCAGAGGAGACAAAAGGAACACTGTTAGCAGAATCTTACCTGCAATCTCCATCCTGTCATCCGCTCCCCAGCTCCAGTGAACAGCTTCTTCTGGGCACCGCATACCTACCGGATCGAAGCGACCTGAAAAGGGGAAGACAACATTAGAAAAGGCATACTCCGGCATTGCTAAGCTACGAACAGCACAAGAAGCTTACCAGGCTTGTCACCTCCCGGCCAGCATCGCTCTGGAGTTCCGCACATGCCTGAGAAGCACCGCAACCTGTAAGGAAGAGAGGACACAGGTAAGCAAAGGCAAGAGAAAACAGCGCTGCGCATAGCGCTTTACTTACCGTATTACAGCGCACATCACCCGCCATCATTTACCGGCGGGGCTCAAACCAACTAGTTTGCCACGCCAGAGCTCTGCACACCTAGGGAGAAAGCAAGAACATTATTAATCAAAAGAAAGGCAGAAAAGAACAACAGCGCTACACAAAACTGCTGCAATAAGACCTACCTTAGAGACACTTGAACGGGCACGCGCCAGTGAAGTAACTTGGTCACCAAGGCCCACTGAAGACAACGCACCTCTGCTAAGAAAGCAGGACGGAGAGCACGCCTAATACCACAACAAGGTGAGGAGAGGCTCTGAGGGGCTGAAGCCAAAAAGGGTGGTGGGCGGATACTTACTTCAGTTGGCCAGTCTTGAACCCAGCCCTCCTGTATTTTCAGGCTAGACTTCCTCCAAAGACACCATCCAGAAAACTGGCGAGAAGGTTCCAGCAACCAACCAGGGCTGAGTGGCGTCCCCGTGGATACCAGGTGAGCGTAATAGGAAGCTACAGACGGCTGAAACTCTTGAAGACCAAGGAGACGGGGGACTAACAGAAGGATGGAACTCGTGAATACAGAGGAGATTGAGGAGTTACAGAAGGATGGAACTCGTGAAGACCGTGGAGACAGGGGAGTTACAGAAGGCTGGTACTTGTGAAAACCGAGGAAATGAGGGAAGTTACAAAACAACGGAATTTGTGAAGACCGAGGGGATGGGGGAGTTACAGAAGAATGGAACTTGTAAAGACAGAGGAAACGGGGGGGGGGTTACAGAAGGATGGAACTTGTGAAGCCCAAGGAGATGAGGGGAGTTACAGAAGAATGGAACTTGTGAACACTGAGGAAATGAGGGAAGTTACAGAAGGCTGGAACTCATGAAAACCAAGGAGACGGGGGAGTTACAGAAGAATGGAACTCGTGAAGACCAAGGAGATGGGTGAGTTACAGAAGGATGGAACTCGTGAAGACCAAGGAATGGGGGAGTTTCAGAAGGATGGAACTCGTGAAGACCAAGGAGATGGGGGAGTTACAGAAGGATGGATCTTGTGAAGATCAAGGAGATGGGGGGAGTTACATAAGGATGGAACTTGTTAAGACCGTGGATATGGGGGGAGTTACAGAACAATGGAACTCACGAAGACTGAGGAATGAGGGGAGTTACAGAAGGCTGGAACTCGTGAAGACCGAGGAGATGGGGGAGTTACAGAAGGATGGAACTTGCGAAGACCGAGGAAATGAGGGAAGTTACAGAAGGCTGGAACTCGTGAAGACAGAGGAGATGGGGGAGTTACAGAAGGATGGAACATTTGAAGACAGAGGAGATGGGAGCAGTGACTGGAGGATGGAACTTGTGAAGATCGAGGAGATGGGGGTTGGTTTCAGAAGGCTGAAACTCGTGAAGACTGAAGAAATGGGGGGAGTTACAGAAGGATGGAACTCGTGAAGACCGTGGAGACGGGGGAGTTACAGAAGGCTGGAACTTGTGAAGACCGAGGAAATGAGGGAAGTTACAAAAGGATGGAATTTGTGAAGACCGAGGGGATGGGAGAGTTACAGAAGAATGGAACTTGTGAAGACAGAGGGAACGGGGGAGGTATAGAAGGATGGAACTCGTGAATACAGATGAGATGGGGGAGTTACAGAAGGATGGAACTCGTGAATACCGTGGAGACAGGGGAGTTACAGAAGGCTGGTACTTGTGAAAACCGAGGAAATGAGGGAAGTTACAAAGAACAGAATTTGTGAAGACCGAGGGGATGGGGAGTTACAGAAGAGATGGAACTTGTAAGACAGAGGGAACGGGGGGAGTTACAGAAGGATGGAACTTGTGAAGACAAGGAGACGATGGAGTTACAGAAGAATGGAACTTGTGAACAGTGAGGAAATGAGGGAAGTTACAGAAGGTGAACTCATGAAAACCAAGGAGACGGGGGAGTTACAGACGGATGGAACTCGTGAAGACCCAGGAGATGGGTGGAGTTACAGAAGGATGGAACTCGTGAAGACCGAGGAGATGGGGGAGTTACAGAAGAATGGAACTCGTGAAGACCAAGGAATGGGGGAGTTTCAGAAGGATGGAACTTGTGAAGACCAAGGAGATTGGGGGAGTTACAGAAGGATGGAACTTGTGAAGATCAAGGAGATGGGGGGAGTTACATAAGGATGGAACTTGTGAAGACCGAGGAGATGGGGGAGTTACAGAAGGATGGAACTTGCGAAGAACGAGGAAATGAGGGAAGTTACAGAAGGCTGGAACTCGTGAAAACCGAGGAGATGGGGGAGTTACAGAAGGATGGAACTTTTGAAGACAGAGGAGATGGGAGCAGTGACTTGAGGATGGAACTTGTGAAGATCGAGGAGATGGGGGTTGGTTTCAGAAGGCTGAAACTTGTGAAGCCCGAGGAAATGAGGGAAATTTACAAAAAGATGGAATTTGTGAAGACCGAGGGGATGGGAGAGTTACAGAAGAATGGAACTTGTGAAGACAGAGGGAACGGGGGAGTTATAGAAGGATGGAACTTGTGAAGACCAAGGAGATGAGGGGAGTTACAGAAGAATTTGTGAAGACCGATGAGACGGAGGAGTTACAGAAGGATGGAACTCATGAAGACCAAGGAGATGGGGGGATTTAAAGAAGAATGGAACTCATGAAGACCAAGGAAATGAGGGAAGTTACAGAAGGATGGATCTTGTGAAGACTGGTGAGATGGGGGAGTTACAGAAGGATGGAACTTATGAAGACGAGGATATGAGGGGAGTTATAGAAGGATGGAACTCGTGAAGACCGAGGAAATGAGAGAAGTTACAGAAGGATGGAACTTTTGAAGACAGAGGAGATGGGGGAGTTACAGAAGTATGGAACTTGTGAAGACAGAGGATATGGGGCAGTGACTGGAGGATGGAACTCGTGAAGATCGAGGAGATGGGGGGAGTTACAGAAGGATGTAACTTGTGAAGACAGAGGATATGGGGCAGTGACTGGAGAAGGGAACTTGTGAAGACCGAGGAGATGAGGGGAGTTACAGAAGGATGTAACTTGTGAAGACCGAGGAGACGGGGGAAGTTACAGAAGGATGGAATTTGTAAACCCCAAGGAGACAGGGGTTGCAGAAGGATGGAACTCGTAAAGACCAAGGAGATAGGGAGTTACAGAAGGATGAACTTGTGAACACTGAGGAAATGAGGGATGTTACAGAAGCATGGAACTTGTGAAGACCGAGGATATGGGGGCATTACAGAAGGATGGAACTCATGAAGACCAAGGAGATGGTGGGAGGTACAGAACAATGGAACTCGTGAAGACCAAGGAGATAGGGAGTTACAGAAGGATGAACTTGTGAACACACGAGGAAATGAGGGATGCTACAGAAGGATGGAACTCGTGAGGACCGAGGAGATGGGGGCATTACAGAAGGATGGAACACATGAAGACCGAGGAAATGGGGGGAGTTACAGAAGGATGGAACTCATGAAGAATGAGGATATGGGGCAGTGACTGGAGGATGGAAGTCGTGAAGACCGAGACGATGGGGGAAGTTACAGAAGGATGGAACTCGTGAAGACAGAGGAGATGTGGGGAGTTACAGAAGAATGGAACTTGTGAAGATCGAGCAGATGGGGGAGTTATAGAAGGATGGAACTTGTGAAGACCAATGAGATGGGTGCAGTTACAGAGGATGGAACCCGTGAAGACAGAGGAGATGAAGGGAATTAAAGAAGGATGGAACTTGTGAAGACAGAGGATATGGGGCAGTAACTGGAGGATGGAACTCGTGAAGATTGAGGAGATGGGGGTGTTACAGAAGGATGGAACTTATGAAGACAGAGGAAATTGGGGGAGTTACAGAAGGATGGAACTTGTGAAGACAGAGGATATGGGTCAGTGACTGAAGGATAGAACTCATGAAGACGAGGATACGAGCGGAGTTACAGAAGGATGGAACCCGTGAAGACAGAGGAGATGAAGGGAGTTACAGAAGGATGGAACTTGTGAAGACAGAGGATATGGGGCAGTAACTGGAGGATGGAACTCGTGAAGATTGAGGAGATGGGGGTGTTACAGAAGGATGGAACTCATGAAGACAGAGGAAATTGGGGGAGTTACAGAAGGATGGAACTTGTGAAGACAGAGGATATGGGTCAGTGACTGAAGGATGGAACTCGTGAAGACCAAGGAGATGGGAGGAGTTACAGAAGGATGTACAGAAGGATGGAACTCGCGAAGACCAAGGAGATGAGGGGAGTTAAACAAGGATGGAACTCATGAATCCCGATGAGATGGGAGAGTTACATAAGGATGGAAATTGTGAAGACCAAGGAGATGTGGGAGTGAAAGAAGGATGGAACTCTTGAATACTGAGGACATTGGACAGGGACTGAAGGATGGAACTCTTGAATACTGAGGACATGGGACAGGGACTGAAGGATAGAACTCTTGAAGATCGAGGACATGGGGCAGGGACTGAAGGATGGAACCTGTGAAAATCGAGGAGATGGGACAGTGACTGAAGGATGGGGCTTGGGAAGACCAAGGAGATGTGGGAGTTATAGAAGGATGAAACTCTTGAAGTCTGAGGACGGAACGCATGAAGAGTGAGGAGATGGGGCAGTGACTGAAGGATGGAACCTGTGAAAATCGAGGACATGGGGCAGAGACAGAAGGATGGAACCTGTGAAAATCGAGGAGATGGGGCAGTTTCTGAAGGATGGGGCTTGGGAAGACCAAGGAGATGT
This sequence comes from Ambystoma mexicanum, assembly GCA_002915635.3. Lineage (NCBI taxonomy): Eukaryota > Metazoa > Chordata > Amphibia > Caudata > Ambystomatidae > Ambystoma > Ambystoma mexicanum. Next base: position 1,035,529,222 of record CM030325.1, read on the forward strand.
GGGAGTTATAGAAGGATGGAACTCTTGAATACTGAGGACATGGGACAGGGACTGAAGGATGGACCTCTTGAATACTGAGGACATGGGACAGGGACTGAAGGATAGAACTCTTGAAGACCGAGGACATGGGGCAGGGACTGAAGGATGGAACCTGTGAAAATCGAGGACATGGGGCAGTGACTGAAGGATGGGGCTTGGGAAGACCAAGGAGATGTGGGAGTTATAGAAGGATGGAACTCTTGAAGACTGAGGACGGAACGCATGAAGAGTGAGGAGATGGGGCAGTGACTGAAGGGTTTGTGAAGACCAAGGAGAGAAATGGGGGGGATTGTCCTTGTGAAGACCGAGGAGATAAACACTGACAAAGGCATGGTTCTGGTAAGATCTGAGAAGATGGGATTCTGAAAGATGAGTAGTTCTTGGGATGGCGGAGAAGATGATGCTGAGACAAAAGTATGGTCCTCAGTGAGGACCAAGGAGCAGGAACGCATCAGAGAGATGGTTCACACTGAAGACCAATGGAACGGCCGGAGAGATGTTCTCCATGAGGAATGAAAAGTTGAATGGATCTCTTTTATGCTAGTACTAATTTCCTGGGCTCCTACAACTGAAGGGCTTTTGGATCTGTTGGAGGGGGTGACTCGTTTATGGTCCAGAATTGAGAAGGCATGACTGCCTCATCCACAAGCAAATCATATTCTCTCCATGTGACTCTAATTGTGTGATGTCATGAAATCTCTTTTGTACTGTCAGGCACTGCCCTCACTCATCACCCCGGCCCCTAATTACATGCAGGCTTGCCTCAACCGACCCGCACTGCATTCTGCACGATGTCCAGCGCCTCATGCTGGAGATGCCCCCGAGACGCAATGACTGTTCTTGACAAAGCGTTGCAGCGTTCTCTGGGGCTAGATTCAGCTCAGACATGACCACCCAGCTGGAAGGGAAGACAATATTCAAATGTTCAATGCAGTGCCATGCAGTGGGGCATGATAGGGTGAGCGAGATAAATCTACCCGTCTCACTGGCTACTCACACCCAGAAAAGCAGAACACCACTGAACGGGTCCCAAAAGGTTCCAATTGTATGCCACGTTCTCAATGGTACAGCCCAAGATTTGCGAAACCACATCTTTAACGAATCTTGGACTGTCCCACGTACCCCACTCCCGCACTATGATCAATAGCCAATCCGTTTCACCAGAAAGGCGCAAATTGCTTTGCCCCAATGTCGACTTCTTTTTAAGTTAAATAATTGTATTGGTATATTTATGCACAAAACAACATAATAAATAAATCAAATACAAAAAAAGTCATGTAACTTATAACCACAGTGAAGAGAGCATATTTTGAAACTTAACATAGCTTCCTAAAAGCTTGTTATTAATCCAACAGTGCTAAGGAGTATGTAATATGCATTAGATTACCTAAAATTTACAGGGAATAGATAATATGCATTTGATGAATGTGACGAATCGAAACTTCCGGGGCACCAATGGTCCAAGGATGAATATCGGTTTCTAAACCATCAATCAGCCCCACACCTCTAGTACACCAGAAGGGATCAGACAGATTGGAAAGACAAGTCAATTATAAACCTCCTTGTACAAATTTGGTAACGTGGACGGAACGGCAGGCTTATCTCCGCAAGGTTGTGGATCGTTGGTTAGTTGCAACACAGCGAAAATACAATCATTACCCAATGATAAAAGGGACTGTGCAGTCAAAGTTGTATACAAATATCTACTTTATTATTCAACAGACAGTTCTAGGACCCCACAAAATACAACACAGAGGACAGACAGTTTCACAAAGGAAAGAGATGCTCTCTGGATGCCGACAGGAAAGTATTTGGTAAAGTAATCAGTCTTACTGTTCAAGAATTTTTGATTTCAACACCAAAGGGGCAAAGGGTCGTAACTGTCTCTAGGGGCCTTCGGAGAAGGACCAGGGGGCAGAACCACAATGTACCTGGTACTCAAGAAGTTTTTTGTGCTCAACAGCGTCGGGCCAAGAATCGTTGTCTCTGTGCTGGTTGGTGGATCTGGAATGCTGGTCGAGGTGTCTCAGACGGCTCTTGTACTGCGGCGTGACAACAGTCAGCGGTGCATCAATATAAACGAAGGTCAGGCCAGCGGAACAAATTATAGACACTGTCTGCCAGCGAAGTAGGGGAAACCCACCATTTTGTTTTGCGGTATTAGTGCAGTGTCCTACTGCGTGGGTTCTACTCAATTTAGGGCGCAAGGCCCTTGTTTTTTCTTCAGGTTTATTTATTTTGTTTCCAGTGAAGCTGGGAGTATCCTTTTTGGTTATCTTTAGCTGTGGCAAGTCATACCTACTTTCTACAGCACTTTGTGAACATTTGCTTCACAGCCCTCCAATGGACTTATCCCTACACAGCTGGAATATTGAGGCTTAACAAAGTTGGCCTCCACTGTAATAGCAGAAACAGCTACATTGGTGGCACTTCTTCGGATGCTGCTCATACCACACTATTTTTTCTGAATCATAGAAAACTGTATATTTTGGAACCGACTTGACGCTATGGACTTTGTCCAGCGTTACATTGGTGAGTTTGATATTCGGATTAATATGTATTTTTTAAATATGGTATTCTAATTGGGAGGGGCCTCTTTCCCCATTGTGCTTTTAGGACAAAAATGGTTCTACACAAAATCCCTTCCCTCTTTTTCTTTTTTCTTTTCTCTTCTTTTTTTGCTTCTTTGGTTACATTTTCCTTACATATATCCATTTCTATGTGTAGCTGAACTTACCATTTTGGATGCTCCTGCTTCATTGTATATAAACCATTGAAGATATTCTCATGTGTGATTTTACACCCTTGCATCTAGGTCTAACTTACAGAGATCTAGTCTTTGGCACAGCCTGATTAATACTTCCTGGACTTATCGACAGGATTCCGGGACCAGCCTAACTGGTTGAGACTATGGTAAATACATTTTCTCCCATATTATTGTTTAGACCTCATGACGCATTTGAGCTGCGGGGAACGGGTTAGGCCCTTTGGGTTTCACTCACAGATCATCCACTTTTATATGCTTACTTTCTATATTGTTGATGCAACTGTTTACATTTTCTGACTTTTTCTATTATTGATATATTAATGTTGTTACCTTGCGTATTTTGTATAGAATTTCAGATGATTTAATACTTATTTTAACAAGTACAAATTCTAATAAATACAGTATTTTAAATGACTGTTTTCTTCTTAGTGGATTGATCTGCGTTGTCACCCTTGGAGGTCCTTCCCCGTTTTGGTGGTCTGATTGCAACCTTTTGAGTGTCTATAATTTGTTCCGCTGGCCTGACCTTCGTTTATATTGATCGCTGCTTCCCCTCTGCCAGCGAAGTAGGGGAAACCCACCATTTTGTTTAACAGTCAGCGGTGCAGCCAGATGCGGTTCGAGGACTCGACTGTCTCAAAATTGTCTTTAAAAAGATGGGCGATGGATGATGCTTGTGTGGCACTCCTCCTAACCTCTTCGCAGGGCTCATGCCCTTTCAAGGCGGACGGCCCAAAGCTCAGGAGGGTGTTAGCATGCAACATCCTTGTCCTTTGTTCAGAGAATCTCCGGCACTTCGCACCTAGGAAGCGTGCTGTCAGAACCGAGCAGGGTATGCCGTGTGCTGGCTGGGTACCAGTACTGCAGCTGCTGGATGGGTTCTCTGAGTCTGGTATCTCCCTCTGTTGCCTGGGATATGTTTAGGGGAGGGATCTTGCTTCCCTTTTGGAAATCATGGCCTTCCTTCACTGGCGGAAGATGTAAGGTAGACTGTACTTTCAGCTCGGATCCAAATGAGTACTTCTTCTTACTCTTTGTAAAGTCTTCAGATGATCTGATCAGTGAGGGATCTCAGCCCTCTTTTAAAGCCAAATGAGCCCCAGTGATTGGTGTAGGCTCATTCCACCTTAACGACCCAATCCAGAGTCCCCACCAACAATCTTCAGTGATGCTTCAGATCAGAATCGTAGCACTTCGCAACAGACAGGGGAAGGATGAAAACATATACTTCTAAGTCCAACCCATCTTCCTGTCTGCTGTACATCAAAGTGTCTCCCTAATTAACTGAGCCCTATGCGGTGCTTGGTAACAACATGGGCCTCCTTTGAAGTAGGGGGTATCAGGCAAATCTTGGTATCCTGAAATTCCCATACTTCCCTGCTCTGAAAGGAATGGTTCCAGATAGGATATTCACTGCCCGTTCATACCAAGGAGGGGTGTTAGTACCAAGTTGACAGATTGCATTACAAAGAAGTGTTTGTCTCTGGTCTCCATTGACGCTTCCTGCACCCAGGCCTTCCGTGAGGCCTGCTAATTAACATTCTTCGGTATTTGCCGCCACCAGCAAGGTGTAACAATGGAGATTCTAATCCATGGGGCATTGAAATGCTAATCTCCCGAAATCGCCTGTACTGATAGCACAGGGCTGGACCCTGCCCTGTGCAGGGTGAATGGGTGGGTTTGGTCAAATTTCACTATCGACGGTACACCCCAGACTGGTATGCCGATTTAGGGCCAACATTTCAGCCCACCAAGTGTTAAGGGGCTGGAGCCAACCACCGAACATACAACCCCCTTCCCACCACCACTTCATCTGCTCCTTCCCCCATAAACTCCATGCCCAAATCCTCAGCCCTCCCAGTTCTGCTACCTCCCTCCGAACCTACATCAGCAAGAACCCCACACCCCGCTACATCTGACTCCCAAACCAGAGGAGCACGCTGGTGCTCCCTACACAACCCCCTTACCACCACCACCTTGTCTGCTCCTTCCCGCAGAACTCCACCCCGTGGCTCATCACTGTAAAGACTGGAGGGGGGGTCTGTACTTCTGGTCTCTATATGGTAGAGGAGGGGCACAGACCCCCCTCCAGTCTTTACACTAGTGGCAGGGGTGGGATGCTTATGGTTTTAAGAATCAGTGTATAACCGTGCCAGTTACAAAATAGCTGCACTTTGGTAAATTAAGGTTTAGTTGTGTACAGGATAACTGCAATGGAATCTATTGTGAATGGTAAATTGACTCGGATGCGTTTAGAAGCTCTCCAGAGTGCTTGTAAAGCCAGGGAGTTAGACTTTGTGGATAGGTCTAGGGCTGAGCTGATAGCTGCCCTGGTGGACTACCAGACTGATGGTGAAACTCTTTGAAGGGGGAGATACAACCAATGAGGACTCTGCCCCTGGGGTTGTTGCTGAATCTGTTTCTGGGAATGCCACCATTCCTGCTGCCTCTGTTCCAAACTCCAGCAATTCCGTGGAGCTTGAGTTATTAAGGATGAAATTGGCCTTTGAATACCGCAAGTTGGAAATAGATGCTGAGCTTAAGAAAGAGGAGTTGGCTCAACAAGTGGAGCTCAAGAATAGGGATCTTGAACTCAGAAATAAGGACCTTGAACTCAAGAGCCAGGGACACTGAATGTCAGAGAATCCAGCTAGAGAAAGCTAGAGTGGAGACTTCAGCTAAAACCAGTGAGAGTGTCAGGTCCCCAGCCACCAAGTTTATGAAAGATTTGTTGGTGTGTTGTGGAGGGTTCAGATATCCTCCAATGGATTGAAGCGTTTGAAATGGCTTGTGCAATTCATGATGTTGATAAAAGAGATTGGCTAAGTGTTTGTTAAGCAGAGTGCCTCAAACTGGATATGACTGTATTCTGAAGCTGAGTGTGGAAGAAAGGGTCAGTATGAGTGTATGAAGTCTGCTTTGATTGCCAAGTTTGGCAAGACACCTACCCAATACCTTAAAAGGTTCAGGGATTTTAAGAAAAGAGAGAATGTGTCTTGGGTTGACTGGGTGAGTGCTGCGCACATGAACATGATGGGGTGGATTGATGGATACAAGGTTAAAACTTTTGTTGAATTGTCCCACCTCTTGTTTTTTGAGCATTTTTCTGAAGCCTGTTCACCAGAGCTGCGTCAGTATGTTGCTGACCAGAACATTTTGGATCCCTTTAAGCTGGCTAGGTTGGCTGACAAGTGGGTCTCCCACCGGGTGTCCCCTAAGGACTCCAGTGGGAAGGACAAGGACAAAGAAAAGGGGACCTCTCAGAAAGCTGAGGAGTCCCAGAAGCAGTCACAGTCGGTAAACCAAAACCTTCCTCTCTCCTAAGACCCAAAATCTAGTGGGATAAGTCATCTGTGGGTGGGAATAAGAGTAGTGGTCCACCTGCTGCAAAGCAGGCTCCCAGTGGTTCCAGTACCGTACCCCGCACTCCTGGCACTTGTTGGAATGTGGGGCTCTGGATCACAAAGGGGTGACCCAAGTGTAAAGGTAAGGCACTTGGAGTACAGGCTGTCAGCCTGACCTACCCTTACCCCATGTCTGAGGTGGAGGCCACTGTCCCTCCTCCTCTACAGAATCACATTTGGTGCTCCTGTAGAGATTTCCTTAGTGTCCCTTGGGGCCTGGGACCAGTACGCAGAAGTACTGGCGACTATCCACAGAACACCCGTAGGTTTTGAGAAGTGTCCTCTTGAATGGCCAGCCTTCTACTGGTTTGAGAGACACTGGGGCAAGCATGACAGTGGTGGACAGGACCCTGCTCAAGCCAGAGGACTATGTAGGTGCTCCTCTGAGAACCACCAGGTTAGCTGGTGGGCCTCCCAAATTATCGCCTGTAGCCTTAGTCACACTCATGATTGGAGACAAGACAGCAAAGCTTCCTGTCCTGGTTCAGGACAATGTCCCTGCTAACATTCTGTTAGGTAATGATCTAGTAGAGTTGGGTTGATCTCGGATGGTCTTCCCATGACTGCTGCTGCGGTCACTAGGTCACAGGTGACACCGGGTCTGGCTGTGAGTCAGGTACCGAGCAAGGCGAGGCCTAAGGCAAGAAGAAGGAAGACCAAGAAGGCCACCTCTGTGGAGGGAGCACCTTCTCTTCCTGCTGTTCCGACAGCACCCATTGGGATCCATGCTCCGGACGGGCTGGGTCCAGTGGAAAACCCAAACTCAACTCCTGTGGGAGAAGAGACAGAAGACTCTCCTGTGGGAGAGGTTCTCAACCCGGAGGATCATCCCGACCTTCAATGCTTGTTAGCTGAAGGGGGACCCTCCCGGGCAGACTTCTGTAAGGGACAGAGAGAGTGCCACTCTCTCGAGGGACTGAGGAAACAGGCCCTGTCCCAGGCACAAGGAGAAGTGCCTAGGACATTCCGGATTTATTGGGAGGGTGAGCTCCTTGTTAGTGAGCCCACTAAGCCTGAACCTGGTGCCCTCAAGAGGTTGGTGGTACCCCAGGTTTACAGGCCCTTCCTACTGCAGTTGGCGCATGAGGTGCCCTTGGCTGGTCATCTTGGGACCAAGAAGACTAAGCAGAGGCTCTCTGCCCATTTCTACTGGCCACGGATGGGAGTAGAGGTGGAGTCCCACTGCAGGACCTGCCCAACTTGTCAGTTGTCTGGCAAGACTGGAGGCAGTGTCATTGCCCCACTGCAGCCATTGCCAGTGGTTGGCACACCATTTGAGAGGGTGGGCATCGACATTGTCGGTCCCCTTGACCCTCCCACTTCAGGTGGACATCGGTTCATCCTGGTCTTGGTAGATCATGCCACCAGGTACCCTGAGGCAATACCCCTTCGGACTGTTACTGCCAAGGTGGTTGCCAGGGCTCTCCTGGGCATTTTCACCCGTGTTGGATTCCCCAAGGAGGTTGTCTCTGACAGAGGATCCAACTTCATGTCTAGTTACATGAAAACCATGTGGAAAGAGTGCGGGGTAACCTACAAGTTCTCCACCTCTTACCACCCCCAGACCAATGGTCTGGTTGAGAGATTTAACAAAACTCTCAAGGGCATGCTAGGTGCTTTGGAAGAGCCCCTAAGGAGGAAATGGGATCTCCTCCTGCCATGCCTGCTGTTTGCTTACAGAGAGGTACCTCAAGAGGGTGTTGGTTTCAGCCCCTTTGAGTTACTCTTTGGACATCCGTGAGGGGGCCCCTCGCCTTGATCAGAGAAGGTTTGGAAGCCACCCCTCCAGGTCCCGCCAAGCAAGTGGGGGACTATGTGTTAGGCCTCAGACGGAGGATGACACAGATGATGGGTCAGGCAACAGCAAATCTCAAGGCCAGCCAGGAATTGAATAAGTACTGGCATGACCTTAAAGCTTCGCAAGTGGATTGGACTCCGGGACAGGAAATCCTTGTGATGGAGCCTACAAGCCTAGAGCTTTGGCAGACAAGTGGACTGGACCCTTCAGGATCATCTCCAAGATGGGCGAAGTCAATTATCTGGTTGACATGGGAGCCTCTGGGGTAGCCCCCCAGGTATTCCATGTCAACAGGCTCAAGCCTTTCCACAGGCGAGCAGAGGTCTCATGTCTCTTGCTAGCTTCAGGGCAAGAAGAGGATGAGAGTGAGCCCCTTCCTGATTTGCTGCATAGCAACCCTCAGGATGGCTCAGTGGAGGGAGTACATCTCTCTCCCGATTTGACAACAGAGCAACAGAGGGCCTGCAGGGCTTTGCTCCAACAGTATGCCTCTCTGTTTTCACTGACGCCAGGCCTTACACCGTGTGTAGGCATGAAATTGACCACTGGTGACAGTGTGCCTGTCAAAAGCAGGTGCTACCGTATGTCAGATACCGTCAAGAACCACATCCAGGCTGAGGTCGCCAAGATGTTGGATCTGGGTGTTATTGAACCTCAACCAGTCCCTGGTCCAGTCCAGTGGTCCTTGTCCCCAAGGCAAGTTCCCAGGCGGGTACCAAGGATTGGAGGTTCTGTGTGGACTACCGAGGGTCAATGCCGTCACCAAAACTGACGCGCACCCATTGCCCAGGGCTGATGAGCTCGTGGACACCATAGGTGCTGCCAAATTTGTGAGCACCTTTGACCTTACCTCAGGCTATTGGCAAATAGCTCTGACGGACCATGCCAAGGAAAAGACGGCGTTCTCAACACCTGAGGGACTCTACCAGTTTAGGGTCATGCCTTTGGGTTGAAGAATGCCCCTGCCACCTTCCAGAGATTGGTCAACCATGCGCTCAGTGGGCTGGAAGCCTTTTGTGTGGCTT
>CM030325.1:1035538274-1035663833 GCA_002915635.3 Ambystoma mexicanum
CATTCTTCAGCACACACCGTTTCGGCCGTGCTTCGGATCACCCTGCCTCACCGAATTCCCTCAAGGGCGAGGGCTGCCATCATATCACAGTCAGGTATGCCCATCGTGCATATTTATTGATCTCCCAGCTGCACGACGAGTTCTGAAGCGCAACGCTTCGTGAGAATCGCCTGACTTCGGCAGATTCTTCCACCTGCCCAGCAATGGCGGGCCGCATCGCGGCACCAGAGCGAGGCTCTGCCCGCACGAATCAGCCTGTTGACCTCCCCATTCATAATTATCCCTTCCGCCGGCAGGCGGGAAGCGCGGCTCTCAACAAAGGCCCGCACTAAGGCCCCTGTTTGCCCCCTGAATCACTCCCTCTTCACTGCAGCCCCAGCAGCACACCACGGAGGAGGGCAGGAGCCCTAGCCTCCTGAGCCGAGGAGCATCTTCAGCTACACACGGTTCGCCGTGCTTCGGATCACCCTGCCTCACCGAATTCCTCAAGGGCGAGGGCTGCCATCATATCACAGTCAGGTATGCCCATCGTGCATATTTATTGATCTCCAGCTGCACGACGAGTTCTGAAGCGCAACGCTTCGTGAGAATCGCCTGACTTCGGCAGATTCTTCCGCCTGGCCCAGCAATGGCGGGCGCATCGCGGCACCAGAGCGAGGCTCTGGCCGCACGAATCAGCTGTTGACCTCCCCATTCATAATTATCCCCTTCCGCGGCAGGCGGGAACGCCGCCCTTCAACAAAGGCCCGCATAAGGCCCCTGTTTGCCCCTGAATCACTCCCTCTTCACTGCAAGCCGCAGCAGCACACCACGGAGGAGGGCAGGAGCGCCTAGCTCCTGAGCCGAGGAGCATCTTCAGCTACACACGGTTCGGCCGTGCTTCGGATCACCCTGCCTCACCGAATTCCCTCAAGGGCGAGGGCTGCCATCATATCACAGTCAGGTATGCCCATCGTGCATATTTATTGATCTCGCAGCTGCCACGACGAATTCTGAAGCGCAAACGCTTCGTGAGAAATCGCCTGACTTCGACAGATTCTTCCGCCTGGCCAGCAATGGCGGGCGCATCGCGGCACCAGAGCGAGGCTCTGCGCGCACGAATCAGCTGTTGACCTCCCCATTCATAATTATCCCGTTCCGCCGGCAGGCGGGAACGCCGGCCTCTCAACAAAGGCCCCGCACTAAGGCCCCTGTTTGCCTCCGGAGCCTTGGAGCCAGTGTCTACTCGACCTTTAATCCATTGTGAGTAGAAGGGATACCTCAGTCTACAACTATTGTGCTTTCTGGTATGTCTTCTGCTACTACCCGCAATCATAAACATTTGAACTCGGTTATTTTCACCTTCGATAACTGTTTGCTGCATACGCTTATGCCTCCAACTCCACCGCCTCTATGCGTTACTGCTGCCACCTCTTAATTGTACAGTCATTGTCAGCCCCTAGTTCTTTATGCCTCATGACTGCTATTGGCTGTGCCTTATGGTCGGCTAACGGACCACTGCAATTGTGTTGTGGCCTTATGGTCGCTTAACCGGACCACTGTAATTGTGTTGTGCCTTAATGGTCGCTAACGGACCACTGTAATTGTGTTGTGCCTTATGGTCGCCTAACGGACCACTGTAATTGTGTTGTGCCTTATGGTCGCTAACCGGACCACTGTAATTGTGTTGTGCCTTATGGTCGCTAACGGACCACTGTAATTGTGTTGTGCCTTATGGTCGCTAACGGACCACTGTAATTGTGTTGTGCCTTATGGTCGCTAACGGACCACTGTAATTGTGTTGTGCCTTATGGTCGCTAACGGACTACTGTAATTGTGTTGTGCCTTATGGTCGCTAACGGACCACTGTAATGGTGTTGTGCCTTATGGTCGCTAACGGACCACTGTAATTGTGTTGTGCCTTATGGTCGCTAACGGACCACTGCAATTGTTAATGTCATATGGTCGCCCTCGCGATCTTAACCAGACCACCGCGTCTTAGACTCTACTAGGTCAACATGCCCCCACCAACAGTCTAACTACTGCAAACATCTCCTCTGTAACTCTTTTCAGTACCTACTTACCAGACTGCTGCCCACCTTTCTCCTCCTTATACTGCACACTCTGGCTGGACTGCACTATACCATACCACCACCCCTATCTACCACTCTTACTTGCATCACACCTCAACTATGCCATCCCACGCTCACCACACCAACCCTTACCTTAACAACCCAGCCCTCTGGATCCAGCACTTCGCCACCAGACCTTTACCTAACCTACCCTGCTCTATCTCCTTGAGAAATGCTAGACTTGCGCTCGCGTCTTACCCACGCTTCCCATCATTTAGCTCACCGCATCAAAACTGCCTCACCCTTTGTCACCACCCACACTACACCTAATCTACCACTATCTTCCAACTCCCCTAACTCAAATAATATCAAGGGCGCGCTAATCAACGCCAGATCACTCCGGCTCACGCCCTAGAAGGTAAGCCTGACTTGATCCTCACACTGACCTCGACTTTATAGCAATCACTGAAACCTGGCTCCACCCAGCTTTCAGGTCCTCTTCTCTCCCTCGCTATCCCTCCAGGCTACAACATTATCAGACATGACCGTAATTCCATCCAATCTAAAGGAGGTGGCATCGCCATCATCCACAAAAACGCTCTGAACTTCCACTCTCACAGCCACAACATCACTCCTCCACTCTGGAAGCACTGACAGCTAAACTAGCTGTCACACCTAACCAATCTATCACCTTCCATCTACTCTACCGGCCACCCGGCCCACTATCCACCTTCGCGGAGGACCTCTCTAACATCTTCACACACAACACCAAAGCTAACTCCCAGGTCATGATACTGGGGATTTCAACTTAGGTCTCCACGACCCCAAGGACACTGCTGCTTCGTCTATTGACAACATCCTCACTAATGCTGGATTCACTCAGTTCCTAAACCAACCCACCCACAACAAGGGCAGAACCCTTGACTGGCTAGCCGCCCTCAACTGTCCATCAACATCACCTCTAACCAACAGTGCGCTTGGACAGACCACAACTTAATTACATTCAATATTGAGTCCAAACCTATCAGCCTCCCTCACAGCATTGCCCCGGCTATGGCCACCCGTAACAACGCAACATTACCTGCGATAGACTCCTCCCCTCCTCCTTCCAGCTCTCAATGACCGGGATCCCTCATGCTCTGACCCTACGGCCCTGGTCGACACATTCAACCGGCCATGCTTATAGCCTTAGACACCATTGCACCTTCAAAACTGAGAAATCTAAACCTCGAGCCCACCTAAACTCTTGGTTTACACCCCATCTCAGAGCTCTACGCAAAGAAAAACGAATTGCAGAATCCCACTGGAGAAGCAATCACTCTCTAGCTAACAAATCATGCGTACTCCTGGCCACCTTAACTACAAGGAAGCTATATTCCAGGCAAAAAAAGACACATACAACAAACGCATCGAACAAGCCAATCTAACACCAAAGAATTGTTTAAAATCCTAAAAGAACTTGAAACTCCTGTTACTCCACCTGACACCTGTACCAAAGATAGCACCTGGTGCTCCAAAATCCAAGAAGCTCTCCTAGGTAAGATTGCCACTCTCCAAATTAAAATCAACAACAAACAATCTAGCCTTCAATCTAACCCCTCTACAGATCCCTATACCTACCATAAACCTCTCTATCACAGACTCTCTGACTCCTTTTAGCTTCTCTCCACTCTCCATTCTCGAAGTGGAAAAGATCATCACTAGCCTTAAACCGTCCAATTGTCAGGGTGACCTTTGTCCTGCACCTATTATTAAGGAAGCAGCTCACGACCTAGCACCATTCATCACTACGCTCATCAACTCCTCCTTTAGCTCTGGGATTGTACCGGACAATCTTAAGGATGCGTGGGTCATCCCGCTTCTGAAAAAACCTACCCTGGATCCCAGCATACCCACAAACTACAGACCAATTACCACTGTACCTTTTTTACTAAAATCCTTGACCCCGCGCGGCCTACTACAAATTCAGGAATACCTTGAATCAAATAAACTTCTGGGACTCAGGCAATCAGGGTTCCGGCCTCGCCATGGCACTGAGACCGCCCTTATCGATTTAAAAACGCAGATCGAAGATCTCAAAGACAAAGGCAAACTGGCGTTATTACTTCTCCTGACCTCTCTGCTGCTTTTGATCTTGTCAATCACAAAATTCTCTGCCATCACTCAAATCAGCCGCACATTTCTCAGAAAATGCCTCTACTTGGATCAGATCCTTCCTTGATAATAGATCAATGCGCGTGTTTTCCCCACTTGCGGCCGCACCACCCGCTCCGGTTTCTTGTGGTGTGCCTCAAGGGTCTTGTGTCTCGCCCACGTTATATAACGTGTTTACCAAACCCCTTTTTGATATTCTGGACCATTTGGGCGTCACGTATACTAATTACGCTGACGACACCCAGATACTAATCCCCATCACAGGAGACTACACAACTGACTCCCTCGCCATCAACGCCATCTACCAGGTCATCCAAGCGTGGATGGCCCAACACGGCCTCTGCCTAAATGATGAAAAGACAGAACTCCTCATTCTTGGTTCACCACAAAAACTCACTAAACTTGACCCTGCTTTCAAGTCTTTCACCATTGATGGGAACACCATCCCTATTGCTAAGGACACGAAAACCCTAGGGATTTACATTGACTCAACCCTATCCTTGACTAGACAGTCCAACGCAGTCTCATCTGCAGCAGCATATACTTGCAAGCTCATCACCGCCTGTCGCCCGCTCCTAACCACAGCCAACTGCGTAACCTTGGCCAGGACCCTCGTACTATCCAAGGTCGACTACTGTAATGCCCTCTATCTAGGTACTAATCTCCGCAATCTAAACAAGCTACAAATTGTCCAAAACAATGCGATCAGAGCGGCCCTTAACATTCCTAGGCGCCAGCAATATATCTGACACTAGGCGCAACCTGCACTGGCTCTCTATCCCACATCGCATCTCCTTGAGTCCCTGGCTCTCACACACAAATGCCTCCACAACCAAGCCCCGCCTACCTGGCAAACAGATTCTCTTTCCACAATTCCACCAGACCTCGCAGAGCGGCCCAAGCCAACTGCCTCGTCATCCCGCGTTTTAATCTCCAAAGATCAGGTGGAACCAGCTTCCCCATCCTGGCAGCCAACTTTGGAACTCACTCCCCAATGACCTTAGAGCAGAACCTTCCTTCCTGAAATTCAAACACCTAACACAAAGCCTGGCTATCCGCCCAAAGACAGCTAACACTAGTTTACTGCCCTACTTGCACTTTGACCTACTCTGCATCCCTTATTAACTACCCTGTAAATCACTGCCTTATCGATATTCGCTTGAATGTATATTCTGTAATTCTCCTGTAATACTCTGTCACATTGCCTTGTAATGCTTTCATCTTGTTGTAACTAAGTTAAGCGCCCGGTTGCCCCTGGGCCTGGTGCGCTATAGAAATAAATAAAATACAAATACAAATACTCCAGAGTCCCGCCTTGTTCCGTGCTTCAAACATGGGTCAGGGAGACCCAGTCATAACATCCTGACCTATCATTTGGTGAACACTTCTTTCTTTTCTGGTGAACATTATCACACACTCTTTTTGTAATTTAGTGGTAAGTATTGGCAATAGGTTTTTTAGTATAGGCCCTTTTTATTTGACAAGAAGCCACTGGGATTGCATTATTATTATTTGATGGTCCTAGCTTGAACTGTGACCCCATGTTTCTATCTTTACTGTTGCCATCATGAGATCCTTACAGAACACAAATCCTGGAACATGGTCAAGGTACTGTGTGGCCTGGCTGACGCTTTGCTATGCTCACTTGCAACCACAGACAGACCTCTACCTATCAAATCCTTTGACTCTTGGCTCAACGACTCACTCCTCTCGCTCACCCCCTCACAACCCTCCCTAACCTGCAAAGGACCAATCCCCAAATGTTTCATGCGCCACCTGAAGACTGTCAAAACCCATAACCGCTCCCCCGAGCGCAAATGGCAGGCATAACAAAACGTAGCAAATCCCTGTTCGCCCACCATCACCATAACTACAAATGTGAGATCCGAAAGGCCAAAAAAAATGACTATAATGAAAGCATCATGAACTACCAAAACACAAGAAAAGAGCTCCACAGGATCATCTCATAGTTCGTGAAGCCCTCTTGCACCACTACCCCAACCACGCCCGCACAAGCGTTCTGTAGCACCCTCTCCAATCACTTCTACAGAACAGCACTGGACAGGACGGCCACCCTCAATGCCAAAATCTCCAAACTCACACCCCATCCTACACCCCCTACTCAAGATCCCACCGCCCTGCAGCGCTAACTTTCAACTCCTTCAAGCCAATCTCGAGCTACTATTCAGCAGCAGACCCTTGTCCGACTCTCTCCTTCAGGAAATCTGCTCCACCTGTGCAGGAGAACATGCTAGGTCCATACTCAGCGACTCCTTCATTTCTGGCTCTTTTCCAGCCCCCTTCAAAGTAGCACATGTCAAAACCCTTGGCACTCAACTGGATTGCCTCGTTCCTTAATAAAAGGAAACAAATCACTACCCCTTCTCCCCCGTTTACCTGCTCAGCTCACCCAGTTAACACCGGAATACCCCAAGGCGCGTCATTCTCTTCGCTCCTTTCCAACCTCTACATGACCCCACTGCCAGGGATCATCCACTTGCACAACCTCACCTGCTACAATTATGCGGACGACACCTACATTATTCGGAGAATCCCGAAACTGAGCTTTGATCATCCCTCTGACCTAGCAGCTTGCCTCAGTGATATAGTCCAGTCGATAACTAGAAAGCAGCGACTTTTCAACCCAGGGAAAACAGAGAACATAGTATGTGGCAACACAGATCTACTCCTGCAACCACTCCCATGGCCTCCCTCTCTAGGGCACCCAAAACACCCCACATTCAAGATAGTCATAAACCTTGGCTGCACATTGGACTTGGGCCTAACCCTGTCCCACCAGATCAATAATGTATCCAAATCCTGTCCCTACCACCTCAGGCTCCTGAGACACATCTTACCTTATCTCGCCTTCCCCAACAGACTGGCTTCAATTATGTCCATTTTCTTGTCCAGACTGGACTATGCAAACTCCATGTACCTGGGTGCTCCGGCATACCAAATTAACAAACCACAAAGAGTCCATAATACAGCTGCTAAACTCTGCCTTGCACTGGGACGAAGGGACCACATCTCGCCTGCTCTCCGCACCTTCCATTGGCTATCTATTGGACGAAAGGCCACGTTCAAAATCCTGTGCATCACCCACCGAGCAGTGCACAAAATCAGCCCAGCATACCTCCAAGAGAAGACTATGCGCTACCGCCCAACCCACACCCTAAGGTCAAGCACCGCAGTCTCCTTCTAATGACACAGCCTCCAATTCAGCCAGACTTGGCGGGTCAGCCTACTTTTCCTTGGCCCCAACTTTACGGAACTCACTACTCTAAAAAACAAGAAACATCCGCAAACTCACAGCAGAAAACATCAACCCCCTATTAGCCAATGCCCTCAATAACAATATCATTACTGCTAAAGAACCTTGTGCCCTGGCAGACCATTACCATAACTGTCTTACCAGCACAATTGACGCCCTAGCACCCTGCGTTAATAAAACTAAACGTAAGGACAAAAAATCCTCCTTCTGGTTCAACGAGGAACTAGTCACTCTTAGACCGATCAAAAGATCGCTCGAACGCCGCCTAAAGAAAACCCACTCCCCAGAAGCCTTGGAAGAATTCAACTTGGCAAACAAAATCTATAAATCAGCCATCATCGCCCATAAGGCAGATGCCTTTAATACCAGAATCAGTATTGCATCCTCCGATAGCAAAGAGCTATTCATCATACTCAAGGAGTTAGAGAATCCGATCCCTATAATCAACCCAGTCAACCAAGTAAAGACTGGTGCAACACCATCCAAGATGGCTTGGCATCTAAAATCAAACTACTACAAAACAAAATTACCTCCAAAAGAAAACTTTTATCCGACAAACACTCTATGGCCAACCAGATCTCCACGATCATAGAAAATACCGCCCCCCTCTTCAATTTCACACCAGTCTCTCACGATATAGTACTTAATACTATATCCAAACTTAAAGCTTCCAACTGCAAAGGTGATAACTTTCGCAGCACACCTAATTAAACTCTGTGCCCCTACCCTCACTCCTATATATCACTAACTTCGTAAATGCCTCCTTCTCCACAAATCAGGCCCCAGTCAGCATTAAAGCGGCCTGGGTCACCCCTCTACTAAAAAAGCCCACTCTAGACCCATTAGTGCCCACAAACTACCGGCCCATAACGACTGCCCCATTCCTACTTAAAATCATTGATAAAATAGCTTACAACCAAATACAAACTCACCTCGAACAAAATAACCTGCTAGGAGCCAGACAATCAGGCTTTAGGCCCAACCACAGCACCCTCCTGGATCTTAAAATCCAACTAGATTCTATTAGAGACTCAGGCAAACTAGCCACACTATTGCTACTGGACCTATCAGCAGCATTCGACTTGGTAGATCATGACAAACTATGCAATACTCTAAAAAAAGATTTTAACTTCTCCAGCAACGCCACACATTGGATCAAATCCTTTCTTACTGACCGTGTATTCAGAGTTGCCATTGGAAAGTTTGCAGTGGACCCTATAATAGTACCCATTGGAGTCCCCCAGGGATCCTGCCTCTCCCCTAACCTCTATAATGCATACACTAAACTCTTATTCTCAGCCTTAGATGATATGGGTGTCATCTACACCAATTTCGCAGATGACACACAGATCCTCATCCCTATTACAGGCGACTACACCCAAGACACCCTCACCATCAATAAAGTTTACTCCATAATCCAAAACTGGATGGCCCTTAACAGTCTCTGCCTAAATGATGAGAAAACGGAGGTCCTCATTGTGGGCTCCCAAAAAAAACACCCTCCACCAGGACTACTCTCACATTAACATCGACGGTACTCTGATCCCAGTACTCAAACAAGTCAAAACGCTAGGTGTCTACTTTGATGCCAACCTCTCTATGCATAAACAAATAGCAGCCCTCTCCTCGTCCACAGCCTACACAGCAAAACTTATTGCACTCAGCCGCCAATTTCTCACCCCAGTAAATTGCATCACTCTGGCTAGAGCCTGATTTAACAAAACTAGATTACTGCAACATCCTATTCCTAGAACCTCCAAAACCAATTTAAACAAATCCAATTATTACAGAACAAAGCCCTCAGAGCGGCTTTAGGATAAAGAAATCTGAACACATATCTAGCACTAGAAGAGAAAACCACTGGCTGCCAATCGAAGCAAGGATCATCTTCAAAACCTTAGTATTGTCTACAAATGTACCACCAACAAAGCACCTAGCTACCTCAATAACTCCATTAAGAAAAAAATCTCATGTAGATCTCTGAGATCCAATAACCTGGCCCTCTTAGAAGTTCCTCAATACAAAACAGCAGAGCAGGAGGAAGTAGTTTCAAAGTTCTAGCCCCATCGCACTGGAACGCACTACCCCTGAGCATCAAAAACGAGGACTCCCTTACTAAAATTCAAAAAGCACTGAAAACCTGGTTATTCAATAAATATTAACCGTTTAAGCCCCACCCTCCCATGACCAACTACACTGCTAAGGGCATCCGCAGAACTGCAAGTAGTGCTGAAACAAAATGGGAATGGCTACCTGATCAATTGGAATTTGGTATAAACAATCAGACTATATGATCTCTTGTAACCTATGTATAAAAATGTGTTCTTGTTTGTAACTGCAATATTGTATAATAATGAGCAAATTACCTGTATTTTCGCCGTGATACCCCAGGGTCTGGGCGAGTAACAAATGTAATAAATAAAAATGTAATAAATAAAATACCTCACCATATTCGACACAACCTGGACTACATGGCCTTTCGAAAAGCAGTAAAAAACATGGCTTTTCCCAAATCCGTGAAAGGGTCTGCCTATGGCCATAAACCCATCCCCCAATAGCCAATGTTCTGTGAGAATCAGCTCTAACAGGAAACACAACAGAAGAAACACGGAAGACAGCTGACCAATTAATTACCTCACCCCGAAAGAAAGGAACACTCAGGGCATGGAAGTAGGCCTATGCGGCTACAGGCCGCACACTCCTAGCTCAACCACCAAAGCATAGCTGGTGTCATATGATCAATAGAGGCGACCGCTCGCTATCTAGGACTAAGAACCTAGGCTCAGAAGTAACTATGCTTGGTTAAACTCTCCCTCCGGAGAATCATGCAATAACCCAAGACACACCCAGTAACCCAGTTTAAAATTCCACGATGGACCCGGGAAATGCGCCCTATGAGTGCCAATGCAGAGCGCCTGGAAAAAGACTGCTGGCTGAGAGAACACAACATACACTAACTGGCCAATTTACCTCTTAATCAAATCCACTACCACAAACCAGCTAAACATACTCAGCCGGCGCACTGTGCTCCGAAAACATGCCGAGTGAGGATGCCACCCCCGATAACCAGACACTCATTCCTACCAATATGCTCACTCTCCACTTTACATTAACAAACAATAGAACACAGCTACACCCCTCGGTCAATTTGGTCTAGATGCACACATGCCTACATCTCTCAGAGAACACCTTAACAGCCTGGTAGAGTGCAGCTATACCCCATGAAGAAAATCGGCCCAGCAGCATAATCTCTTACACATGCCCACGGCAGCCAGAATGCAGACTCAAAGACCACCCTCCGTGCTGCGCACATTACTCTGATCTCTCACATCCACTGCAACGCACTTAGCATTAGAATTCAGCCAACCCGCGCAAACCACTGTGGCTGCCCACATACCTAGTGCACCCAAGCACTATATGGTACACTATTCTCTCAACTGATACGGACCACGGTCCCTGAGGGCGTTCAACAAACAGCACTTTGAAATCATACCAGTTTTACATAAGGCGCTATACAAATGCACTATAACATAACATAGCAGCTCCTCTTTACACCCTACCAACATATGTATATCAAACATTCCCCATTGTAGGTTATGATCACTCTGGGGAGTGTCAATAAACTTCAATGGAACATTGGAGTAGTGAGCAGGAGGCAAACACGTAATCAATAATTGATGTACTAGAACCTCTATTTGGGTCGCTTTGCTTAGGATGTGCCTCTCAATGTTCCCTTTAGGTCATGTAAAGCCCAAGTCTCAATGAGTTTGGCCCAGTTTTAGCCCCACATATCCAAATTATTTTTCATCCAAGAGGGGTATAGTGATTGAAGTCCCCCAATTAATACCAACTTAGATTTTCTCCACCCAGCCACAGGCTCAAAGCATCCCCATATAAACAGCAGCAGGAAAGCTCAGGGGCAACGTGCTCACCGTGCAAACAAGGCGACACGGAGCAACACAGGTTTAATCCCCAGGTCCGCGATTAGAAACCTCTGGGTATTAAGCGTGTTGAGAAAAGCATCCATCTTAATTATATTACAAATTAGCCTATTCTTTTATACAATAGGTCTGTGTGTAATCAAAAGACATTATAGGATCACAACCTGCACTAATGTGAACTACAAAGCAATCCTGGCTTTTGAGGTGACAATACGAGGGACCTTTTACTAATCGTTAAAATCTGGTGTGTATACGTTACAAGTGCATCTTTTGTAATCCCTCCCCACTTATATTTTCTTTAGGTTGCCTTCTCATCACCACTTTTTCAATATTTTCCCTGAAGAAGATCCCAAGTAATGTAGGAGATTGAAACATATTGGACTTAGTCAATAGTGTACAGTTAGGATATTGAAGTACATCATAAATGATCTTAATCTGATACTTTTATCAAAATTGTACTTTGTATGTTTCTCAGTGCATATTTATGTGCTGCTGATATTTTTATATGATATCAAAATAGTTTCATTTTTTGGCATTCATTCATACATTTGATTTATGATGGCCATGTGGTTTATGGTCTGATAAGCATCGCAGACGGTGGATGCAATCTCCTGAATGTAGGGGAGCTTACCAGAAGGGGTTTCGCTATTTGTTTTTGGCCAACAGTAAAACATGGGATGAGTCAATGCCCAAGACTAAAGTAATTGGAACCCAGGAGTTTCAATTACATTTTCAGATGTGCTGTGTGCAATGAAGTGGCAGTTATTTAGATTAGAATGTTCCAATGGAACCAGTGACCTGGGGAATGAGATAGCATTGCTAATTTGAAGATAACTTATTTACCCAGCCTTCTTCCTATCGCTTGTAATATTCATGCAAACGCTGTGCAATCAAGAGTTTAGGTTAAAAGGGCTTAGTTATTGCTAGTAACGAATTATGTTTGCATACAAATGTGTAACCATGTGCTGATGTCAGGACTTACTGCAAACAAGAAATCCTAAGAATAGGTGTGTTCTTCACATGAGCTGAAGATGGTAGTCAAGATACATGGCTACCAATGAGAGTGTAGGAATTGGGACAGATAGCATTTCTTTGAAGAGGTTTTCATCCAACCACGTGTGGGTGGTGGATTGTAATTAAGTATCCTGGTGTGTTTTAAATGTTGGAAACATTTGTATAAGTTGTCAACTGATGTGCTTTTGTTGAGATTTGGGATAGTTTGGGTCTACAGCACCATCTAACTGCACCCCAGATAATTGTACAATACACTTGCTTTGCGTCCAAAATGTGCACTCGTTCCTCAGTTGGTGGGTCCACTTGGGTTAAGGTGATTAAAGGACCCAACCCTGTGTGTATTTCTATAATCTGTGAAGGCTTCATTTTTTGAGAGACAGGAAGAGCAGCACAAAGTGTCTCCATGATGTTATGTAACTATGCATGCTAACAACCAGAGTTCTTCTGTTTTGTCATGGAACATGGCCTCACTCAGGGCACATGTTGAGGGTACATATGCATGTGGATCGAATTATCCTTCTATTTTTAGCAATGGGACCCCACGTGGCTGGAACAGCAGGCAAGAATATAGCGTACACACCCAATACAGTGGGCCAGATTGGGTCTTAAGGCTAGTAGCACGCCTGGCTTCCAAACCAGAAAACCGGTTTGTTAAAAATAAAATGTGTTTTCATTCATTAAATGGGACAAGCAAGGCATCCCGTTCAATGAATGAAAATACTGTCTAAAGATGGCCACCATGGATATGTAAGGGGGGGGGTTTCATAAGGAGCCCCTCTTCCATTTCCATGGCAGCCGCAGAGCGGCAGCAGAAGCGTGACGGTGACAAAGGGGCTTTCAACGCCGATGCACAAAGGTAAGTGGGGCAGGTTGGTGGAGGGAACACAACAAAAATATAATGGAGGGTGGGGGGAAATCGTGCTGCGGGTCAGGGGAAGCTGCCTCCAGGTTCCGTGGAACACGGGCTGAGATCAGAGGTTTCAGCACGCGATCCGCAGAACCTGATTGGATGCGGCCCTTGCCCGAGTGCTAATACAGATTCTCTGCGTGCTGTTCCAGCCACCTGAGCACCATTATTTTGTTTTGTGTTGCCTCACCACCTCTCCTCCACCCTCAAAACCAACCAAACTCCTTTCCCATCCCCTAACCTACTCTCAACTTACCTGCGAAACCGGAGCTTTGAGCCCCTGTCCCTGTGCTCCTTCAAATCCCAGCAAGCTCCATAGAAATGGAAAAGGGACTTGGCCCCTTTTCCATATGATGGTGGCCATCTTATTTTCTTTTTTTCCCCCCTCAATTCCCTTCGGCCTGCCTTGTCTCGGGCTGGCGGGCCGTTACCAGCCATATCCACTCCCCCTCTCCCTGCCGGGGGGGTTGGGTAAAGCCATATTGTGGGCTGCAATTACTTAGCATCTTGCCACTATCTGTTCTGAAACATGTTTGGTATCGGCACATCTGCATCTCGAAGCCACACCACAACATTGCCCACAATGGATGCTCAACATTTACCTGCAGACAAGAAACAAAAAGCGAATACAAATCAGAGCTGTTCAATGTTGTTTATCCCATTTCCAAGAGGCTTGGATGCGTGAACTGCAGGTTTAAACTCATCATGCATTACAACAGGCTGCATGCCTGTGTCAAAGAATGACTAAAAGCAGGTGGCTATGCGCACGCTGTTTGGAGTGTATCATGGAGCCTTTGAAGTACTACAGTTTACAGGGAGATCAAATTGGCTCTTAGCAGGTGTATGTCCTTCCAGTTCTGAGAAAAGAATACTCCATGTGCACCTTGGGCATTAGAAACGTAATGTACTAAAGGTCAGGATGTGTAGGACATTGCGTGTGGCCTCTGCTTGTTTGTTAAACATAAGTGTGATCAGGGAGTAAAGTCAGGAGACAACTCTGAGCTGTAGTTTGTCTGCATCACTGGGTTTACTGGAATTTAGCATTTCCTCGTCAGTGGTCCCTTTCCATGCAGATCCCTGCTGTGCACTGTGTTCGCCGCAAGAGAAAACATGCCATATATTGCCAATCAAGTGAAACCCCATATGTGCCTATTTACTGCAAGGGACTGCCATCGCTGTGACTTCACATCCTCTGACATCACTTCCTGTGGTGTTAGGCATATTCCGCATGCTAATTCTCCCCAGTTTTAATTTGCACCTTTGGAACTCGGGCCCTGGAATCAGTAGAGAGACGTGTACCCTGGACACAGTTATAGTGCCCCGCTGGAGCACGCGTGTGGTCGGGTGGTAGTGGGAGGGCGCCGGAAGTCACAGTGAGCTGGGTGAGCAGATGAGGAGGGGGACATGAGTTGCATTTGACTGCACGTTAAGCAGCTCAATAAAGATGTTGTATAAGCAGCCTGGTGTCCATACCTTTATTGAATGCATGGCGCCGTGTGGGAGAAGTTGCTAACAGATAACAATTGAGTGGATGGAATCTTAACGTGCTTCAAAATGGCGGCGAGTGGATGGATGGAATCTTAACGTGCTTCAAAATGGCGGCGAGTAGATGGATGGAATCTTAACGTGCTTCAAAATGGCGGCCAGAGAATTGAGAGGAATGTGAGGATGGGCATGGCAGGGATCCGCATGCGACAGAGGGCCATGAAAGACGAAAGAACGGTCAATATATTTCACTGGAAGGGACTTTGAGGAGGTTCGGAACTGGTAGATAAAGATGGAACCCGGCAGGTAGGTGTAGAACAAAGCAGTCTGCTAGGGAATACACACCCGGCAGGAGTGGCACAGCTCTTCATCCTCCAGAGGTCTCCAAAATGAGTACCATGAGTGGATAATAATGGTGACACCAATTATTACAGTAATTGAAGACTGCAAGAATCTGGTAGGAATGGCTACATAAATGATCAAAATATTGTTATAGATGCAATGTGCCGCGTTTTCTTGGTGGCACTGAATGCATCCTGCCACCTTCGTAGATATGATATGGCATTTATACCGCCTCTATACACAAGTGTTTCAAGGCGCGACACAAGTGTTTCAAAGCATAAGTGTTGAGACATTGAGACTGAAGACAGCAGACGACCGCAGAGCCTGTTTCCTGAGAGAAGTGGTGGCGGTGGAGCCGGAGTGTAGTGTCACAAGCACCTGTACGCGGACCCGCGTCCATCCCCATGGAAGCAACTGCTGGTACGCAGTCGCTGCCACTGGTGATCTCATCAGTCCACTGGACCCGTAAGGTCTGATTGGGGCGCTCTGAACCTGCCCGAAGCGTTCCGCCTCGCTGGCTGGCTGATGGATGGGTCTTTGAAAGGTATGTGGCGGCTTCAACTTCGCTCCACTGATTCCCAGGCGCAGATATGCTTTTTGCTCTGTAATGCACAGCTGCCCTCGGAATCCCTTGCATATGTGTGCTCTCTCTCTCTCTCTCTCTCTCTCTCTCTCTCTCACACACACTCTCTATTGCTGCTCATGCATTCATTGGCCTCCCTCTGATAGGATGAGACACGTCCCCTTTCAGGTGGATGACCTCCAAGGGTGAGACCACCTCTTAGAACAGCACAATTAAGGGTTTGTGCTCCACTCACAATGAATGACGTCAATCTCATTGTTATATCTGGGCTAACGTACCCCGACTGCATGCTATAAGGTTATTGCAAGCCACCAAGGAGTTGGGTTCTGTGAGTAAATAGAGTAAAGAGGCCAAAGGCT
Source organism: Ambystoma mexicanum (assembly GCA_002915635.3). NCBI lineage: Eukaryota > Metazoa > Chordata > Amphibia > Caudata > Ambystomatidae > Ambystoma > Ambystoma mexicanum. The sequence goes on from CM030325.1 coordinate 1,035,554,385, forward strand.
GAGGTCCTTTATAGGGTCACGGAACTCCAATGTGTGACCTGCAATATTCATTTGAAGTAGGGGGTATTTTATGCCTTATAATACAAGGCCACACGCTGGCATCCACTTGAATACCTTTAAAGGTGGCTTGGTTATTCTAATGGTGTAGTGATTGATACATTTAATCATGGTAGAAGCTGGATTAAAAAATATATGCTGCTTCTAATGTTTTGCAGAAAGACCGTTTAAAGGATTAGGCATCTAGAAAGGTGTTGAGCTTTAAAATAAGCAATACCACGCAGATGTTTGATCTCACGTGTTTAACTCCGGGAGTGCACAAAATAAACATACAGCCATAAACAATTTCTCACGTATCAGTGGCTGCAAAGTGTGAAAAAAAAGCTATTTTCCCAGAAAGACATTTGTAAAGCTGGTCATTGCTTTAATTAAGTGCTGCGGTGACAGCTGCAAGCCTGCTCTGTGCTGGTTCCAGCAGAAGGAATTGTGGCGTCACAATCCAACTGTAATACCTGCTTACAGTCCTCTAATAAAGGTGCTTTCACATTACAGGGCAGTAGTGATTTCACAACTAGCCTCTAATATAGGCGATAATGTTCCACTTACCGTACGTTATAAGGATGCTGCAAGTAACTGAGGAGTACTGTCACCAGACAGGGTAATGCCCCCCTGCCCCCAGCAAGGGGCTTATTTCTATTAGTACCACAGCCCGTTAGACTGGGGGTACTAATAGTTACTTCTTTTAAGTTGCGAGACGCCTGTGCTGTCATGCAACTGAAAGAAATGAGAAAAATAAACTGTCGGCCACAGAACGGGTATAAACGACTGTACGTAGTCCCTTCCCCATTTCCAAGGTGACCATTGAAAAACGAATTAAGAAGTAACAAAGAACATGGCCACCATGAAAGGGTGTGAAGAGGCTACACGTAGTCTTTTCTTCCTTTCCATGGCAGCCCTTGAAAAAAATAAACAAAAAAATGGCCGCAAGGGAACGGGTAGCAGGGACTATTTGTAGTCCCTGCTACCTTTCCATCATGGCCAGGATGCGGATGCAACCGGCCTGGGCCTGACAAAGGTTTTGTCGGGCTGGTAAGGAACTGGCGAGGGTCAATGAGCTTGCTTGTTACAAGTTAACTGACCCGCACCAGGTACTAACATACCATAAACAATTCCTGATCAGTTAATGACTGTAAAGCAGGGTTGTCCAACTCCAGGCCCGGACCCATGCTGGGTTTTCAGGATAACCCTTATTAATATTCCTGAAAAATGTGCATACAATGAATGTATGTACATTTTCCTCATAAATATTAATGAGGGGTATCCTGAAAACCCCTCATGATGCCGGCCCTCGAGGCCTGTGGCACTCGAAGCTATGCTACAAGAAAAAAATGTGAAAAGCTTGTCATGGCTTACGTTAAATGCTACCTACATAGACAGCTGCAATTCTACTCTGTGCTGGCTCAACAGGGTGCACCCTTTTGTTAGTTTACGTTCACCTCGCATCTCTGCCTTTGCCAGGTAAGCCTTCACAGGAGTTCTAGAAGTGTCATATAATTTGTATAATCAGTTCTGGGTTCCAGCAATCTGTGACATTGTGCTTCTGTGTCACTGTGGGATTTTCTTTGAGGAAAATGAACTTTCCAGGCTCTTCGGCCCTTAGACACTACTGGCTAGCATGGATGGAGTTCCTGGCCCACAGTTCCCAGGATCCAGTTCTTCTTTTGCATGGTGATGGCCTGGTCTGTTTCCCTGCAGTGAGCTGGGGAAGTGCCTGTCTTTGAACTTCCAACAGATGTCTCTGAACCAGTGCCATTCTTTGTATTAGCTCCTCGTGCTCCTCACTTGTCACTTTCCACTTTCAATAGTTCTCTAGTAGTCTTGGTTTTAGCTCGGCATCTCTTTCTTGGCGCTTTCGTACTTTGTGGCCCGTGGTGTGTCAGTGCTTCTTTCCTTTGCGTCCTTGGCTTTCAGGCCCTTGATCCAGAATGCCCTCTCTGCACATCTTGGGAGGTTCAATTATGTTTCTTGGCGCCTCTGTGCTCCCTAGAATCCCCGAGCCCCACTGCTCATTACTAAAACAATTCCCACCCACAACTGCAATCGATCGGTTTACCTTTGGGATCCTTGGGGCGCTTGAAGCAGCTCATCCTGTTTTCACTTGCGTTAGCTGGGCCCCTGCACTCCCACAAGACTTATTTTCTTCCGCATGGTGTTCTCTGCACTCTCCTGCTGTCTGAAGTCCTAACTTGTCTCTCTGATTTCTCTTCGCTGCTCTGCCCTTTCCAGCCCTCTTTCCTCAGCTGGACATTCAATGCTCACACGAGTCGACTGCTTACTTGTTCCGTGTTTGAGGGTCCAGGGAGTGACTTCCCTCGTGGAAACCCGCTGTCTGCACTCTGCACTCGCTGCTACCGTGCGCTAGCTTGTGAGGCCATGCTTCCAGGGAGTGACCTTCCTCACGGATACCCGCTGTCTGCACTCTGCACCTGCTGCTACTGTCTTGTGAGGCCATGCTTCCAGGGAGTGACCTCCCTCACGGACCCCTACTGTCTGCACTCTGCACCTGCGGCTTCCATGAGCTAGCTTGTGAGGCCATGCTTCCAGGGAGTGGCCGCCTTCACGGACCCCCGTTGTCTGCACTCTGAACCTGCTGCTACCGTCTTGTGAGACCATGCTTCCAGGGAGTGACCTCCCTCACGGACCCCCGCTGCCTGCACTCTGCACCTGCGGCTACCATGAGCTAGCTTGTGAAGCCATGCTTCCGGGGAGTGGCCGCCCTCACGGACCCCTGATGTCTGCACTCTGCACCTGTGGCTACCGTGCGCTAGCTTGTGAGGCCATGCTTCCAGGGAGTGACCTTCCTCACGGAGACCCACTGTTTGCACTCTGCACCTGCTGCTACCATGCGCTACCTTGTGAAGCCATGCTTCCAGGGAGTGACCTTCCTCACAGAGCCCCGCTGTCTGCACTCTGCCCTTGCTGCTACCATCTTGTGAGGCCATGCTTCCAGGGAGTGACCTCCCTCACGGACCCCTACTGTCTGAACCCTGCACCTGCGGCTACCATGAGCTAGCTTGGGAGGCCATGCTTCCAGGGAGTGGCCGCCCTCACTGACCCCCGCTTTCTGCACTCTGAACCTGCTGCTACCGTCTTGTGAGACCATGCTTCCAGGGAGTGACCTCCCTCACGGACCCCCGCTGCCTGCACTTTGCACCTGCGGCTACCATGAGCTAGCTTGTGAGGCCATGCATCCAGGGAGTGGCCGCCCTCATGGAGACCCACTGTCTGCACCTGCTGCTACAGTGCGCTAGCTTGTGAGGCCATGCTTCCAGGGAGTGACAGTCCTCACGGAGCCCCGCTGTCTGCACTATGCACCTGCTGCTACCGTCTTGTGAGGCCATGCTTCCAGGGAGTGACCTCCCTCACGGACCCCTACTGTCTGCACTCTGCACCTGCGGCTACCATGAGCTAGCTTGTGAGGCCATGCTTCCAGGGAGTGGCCGCCCTCATGGACCCCCGCTGCCTGCACTCTGCACCTGCGGCTACCATGAGCTAGCTTGTGAGGCCATGCACCCAGGGAGTGGCCGCCCTCAAGGAGATCCACTGTCTGCACTCTGCACCTGCTGCTACCGTCTTGTGAGGCCATGCTTCCAGGGAGTGACCTCCCTTACGGACCCCTACTGTCTGCACTCTGCACCTGCGGCTACCATGAGCTAGCTTGTGAGGCCATGCTTCCAGGGAGTGGCCGCCCTCACAGACCCCTTTTGTCTACACTCTGCACCTGTGGCTACCGTGCGCTAGCTTATGAGGCCATGCTTCCAGGGAGTGACTTTCCTCACAGACACCCACTGTCTGCACTCTGCACCTGCTGCTACCGTGCGCTAGCTTGTGAGGCCATGCTTCCAGGGAGTGACCTTCCTCACGGAACCCCACTGTCTGCACTCTGCACCTGCTGCTACCGTCTTGTGAGGCCATGCTTCCAGGGAGTGACCTCCCTCACAGACCCCCGCTGTCTGCACTCTGCACCTGCTGCTACCGTGCGCTAGCTTGTGAAGCCATGCTTCCAGGGAGTGGCTTCCCTCATGGACCCCTGCTGTCTGTACTCTGCACCTACCGTGCACTAGCTTGTGAGGCTATTCTTCCAGGGAGTGACCTCCCTCACAGACCCCCGCTGTCTGCACTCTGCACCTACCGTGCACTAGCTTGTGAGGCTATGCTTCCAGGGAGTGACCTCCCTCATGGACCCCCGCTGTCTGCCCTCTGCACCTACTGTGCGCTAGCTTGTGAGGCCATGCTTCCAGGGAGTGGCTTCCCTAACGGACCCCCGCTGTCAGCACTCTGCACCTGATGCTACCGTCTTTTGAGGCCATGCTTCCAGGGAGTGACCTCCCCCATGGACCCGCCACTGTCTGCATTCTGCACCTGCGGCTACTATGAGCTAGCTTGTGAGGCCATGCTTCCAGGGAGTGGCCGCCCTCACAGACCCCCGCTGTCTGCACTCTGCACCTTTGGCTACTGTGCGCTAGCTTGTGAGACCATGCTTCCAGGGAGTGACCTTCCTCACGGAGACGCACTGCCTGCACTCTGCACTCACTACTACCGTGCACTAGCTTGTGAGGCCATGCTTCCAGGGAGTGGCCGCCCTCACGGACCCGCCACTGTCTGCATTCTGCACCTGCGGCTACTATGAGCTAGCTTGTGAGGCCATGCTTCCAGGGAGTGGCCGCCCTCACAGACCCCCGCTGTCTGCACTCTGCACCTTTGGCTACTGTGCGCTAGCTTGTGAGGCCATGCTTCCAGGGAGTGACCTTCCTCACGGAGGCGCACTGCCTGCACTCTGCACTCACTACTACCGTGCACTAGCTTGTGAGGCCATGCTTCCAGGGAGTGGCCGTCCTCACGGACCCCCGCTGTCTGCACTCTGCACCGTTCGCTACTGTGCGCTAGCTTGTGAGGCAATTCTTCCAGGGAGTGACCTTCCTCACGGAGACGCACTGCCTGCACTCTCCACCTGCTGCTACCGTGCGCTAGCTTGTGAGGCCATGCTTCAAGGGAGTGACCTTCCTCATGGAGCCCCACTGTCTGCACTCTGCACCTGCTGCTACCGTCTTGTGAGGCCATGCTTCCAGGGAGTGACCTCCCTCACGGACCCCCGCTGTCTGCACTCTGCATCTGCGGCTACCATGAGCTAGCTTGTGAGGCCATGCTTCCAGGGAGTGGCCGTCCTCACGGACCTCGGCTGTCTGCACTCTGCACCCGCGGCTACCGTGCGCTAGCTTGTGAGGCCATGCTTCCAGGGTGTGACCTCCCTCATGGACCCCCACTTTATGCACTCTGCAGTCACTGCCACCGTGCGCTAGCTTGTGAGGCCATGCTTCCAGGGAGTGACCTCCCTCACAGACCCCCGCTTTCTGCATTTTGAACTTGCTGCTACCGTGCGATAGCTTGTGAGGCCATGCTTCCAGGGAGTGACCTCCTTCACGGACCCCCACTGTCTGCACTCTGCACCTGCTGCTACCGTGCGCTAGATTGTAAGGCCATGCTTCCAGGGAGTGACCTGCCTCACGGAGCCTCGCTGTCTGCACTCTGCACCTGCGGCTACCATGAGCTAGCTTGTGATGCCATGCTTCCAGGGAGTGACCTCCCTCGCAGACCCCCGCTGTCTGCACTCTGCACCTGCGGCTACCATGAGCTAGCTTGTGATGCCATGCTTCCAGGCAGTGACCTCCCTCACGGACTCCTGCTGTCTGCACTCTGACCTACCATGCACTAGGTTGTGAGGCCATGCTTCCAGGGAGTGGCTTCCCTCACAGACCCCCGCTGTCTGCATTCTGCACCTAATGCTACCGTCTTTTGAGGCCATGCTTCCAGGGAGTGACCTCCCCCAAGGACCCCCCACTGTCTGCACTCTGCACTCGCTACTACTGCGCGCTCGCTTGTAAGGCTATGCTTCCAGGGAGTGACCTCCGTCACGGACCCCCGCTGTCTGCACTCTGCACCTGTGGCTACCGTGAGCTAGCTTGTGAGGCCATGCTTCCAGGGAGTGACCTCCCTCATGGATCCCCACTGTCTGCACTCTGCACTTACCGTGCGCTACCTTGTGAGGCCATGCTTCCAGGGAGTGACCTCCCTCATGGACCCCCGCTGTCTGCACTCTGCACTCGCTGCTACCGGGCGCTAGCTTGTGAGGCCATGCTTCCAGGGAGTGACCTCCCTCATGGACCCCCGCTGTCTGCACTCTGCACTCGCTGCTACCGTGAGCTAGCTTGTGAATCCATGCTTCCAGGGAGTGACCTCCCTCATGGACCCCCGCTGTCTGCACTCTGCACCTACTGTGCGCTAGCTTGTGAGGCCATGCTTCCAGGGAGTGGGTTCCCTCACGGACCCCCGCTGTCTGCACTCTGCATCTGATGCTACCGTCTTTTGAGTACATACTTCCAGGGAGTGACCTCCCCCACGGACCCGCCACTGTCTGCACTCTGCACTCACTACTACCGTGCACTAGCTTGTGAGGCCATGCTTCCAGGGAGTGGTCGCCCTAACGGACTCCCGTTGTCTGCACTCTACACCTACCGTGCGCTAGCTAGTGAGGCCATGCTTCCAAGGAGTGGCCTCCCTCACGGACCCCCGCTGTCTGCACTCTGCACCTGCGGCTACCGTGAGCTAGCTTGTGAGGCCATGCTTCCAGGGAGTGATCTCCCTCACAGACCCCCGCTGTCTGCACTCTGCACCTACCGTGCGCTAGCTTGTGAGGCCATGCTTCCAGGGAGTGGCCTCCCTCAAGGACCCCCGCTGTCTGCACTCTTCACTCGCTGCTACAGTGCACTAGCTTGTGAGGCCATGCTTCCATGGAATGACCTCCCTCACGGACCCCCGCTGTCTGCGCTCTGCACCTGCGGCTACCATGAGCTAGCTTGTGAGGCCATGCTTCCAGGCAAGGACCTCCCTCACGGACCCCCGCTGTCTGCCCTCTGCACCTGTGGCTACCGTGAGCTGGTTTGTGAGGCCATGCTTGTAAACGTCACGCTGTGCGTCAGTTCTTATGGACCCTTCGCAGAGTCAGCGTCTCACTTGGCGTCTCATGAGCCCACTTGAGCAGTCTGTGACCCCTGAGTGACTCAGCTCTGCCGTTGCCTCAACACCAGGTGCCTTCAACAGCTCATTGCGACTTCCTGTGCTCCGTGTGTGCAATGTTGAAGTCATCCCTCTAATGCTACATCAGTTTTATTTATTTTATTTTATTTATTTTTAGTATTTGTAGAGCGCACTACAGCCCATAGGCATCGAGGCGCCATAGGAGAATTTGTAAGAAGGCTTGCTTGAGTGTTACAGTAAGCGGCCCCAAAGGTCAGTTTAAATACATTCGCTTATGCACATTTGCATGGTTACATATTATACAGATTGATTGTTATAGTTGGTTACTAATCTTGTCTAGGTATATAGTTTCATATACATGGTGAGTACAGTAATAATGAAGACCTAGAGTGGCAGGCTCTTTAGATGAAGAGCTTGGTTATTAAGGCCTTGCGGAAGGCCGTGTGTGAGTCCATTGATCTCATCTGAGCTGGGAGGTTGTTCCATAGGGTAGCCGCCATAGTTTGGAAGCTGGTGCCTCCTGCACGCACTCTCCGTGTGTGTGGAACCGTGATGTGGTTGGTATAGGCTGCCCTTGAAGGTCTGGAGATATTTTGTCTAGTTATCCTCTGTGTCAGATAGGGAGGTGCTTGGTCGTGAAGGCACTTGTGTGTAAGAGCCAGAGTTTTGAAAATAACCCTTTCCGTAATGGGGAGCCAGTGTACTTCCCTCCTGATCCCTGAAATGTGTTCCTTGCGCGAGGTGCCTGTGGCAGCCCTAACGGCATTATTTTGGGCAGTCTGGAGTTTGGTAAGGTTTTTTTGGGAGGTTCCAATGAACAGGGCATTGCAGTAGTTGAATCTGGAGCCGATGATGGCTCTGGCTATTGAGATGCAGTTTTGCCGTGACAAGAAGGGCCTGATGGCATTAATGAGTTTGGAGTGATATGCTGCAGATGAGGTGATGGCATTTGCCTGTTTGTCCATGGTGAGGCTGGGCTCGAGGTACACCCCCAGTATTTTGATTGTTTGAGAGACTCTGATGGGGATATTGTACACTGTGAAGGATTGGTATTTGGTATCAAGTTTGCCCAACGTGGATGGTGAGCCGACAAGCAGGAGCTCAGTCTTATCGCTGTTTAAACAGAGCCAGTTCTCAGCCATCCATGATTGAATGGTGGCGTAGATGCTGTTGAGTGTGTCCAGGTCCTTGGTGTAGTCACCTGACAGGGGGATGAGAACCTGTGTGTCATCTGCATAGTTTGTATATGAGATGCCCAGGGAGTCAAGTATCCTGAAGAGAGGTCTTGTGAAGAGGTTGTAGAGGGTGGGGGCTATGCAGGAACCCTGTGGGACTCTGCATTTGATGGGGCTTGGTGTTGCATTGGTGGAGTCTGAGAAGACCTTCATTACCCTCTCTTGAAGGAATGAGGAGATCCATTCACACGCTTTGTGGCTCCCATACCACTATGTTCGGTTCTATGTCCCTAAACGGCCTGCTGGACATTGCATCCAAAAAAAAAAAAAAGACGCCTTTTTATTGGCCAATCCGGTGCGCTCTGAATGGGCAGACTTGTGATTAAATAAGGGTGTGTGGTCGCCCCACCCCCTGCTGAGAGGGCTTGAGTCGTAAAAAAAAAGTGGGTGACTGTGACGCCCGCATTGTCATGTGACGCCATATGAAATGAATTTAGGAGACATTTTACAACGTCAAAACACAGAATTCACGTGGTCTCTCTTGCGGCCAGCTGTGTTGCCTTTCAGCTGCTTAAGCTGGGTTCAAGGCCTAGCGGTGGAGCTGCGTGTTTCATGTGTGTGTGTGAGTAATCGTAATGTCTTAAAATCACAGAGAGGAAGGTTTCACGCTCTCAAAAATACGAGCAGAACCGTCTAGCCAAGTGGACCGGCTTGTGCCCTGCATGCTGACCCTGCCACACAGCCTCCTATCCTGCCCAAGGCCCGCTCCCTGCCACGGTGGTTTATTGGTTGTTCATGATGCCGCCAGACTTTGCAGGGGAGGCATGGCCGTAATTTTAGGGGGGGCAGGGGTGTTTGTCCCCCCCAACATTCATGGCTCACCATTGTGTCCCCATTCTTTTGTCTGGGGCACCTTTTCTTCAGGTGTCATGTCCCCCCAACATTTTCAGCAAAATTAATCCACTGAAGGGAGGTGGGTGTTCGATGCATTTTTCAAATTCGTTTTTATTTTTTATTTTTACCTGTGCACTGCAGTTCATGCTCAAATGAGCGTGTCTGTGGCACAGTGGACTACTGCCTCCAAATTCCGGCATGTCCACTCAGCGCTTCATCCTTCTGAAGTCTATACAAGTCTATACAATGAGTACCGTTAAGTTGGGTAACAATAAACCTATGCCCCCTGATGGTGAATGCAGGGACGTCATTTGGGGGTCGCCAGAGGTCGCAAGTGCGACCTCTGATCTCTCCCTTGCGACCTCGTTAGTCTCCCTTGCGACCTCTAAAAAAAGTTTCTTTTTTTTTTTGCAATGCAAGCTCTTGGGCTGTAGCCAGCACCATGTGGCTCTTTAATTCAGGAGTGGCTAGCTTTCTTGTTCAGGCCCCTTAAAAAAGAAGAAAAATAAGAACATGAGGGCAACACTTTCAGCACTGAACATAACCTAAATAAGAAAGAATGGGAATGCAAAAAAATGTGTCTTTCTGGAATTCTATACAATAATTGCTAGACTCATTAAAGGTTTATTTCAGGCACACTTCAGGGGGTGAAGTCACTGATTTAGTCTGTTCTCAAACGCCTCAACTCAGCCTTTCATCCTTCTGAGGTCGGTAAATGGGTACCAACACAGGTTGGGTGATATTGGGTGTATATTTCTTCTATGTAAAGCGCTTAAGCGTAAGTGCTATATAATAACACATCATTATCATTTGGTCATGGACGTTTGCTTGAAATCACTGTAATTTGGTAATATGGGCGTATACACACTAATCTTAACGATACATATGGCGATCCATTCAGGTATGAAATGTACATCACATTATAGTGATATCGTAACCATATTTTTCATAGTGTACAATGCTATGTGATGCCACTTCCTGTTTTGTCAACGGGTGAAAGGTCGTGTTCCATCGTTTCCCGCAATATCACTTTGTGGTGGGGTCAAATGACATCACTTCCTGTGATGTCATCAGGGTCAGGGGTCGTGTGATGTCACTTCCGCTACCCCTGGCATTTTGGTGAAATGATGTCCCTGGGTTACAAACACACCTGTTATGTTACGTTAATAGACCTAATATCCTATTTTCCACTGGCATCAATGCACCCTCCATTTCTCCACTCTCATTTCCGAGTGATGGCACTAAGGAAAGAAAGACCCGCTTCTTCTGCGCCTGTGCCTGGAAAATGGTGCCTCCTCATGCATTTCCTCCTCTCATCGAATACTTCAAGGATGACATTTGGGGGTTTCAGGTGGTGACACTCAGTATTACTTTAATCCTAGCATTATATCACAACACAACATAATATTATGTTATTTTTAGAGAGCGTAATGCACACGTGATATCTATGCACACAGCACCTTGCTGATGCACATGTGTACATCCTGTTCTGCAGCCCTTAGACTACTGGTCACTCTTGCCTGGAGTTTATCTCTTGACCATGAAAATAACCAAATGAAAGGCTTGTCTTTCCCTTTCCCCTGTGCCTGTCTCCAAGGAAGCAACATCATAAATAATGTCTGTCCCGATACAGGAATCCAATGTATTCATTGCAGAAATTGAGGGTTGTTTGTTAATCAAACAAAAACAGCAGGTAAGCAAAATAAACTAGTGGCTATCCACATACATGCCAACATTCTCAAGCACCTGGGAGGGAGATTGGACACCTACTCTAGACCTGCCCCGCGTTATCTCCCTTTTGGACCAGAGTCCACTGACAAATCACAAACATGGATGGGGTAGACTTAGCCTACACCCACAGCACTTTGATTCTGGGTGCTGACAGTGCAGACTGGCATAACGACGCCCTTACATGCAAGCTTATAAGCCTCACACTATTCACGGCACGCAAACTTCTAGTCTCACACTGGAAATCACCATCACCGCCCTCCCACATAGAATGGGCCAACATCCTCTCCAAGACATGCAGGTTAGAGCGGGCCGCCTTTAAACGACAATCAAGGCACATCCCGGAGAGGAGGGAGCGACATGGAGAGCTATTGGACACATACGTCTAACAGGAAAGCGACAACCCAAAAAAAACAACCCACTGCAGGACCAAATGACCCAAGCTCCCAACACGTGCACCACCAGTACACCAGTTCGACAACCATGATCAGAGCACGTCTCAGGGAGAGGGGGAGGGGTGTTTTGGGAAACGGGGGAAGGGGTTACAATGAACTACCGGACTCAGACTACAAAGCGGCACAAATAGTGCATAACACTCATGCTTAATTACTTCTATGTGTGCCGGTTTCATGTACAGTGCAGAAGATAACCCGTAACAATCATAATAAACCAATAAAAAGAGTTTGAAAATAAAAAAAGAGAAATTAGGAGACATACATATCCCCACAGGAATGCATTGGAGGTCGAAAAATAAAATAAAAATTCATTGAAAAATCGGGAGCATCCTGCCTAAATTGCGAGGGTTGGCATGTACATAACCCTGCTGTAGAAGATGGCCAAAAAATGTGTACTAGTATAACTGAGATAACAAATGCCGGCTATTCAGCAAACAAAACTAAAAGTACTCAGCGGCCCTCAATCTACAGAAGGCTGCATGTGCTACTCAAAACAGGAAGGTACATGGAGAAGAGGTTGAGGACCCTTTGTCTAAATTTGAGCAGCTAAGAACAGACCACCAGGTAGGAGGGAAAACCTTTAAGATCCCGTTAGGGCTTTATCCCCTCACCACTTCAAGCTGTAACATTGTAATTTCCAAATCAAACAAAACTTTAGTTGTAGAATCAATGCACATATAATTCTGTGATAATATTGAATAGATTCTCAGTGCTGGCCTTACCTCCTGGTGGAAAGGATGACTTGTCAGCGTAGACATCATACGGCCAACATACCAGTGCCAAAAAGGGGACCCCATTTGGCCTACCCACATTCGGCTCCAGGGGGAAAAGCACACAGACCAACACTGCATCTACACCTATGACCTCCCAAACATTGATTGATCAAATATTGACCCTTCCTCAAGAAATTATGACCTTCAAGAATATCATGAAATCATTGGTCCTTATCTTTAAACCACAAACTACAGATAATAGAATACGGACAGATTCTGCACCCGGACCTAAATCCTACACCATCCTCCCACCCTAATGATAAATCCCAACACATTAAAACCAGAAGTTCTGCCACAATGAAAAGCAAAAATCAAATAACAGGAGCCGCATCTTCCAGCCTCGCACAAAGTAATAGTCGAGCCCCCACACCTGATAGTGTAGTACATTTAACTCCCCTTGAGGATGTGAGGGCATTCAGGAGGAGTGCTGGAAAGGACTCCTCACAAGGACAGGAGAGAAATGATCGCGAAGAAGGCAGGATGTCCTATATAATCAATGCACCAAACCTGGCACCAGGCATATACAAGCAAGGAGATGCAGATATTAATAAGAGCATACATTAGATACAACATGTTAAAGGCTCCCGCTCGATTATCGGGGAACAAACCTAACAAGCATCTCAGTACCCTCATCCATATGACAAGTTTACTAGCAATTTCTTGATGATGGGATTATGATCCCTAGACATGAGAACCTATCCAACAAAGAGCTCTATTATTCAACGAAAGCTTACCCTCAGGTATTGAATCAGTGAACAATGAGCAATAACCAGGGATGGGGTGGGCACCCGGAATCCAATCCTCCACTACTTCTGGAACAATTCCAATCTCCCTGACAAGAAATACAATAACTAACTTGCGATCTAAATCCAAAGTAGTTTGACATTCTCTGTCCCCCACTGGCGAAGACCAACCCCCTCCTTCCCGACACAAGCCAACACGCATTGAACCCTGGTAATGGAAATATAAAAACTGCTTCAAGGAACATCACAAGTCTGATGAACACAATGGATAACAGTGATTGGCTTGATTATGTTACAACAAACAACATTACCTGCCTCCAGGAACCTTGGGCACCGTAATGAAATAGTGCCTCCTTATCATGAATATTGGCCTAAGCCCATTCGCGTTACGCAGAAAACCACGATGCAAGTTTCAATTTTCAGGTTAACTTTGCCGCCATTTTAAGACTCATCCGCCACTTTGATTTCAACTCATGTTCCATGTTCTAAAATGGTGGACTGTGTTTTCGACTTGCAGTCGAGCCGAACAACCTTTGAGTTTAATTAATGTTTAGGTTGACAGGGAGACGACTGTTTAACCTATGTAAAGAAACCTTGCACTTCATACGAACTGTCATTCAAGTGTTGTCTGCGCTCACAAGCCTCATCCTCGTATAAACATTGAAACAATGAAGAGTAAACTTTGATCGTATGCTTTAGCTGAACTGCATTGTAGTGACTCTTGAATAAGGCTTACCGCGATCTGAGAACCTACAGCACCATTGTAATTTCATGGAAATGTAAACCTGTGTAATCCTTTGCATAATATTGTAACATCTGTCATGTGAACTAGGCACAAACTCTAGACCACAAATTATTAACGTGAAGAGAGGCTGGACAATATTCACAAAATTGTATAAAATATGACATGTGTTTAGATGTCCAGCACTCTCACTCCTCACCGTGCTGCTGGTACACACTGCAAGGTGTTGGGAGCCAGATAGCTATCTGTTTTGCTCCGTAAACTGTACAGTAATAAAATAAATTTGTATCTTTCAGCCCGTGATTGGTGTATTTCATTTGTGGTACTAAGACTCAATATTTATTTGGTCTTTCAGATGGCGCCTGAATAGGGACCCTCAAAATTGATGCCACCTCGTTGAAGAGAAGACGCAGCTATTGGACTGGGATCGGACTGTGATAAATAGGGGGCCCCTTTGTATGAGACACTATACCTCGACAGTACTGCACAATCCGATCCCTGGACGGTGAGCACACAGTCCGAGAAGGCATCTTGACGAGGGTCCACATATCGAGGCAGGCAGTTTTGCCGAAATCACCAACCACAAAGGTCCTTTGACCTTTGTAATCTGATTGGACCTCATCAGTCCTTTGTAATCAGGTGAGTCGTGCCCGATTCCTAAGTATCCTGATATTTGGTTGCAGATTTGTACTCATGAGCACAAACGACGCCAGTAACACCAGTGATCTGACATGCCTGGGAAATTGTCTGCCTGTTTCAGGGGTTTATTCCGCAGAGACAATCTTTGGAATTTGGCCGACCGGCACCACAGAGGGGTCGCCGGCATGTACTATGTACTGTAAGTACGGCATTGGTAGTATAGTATTCAACGATATTTGGCACAGACAAACTAGACATGCTTCCGAACTTCAGTGGCCAGTCAATGGTAGTTTTGAGATTGCCCGAATAGAGTATTAGAGTCCATTTGTTAAAGAAAAAAAGCTAGACCTGCAGCATTTGATGTAATTCAGAATTGGAAAAAAGAAGCTATGCAGCAATTTAAGAGTAAAGAGAAGCATGCACGTCGTCATATGTCAAATTCAGAAAAGGCATTATTGTATGATCAACAAAAACAGTCAGAGTCTGTTAGAAACATGGATAGGGCTTTTCAACTTGGTGTACAGAAAATATATCCGTCTAAAGATTTTCATGTCCTCAGATGAACTAATTGATAACTTTTAAATGAACGTAGGCCTGGTGCCACTGCACCACCTCCTTATGTACCTCTTCCTGCTGTCTTACCTCTTCCCGTGTTGCACCTCCTCCGTAGCTATCCCTGTTCTTCCCGTTGTTCCTCCACCGCCAGCTGTTGCTCCTCTTCCTATTTGTTTCTCCTTCTGTATCTCCACCTTTACCGACTATACTGTCCTGTGATTCCGTCTTTGTTGCCAGCAGTAGTGTCTCCACTACCTGTTGTACAGAATTTGTCTACTCTCTCTTTCCCAAGCGGTTCTGCTCCGCTTGTAGCTGATGAAGGGGCGAGTGCTGAATCAAAAGTAGTGACTCGTAGTACAGTTTCTAAAGATAAGAAGAGAGATTTGTATGCATGGGCTAAGAAATGTATAGAGAAAGGTGAAAAATCAGCTGTTTAGCTACACTTCTTGATCTTAGAAAGTATTCCCGAACAGAATTTTTATTGAGGGATGGAATACATTGGCTGTAATGTGGAATAATTTGACGGACATGGATGTCCCACAAGGGTTGAGGGATTTGAATGTTTTAGCTTATTCAAGGCATACTGCAGAGAAAGTAAATGAGCATGTCGAGAGGGTTTTTGAGTTAAGAAGGGAGTTAGAACGGTTACAGAAAGATGAAATAGATGGTGATAGATTGGACGCTCTGTATGTGAAGAAAACGTTTCCTTCCTCCTTGTAAATCAATGAGTGAAGAGACGCAAATTTGCACAAGGATGCGCTTAGATGGATTTCGATGTGTCGATATCTCCCATAGAAGTATATGATACGTATAGTCAGTATACTCCAGAAATGCAGAAGAAAGTGTTACAGGTAATGGTAGAATACCTGCAGGATGAATGTATAAGAAAAGATTTGTTGTCCACAGATTGATGATTATTATAAGAGAACCTTTGCACCGATACTGCTTCCACCACTTAGCGCTCGATCTGGCTTTATTGCTTAACAAACGTTCGGAGTTGCCTACTTCTCAATTGCCAATGAGAGAGGTTCCTCCGACATTTGTTCCTAAAGTTGAAATTCCAGCTAATGCCGCAGCAGGCACAGCAGCTACCACTATTGAAGCTCATTATGTATCACAATTTGTTCATGTCCATTCTCTAGACAGGAAGTGAACACTATTAGGCAGTCGATTCCAGACATTAGGAAAAATCCAACAGGGTTTTATAAAGAAATAGAATCTGTCTTGCATTCGTCAGTTTTTACCTTAGGTGATATAGACCTGTTCCCTGTGATCCTACCTGCTGATTTATGGAAACAGATTAGGGCTGTAGATGATCAAGCAGAACTGGGTGACAGGTGGGTTAACTTGTGCGGTTAGATGGAGAAAGGAAAGCTGGTGAGAGACCACCGCAGTGATACTGACTTTGCCAGACAGAATAGTAACGAAAATTAAAAACTTGGTCCCGAGAGAAGATGTTTGGGACAAACTCACTGCTTGTACCCAAGGGAAATCTGAAGGTGCTACCAAATTCTTTAATCGGTTTGAATAAGTATTCAGATTTAGGACAGGATTTAAGCACGAGTCAGGGAAAAGGTTGTTTGTGGATACATCTGTGCGTGGATTGTTGCCTGAAATCCAATATCACAAATCATGACTTCCGAAAGTGCTTGGCAAGCTAAATCACAGTCTGAAGTATTGCAGATGGCTCAGTATTAGGAAAATAGAGTCAATAATGAAAAAGAAAGGATTGAAAAGAAAAGGGGAGACCTGAAAACTAAAGTATTGTTGCAACAGATAGTTAGAGGGACTAGAGGTGGTAGTACACAGTTTAGAGGCCAGTTTGCTCCACAAAGTAATACACAGTTGGTCCTGTACACATGAACCAATGTGCTTATGCAGACAAGGGGGTCATTGGCGAGCCCAATGCCTGATCCTTCAGCAGAGATCGAATAACACATATGGTATCATGGGTAGAAAATCCAGAGGCCGCCCTCGGGTAGGGGGGCCTGGTAGAAGCCAGTTCACTCAAAATCCACAGTCATTCTCGCAAGATAGTCAGCAACCTAGTATAGACAGTAGAAATATTTTTGATAATCCTTCAACTGCCTATCTTTCTGAAGATCTTGGGGGTTATTACGACCTGGGCGCAAAGGGATACCGGGCACCGGTAATGACACCGGTGCCGGTAATCCCTTTGTGCCCTATTCCGAGGTCCCTTTGCTGGTCTCTCCCTTAACGCCTGGTTTTACCCCTTTACGGGACCCGCAAAGGGATACTAGGGTCAATAACGGTACCGCAATTTACGGTACCGTTATTGACGCCTTCCCCCTTCCCATAGAGCCCTATGGGGACTCGAATGGGAATGGGGAATGGCTTTTCAAATGGGGAATTTCCGGTCCCTCCAAGGTCGCACTGGACCGGTAAGTCCCCATACCACCAAGTCGGTGGCGGTACCGGTATTGGTGATAGTCATGGTGCTAATAGCGCCATGACTAGCACCAACCTCAGAATGAGGGCCCTTGTCTTTGATGATATATTGTTTCGTTAGTACAGCCCAAAGCAGGGTCTGGAACAAGTACCTATTCCCATCAATCAGAAAGGACCCTACGTTGAGATGAAGGTGGGGAATAGGAAGCATCTATTTTTGATAGATACAGGAGCACAGAAGTGTTCCATTGATCATTCATGGGTTCCAGATATTCCATTGTCAGGGCAGAATAACGTTTCTGTAGGGTTTTCTGGCACGCCAGTGGTTAGTCCGGTTTCTCAGCCGGTACAGATTTCACTGGGCCATTCACGGATCACTGTCCATTTCTTCTAACAACGAATTGTGGTGAGAATTTGTTGGGGTTGAATCTGTTGAAGGAATTAAATGCGGTAATTCATTGTTCTTCGGATGGAGTACGTTTGACGATTTCACCCCAGCAATCTTCTGCCTCACAGTTTTTGACTAGACCTTTACCGCCTGAATTTAGTGAAGTTCTGGCGTGTTTATGGGCGGTTGACGACATTGGTGTCGGCATTTTGCAAATGGAACCTGTTAAAATTGTTTTGAAGCCAGGAGCTAAGTTGCCACGTATTCCACAATATAAGATTTCAGTTGATGGTGAGCAAGCTCTGAAAAGCATAGTTTCTGATTTTGTCCATCGTGGAGTAATGAGGAAATTGCAGGAAGTTTGTGCAATAGCCCGATTTTACCAGTGTATAAGAAAGGGATAATGCGATTCCTTTCCGTTTTATTATTGATTTGCATGCTATCAATAAGATTGTTGCTCCACAATTTCCAATTGTGCCTGATGTAACCACGATATTAACAATGATCCCAGCTTCTGCTACTCATTTCAGTGTGGTGGATCTTAAGAATGCCTTCTTTAGTATTCCCATACACGTGGATAGTAGATATTTGTTCGCGTTCACCCTAGGGGACGCTCGTTTACATTCACTCGTGTGCCACAAGGTACACAGAGAGTCCGAGCATTTACAGTAGAGCTTTGAAGAGCAGCTCGATACACTTGAGTTGCCTTCTACTTGTACATTGTGCAATACGTTGACAACCTTCTCTTAGCTGCAGACTCAGAAAGTGCTTGCAAGGAAGGCACTGTGTTGCTGCTTATTCATCTAGCAGAGCATGGGCATAAGGCTTCATTGAAAAAGTTTCAATATTGTCGACAGGAGTCGCCTATTTAGGCTATCTCCTGTCAAAGGAGGAAGAAGATTGACACCTGAACGGATATAAAGCATCTCTAGCATGTCTGTCCAAATACACAGAAAGAGGTCAGAGCCTTGATAGGAATGGCTTCTTACTGTAGACAGATCCCTAATTTTTCACTAGTGATAAAACCAATGTTGGCATTGACAAAGAAGGGCATTTCTTTGCCATTACCGTGGAACTTGGAACACCAGAAAGCTTTTGATCTGCTCAAGGCTGCACTGTGTTCAGCACCAGTTTTGGGCACACCAAATTATGACAAGGCCTTCGTGTTGTATGTGCATGAATGTGATGGATGTGCTTTGGCTGTGTTAACGCAGGAACATGGGGGGAAGAATAGACTGTGCGGTTATTTTTCCTCCACACTTGATCCTGTTGCATGCGCTTTGCCGAGATGTTTGAGAGCTGTCGCTGCTGCTGCGTCCGTAAAACAAAGTGAGGGTATGGTTTTAGGTCACTCTTTAACCGTGATGGTACCCCACTCCGTAGACGTTCTATTAAACAGAACGCAAACGCAACACCTTACTTCCGCACGATTAACAAGATACAAACTGATCCTATTTGCACCGCATATTCAAATTAAAAGGTGTTGCGTATTGAATCCGGCTGAATTATTGCCTCTTCCGCAAGACATTGCTTGCAGTGACGAAATGTCACATGACTGCCTCTATACTACAGAGCAAGAAACCAAAGGCAGAATTGATTTAAATGATACACCATTGAAAGATCCACAAAGGGAGCTGTTTTGCGATGGCTCCTGCTTCAAACTTCCGGATGGTACATCCACTGCTGCTTATGCCATCACTACATTAAGCACGATTGTGGAAACCAAGAGAATCGCATAACTCTGCGCAGGCCGCAGAGATTATCGCATGACTGAGCTGTGAACTTTCCGAAGGGCTTAGAGTAAATATATTTACAGATAGCCAGTATGCCTTTGGGGTGGTTCACAACTTCGGTAGACTATGGGCAGAACAAGGTTTCTTGACCTCACACGGAACTAAAATCCAACATGGTACCTTGATAGTTCAGCTACTCTCAGCACTTGCGCTTCCTACTCAACTAGCAATCATGAAGTGCACCGCACATCAGAAAGTAACAGATGATGTAGGGAGAGGAAACGCTTTTGCTGACAGGATAGCTAAACAGACTGCTACTGATTTATGTTCAGAAATGTATATAACAAAGAAACACAAATACCTGTACAATAGATGAAGGAATTGACTCGATAAAAAATATTCAAGCTGATGCCACTCCAAAAGAACTTAAACACTGGGCTGAGGGTTTAGCAAGTTTGGATGAGGAAGGTTGTTGGGTGGACAAGAAAGAAAAAGATGGATGCTACCAGATGCATATGTCACCTGCATGGTTACAATGGCTCATGGTCCACACTCACATATGTGCTAGGAAAATCTGTAAATTACTAGAACCTGTCTGGGTAAATGTAATATCTCAAAGACTGCTGAGCGTTTTGTCCAAAACTGTATGGTATGCTTACAGCATAATGTGGGAAGGGTACAACGACACCGAGGGTAGTTTGGTCCCCCTCTGTGCCTTTCGAAGTAATACATTTCAACTTCATTGAAATGGAGCGCTGCTACAACTACAAATACGTTCTGGTAGTCATTTGTGCCTTTAGCAAGTGGGTTGAAGCCTTCCCTGTGAAAGATGCCACAGCAATGACAACGGCGAAAACCATGCTTAAGGAATATTTTCCTAGGTTTGGTTTGCCGAGGGTCATCTGGTCGGATAATGGTCCACATTTTATCGCTGCTGTTATCCTGCAAGTATGCGCGGGATTACAGATCGATAAACGGTTCCATTCGGCTAGACACGCTCAGAGTGCCGGACTTGTAGAACGCCATAATGGTATCCTGAAGAACAAGCTAGCAAAAGTCTGTGCTAGCAGTAACTTGAAATGGCCAGATGCCTTACCAGTAGTTTTACTGTCCATGCGGACAACCCCACAGACTAGAACTCGACTCTCCCCATACGAGATCGTGATGGGGAGGCCAGCTATTTGGAACCTACCTAAACCCAAAATACTGAAAGACGTGGAGCATTTTCTTCTCGCTGAATACTGTGACCAGGTAACTCAAAACTTGTATTTGATTTATCAACCGGTGCGAAAAGCCCTCCCAGTTAAATACGAGGGGCCAGGTCATCGACTTCGACCTGGGGATTGGGTGCTAACAAAAGCTTTCCAAAGAGCATCCTGTCTTGCACAGCATTGGAGAGGACCATTCCAGGTCCTGTTAGCCACACAGACTGATGTACAAGTAGCAGGAAAGCGACCCTGGATACAGGCGACGCATGTCAAGAAAATACCTTTTCCTTTGCCATTGGACGAAGGAGAAAAAAGGAAACTGTTTGTTCTGCTTCACATGATAAGCCTGTCTTGAACAACACCAAGGGTGTTTTGGAGATTCTTCCTGGGCCCCGTGGGACCTGAGGAGACTGCTGCTTTGTCTTTGAATTCTTCTTCGGATCTTTCTGCACCCTTGAGCAATCTAGCTTCTGTTTCACCACTTCCAACAGGAAGCAACAACACTCTGTTCGCAGATCACGCTGTACCTAGAGTCTTGAGGTACGATCTGCGTCCATGGCACTAGACTTACAGCACAGCACGGCTATGCCCATGAGGAACCACTGTTGAGCTAGTCCCTTGCCACACTCTCACTGAAACATAAGTAAGTGGCCGGGGCCGGCAAAGTTACCTTCGAGCAAGATGAGCCACGTGGTCAGGAGATCACCAACGGACGAACCAAAATACTCTTTCGCAGAGACTTTTTGAAACAAACTTTGGGAACAATGCCTGTTGCTAACTCTACTCGTACGAAGCAACCGATCGGTCTTGTGGCTGACAAAGACATTGAGCAGCAAAAATCATGGTACTTTTGGACTTACTGTTTTCTTATAATAATGTTAACTGGTCTAACAGTTTTATTTGCATTTGGGTTTTGGTATATTGAAGGGTGCATCCACCTGAGACTTTGTTACCTACCGAGAGTGTTCCCACTATGTCTTCACCTTTTGTGGATCTGCCCATTCTACCTTCTAGGGATTCCCAACACAGACAGAGTTACCACAATAATACAGTTATGAATGCGACCCATGCAGTTCTGAACAGAACACACTGCTGGATATGTTCGCATTTGCCACAGCATGGGGAAAAAGGGGTGGGCTGGTATATTCATTCTCTTCCTTTGACTACTGCATGCTACGCCTCTCTAAGGGCACTATTCTTTGGTCGTTGGAATGATAGCATCTCTGGGAACTTCGATGGGACTAATTTGAATGAATTTGAAAGACGAGTCCTGACGCCTCTGGGATGTTCCCTTTTTGCAAATAGGAGAAAACTCAATGTTGCTTCTATTAGGCCTTCCGATAGACTTTCTAGACCTTTCCAATCGTTGATTTCTTTCAAAATAGCTCCCGTAGGCAACTGGGATGACATGCCTCCTTCTTACACTATCAATCATGGCCCTGACTCTGTTTCCTTGTGCATACAAAGGGATGGTTCTCAGTCAATGGGTACTTTTGAGGGTTGTACCAATATTGCAAATCTGACTAGTGTATGTAGGTGATCCCATTTATTTTGTCTGTGGCAATAAAGCTTATCCTTGGCTACCTAGAGATTGGCAGGGTACTTGTTATTTGGGTATCTTGCTACCAGAGGTATTCGTAGCCAGCACCTCTGAGGTCTCTAGAGCTCATCCTAGGCGGGACGAGAACAGTGATACTCCTTCACAGGTAATGGGTGATGTTGCAAAATCCATTGTGCCATTTTGGGGACATTTTGGGGACAGATAATGAACTCTGAGGATATTAGGAGACTGGCAAAGGTATTGGAGAGACCACCGATATACTATACAATATGACGTAGAAACAGAAAGCAATTAGATTAGTGGCTCTACAGAACGTCATCCTAGCTGAGCATGGTGGAGTATGTAAATTGGTGGGATCTGCTTGTTGTGTTTTTATGCCTGACTCCTCCCGTATCATATTCAAGGCAATACAAAATCTGCACATCCTAAGTACAGAAGTACATGTTACCGATGGAAAATGGGATCTTAGTGTTTGGTTCTGGGACTTTTTATGGTCTTGGGGATGGAAGCTCTTCTCAGTCTTAGTGGTAATACTTGGTATTCTATTGTTCTGTTGTTGTTGCATACAATGCCTTCCTGCCATATGTTCAATGTTAGGGCGATGTTGTGCACAAACGGTAGGTACATTAGGAACAAAAATACATGCACCTGAGAACATTAGTAATGTTTTTGTAATGAAGGATATCACCGTCAAGGATCTAATGGCAATTGACATATCTGAAGAATGTGATTCAAGATGCACGGACATTGAGACATGAGGTTTTGAGTAAAGTGAATGGTTGAGTAAAGCTGTTGCCTTAGGCCAAAAGGAGGGTTTGTTAAACCGTAATCATATAGTGCCTCCTTATTATGAATATTGGCCTAAGCACATTCGCGTTATGCAGAAAACCGTGTTGCAAAGTTTCGATTTTCGGGTTAACTTCGCCACCAATTTAAGACTCATCCACCATTTTGATTTCAACTCGTTCCATGTTCTAAAATGGTGGACTGTGTTTTCGACTTGCAGTCGAGCCAAACAACCTTTGAGTTTTGTGAATGTTTAGGTTGACCGAGAGCCGACTGTTTAACCTATGTAAAGAAACCTTGAGCTTCATACGAACTGTCATTCAAGTGTTGTCTGTGCTCACAAGCCTCATCCTCGTATAAACACTGAAACAATGAGGAGTACATTTCTATTGTATGCGTTAGCTGAACTGCATTGTAGTGACTCTTGGAATAAGGCTTACCGGGGATTCGAGATCCTACAGCATCATTGTATGTTCATGGACATGTAAACTTGTTTAATCCTTTGTATAACATTGTAACATCTGTCATGTGAACTAGGCACAAACTCTAGCCCACAAATTATTAACCTGGAGAAGGGCTGGACAATACTGCAAAAATAGTATAAATATGTCTGTGTTTAGATTTCCAGGACTATCACTCCTCACTGTGTCTGCTGGTACACAATGCGAGGTGTTGGGAGCCAGATAGCTATCTGTTTTGCTTTGTAAACTGTACAGTAATAAAAGATATTTGTATCTTTTCATCCTATGATTGGTGTATTTCATTTGTGGTACTAAGCCTCGATATTTCTTTGGTCTTTCAAGGAGGCAATCCTCGTTGAGGGTTGTATCCATTTTTATTCACCAGCAATAAAAGGGGCTGGGGCCGTCCTTGTGGGGGCCTTGTAACTTGGGAAAGAGCTGATTTATCAGCTGAAGTACAAACATTAAAAAGTGAGTCCAAGGATATGATAGGTTATTTATAACGTGCTTAATATCCAGTGGTTTCTAAGCGCTGACCCGGGGATCGAACCTTTGTTGCTCCATGTCTTCTTTCTTCCAAGGCAAGCACGTGGCTCCTGAGCTATCCTCCCAAAACACTGATAATACCTCTGGAGATAATAGCCCGACTTAATCTGCTGATCACCAACACTTATAATAGAACGTTGAAAACTACTTGTATGAATATTCTTTATGGAGCAGAAATTATATCAATACGTGGAATTCACTATATAACAGCAAGGGTGATGTAGTATGCCTTATTATGGGAGATCTAAATGTTCAGGTCAAAACCCCCGATGTATTCATTGATGTCTTAGAGGAAGAGAACTTGGCTTTGGAAATCCCTGATACCAAGACAGCCAAACCAAGAAAGGAGCATGTTCTAGAGCTAGGCGTAGCCCAACGGGTTAAGAAATTGGATGAGAGCCCTCAACGGCAGGTACAATGATAAAGATTCACCAAGACCAACATTAAAAGGACAGGGATACTTCAGTTACATTGACTGTATTTAATCAACATCTTATGATAGCAATATGTAAAGACGTTCAGAATTATGGATCGCCCGAAGAGCTAACATGAGCCTCTGCATACACTTATAAATATACCCAAATTTAGCAGAAGCCAGATCAAAACATCCAATTAATAATACATCACTGGAGTACCCAAGCAACCGCAGATTGATAAGATGGGCAAACTCTGACCTATAACTCCTTCCATCAAAATGATATGAGAAACTGCTACCAATAATAGGACCAATACTGTTTCAGGAACCGAGGCAGAGGTGACATATGACTCCTGACCCAAAATTGCTAATTCTATTCAATGTTTTGTCTCCAAATCTTGGTCGGAGTCAAAAAATCAACTGACTTGCAAGGAAACCTGATATGACAAGGAATGCAGACTCAGCAAACAGAAATGATTGGTGCTGGCCAAGGATACTGACCCAAATGATAACCAACAAATTGTAAAGGTGCGCCAGGAAAACAAAGAACTGTTAGCCAGGAAAAAAAGTCCATGCAATGAAGTAAATTGGGGAAACCCAAAGATAATACTCCCATCTAAAGATATGAAAGGTTTCTGGGAACCTGTGAATGCTGGGTTAAATGGATTGTATACTCCCGTCCAGTATTGCATTAATTAATCCACTTAGTATAATCATTTCTCTAATTTATACCAAGAAGGTGGAGAGGCCTTCTGGGAAAACTGGTTACCCCCCGAAAATTACCACACAAGTGCATCATTAACTCTCTTGCTTCTTGAAGTTAGGGGGGCTTTAATGATCCAAAACCCTGGGAAGGCACCCGGTCTGAATGGGATACCGATTGATCTTGTTAAGAATAAATGGGTGATTTGGGCCTTGTACCTTATGAAATTATTGAAAGGTGTTATCACAACAAATAAAATACCAGTCTCATGGAGAGATGCAGAAAGAATCCACATTTACAAAAGTGGAGCCATTGAATACTCTACTGCCCATCTTCCATTGGGACACGGCAGGTACAATCTTTGGGAAAGTAGTTCTCAGTCAACTGGAGGAATGGATTGAAGCAAACAACATAATCTTGCACTGGCAGGCAGATTTCCAGATGGGAGTGAGCACGGTGGATCAGATCGTCAGGCTATCTGCTTACTTTCAAATTTGTGGTTTTAAGAAGCAACTTCCTTTATTAAGGTTTCCTTGATTTGAAAACGGCCGTTCCTAGAGGCAAGACATAAATGTACCATCTGATCTCTTAAGGGTTGTACTCAGAAAACAGAAGCTGAAACTGTTTTGGACCAGGAGGCAGGTCTGCAGTCCATGGGGCATTTGCCGTAGATCCATGCTGGTGAAACCCTGATTTCATGGCCATGTCAGTTCTGTGATTGCAACGGACTGTGCCTCCCTGTGGCCAGATTACATACGTTGTGTACTGGTGAAAGTGCAATGTGGCATTGTATTCGTACTTGGGCAAAGTTTGCCCAATGTGAGTAAGCTGAGGGTATCCTCACTCCTACTCCACTTGGATCTTCTGTGCAGGTGGCCAGGGAAAGGTCATCGCTTTTGGATCCTGACCCTGGGGGCAGAGAAGTGAGGGAGGATCACCAGGTTGGAGAACCCTTGAGGATTGGGAGTGGGGTGCCTCAGGCGAGACATGGTACCCGCCTTTCCCCATTGACGACCAACTTAACCCTCCCCTGACCTTTATGGGTTATTGTAAGTCAACTCCCCTTCATTTGCCCTCATGTGACACTTGACAGTACTCAGAGGAGGAAGAGGCAACTGTGGGTAATAAACACTGTCCAAATTCCCCACTCTGGTACTGGGACGAAGAATATGCTTGAAATGTGTTGTGCGGGTCAGGCATGTCCCCTTAATCATGGTCAGGCAAGTATAATTGAGAAAGAACACCTGAAACCTGTTAGAGGGTTACAGTTGTATGAGAGGAGGAGGGAAAATCAACACAGAGAGGAGCTGCAGGGAATCTTGCTGGAAGAGAGGCGAGCCGTTGGAGGAAACTGCTGTGGGATGGTCTGTTATGTGCAGCACGTCGTGGTGCTGGGGACTGCAAGGAGAAGTGGTCTTAGAAAGTATGGCATGGGAGCTGGGGCTCCGTGGAACAGACTGACAGCAGAGAGGGGAGCCCTGTGGAGAAGCTGCCCCTTTTCCTTTCATATAAAGTGCTTATTCCTCTGTGTCAAGAAGCAGGCACACAAGTGTCTAAGGGACAGAAGTTGGATGCCTGGCAGCCGAGGCTGCAGTTTGTGTGTTCTGCGCTGCTAGGAGAGCTATTACAGAGACCAGTGAGTTTCTACCAGACGAGAAACCCAGTGGGCGAATGATGGAACAGTGCCATTGTTTTTGATAATAAGATGAAAGATTTGGGGAACGGAACCCTGAGACTTGAGGAGCTACATTTTGATTGTCTTGAGTACGGAGCCTCTGAAACATGGGGAAGGGAGCCATGAGGATTGTTTAGAACTGCATAATCTTGAATTTACAAGAGATAACTTTGAGACTTTTTGTGGAACTGTTTTACCCTTGGGGAAGGGAGCTGAAGGGAAGCTGCGAGCTAGAAGAAGTTCAGAACATTTTGTTGAACACTGTTTTCATTTGGTTGCTGACATCCCTACACATTGTTTAGCTTTAGTTGTGAGGGCAAGGATAGGTTCTGGACACAGACAGACGTTTAAGTTGAACTCTTTGACTCAGACTTTCCTACGTTTCGTTCAGGTAGGGATATCCCACCTTATCAGAGGGCAAGTTAGGCCTTCAACCATCCTGTTGATAAATGACTTTGTTTTGAATCTTGAATCTGTTGTCTGTGTTGTACTTAATTGTGCAAAAAACATTTGGACCATATTAGAAAACCTTTGCACTATTAAAAGTGCAATTCTGCATAGCGTAAGCACTAGCTTAATGTTTGCCATGGTGCACAAATGCAGTGAAAGTATATGTTATTTACACTAGGGAAGGTTTTGCCCTAGTGCTAATGCCACGCAAAATTGCACTTGCCATGTTGCAAAGGGTTTCTAATTTGGCCCCAATCTGTTTCGCCCTAGGGCAAACTTTCCCCTAGTGCTAATACCGTGCAAGATTGCACTTGCACCGGTGCAAAGTTTCTGTAATCTGGTTCCTGATGTCCTCATTTCTCTTTTCCCTAAATGGCGCACGCTCTTAAAGGGAACAACACGCTGGCCCAAGTGCCAAAAAAGCACTGCTTTTCTCAGTGGCAAAGACCTCGCATTTCAGGAGCATAGATTCTTGCATGTGGGGGGTTGTCAAGGCCCCTTGTCTGCCATTGCTCTTTGTGTGAAGGGGCCCTCGGAGGCCCCTGCCTGCCATTTCTGTGTGTGTGCGGGGGCTGCCAGATGTCCCTGCTTGCCATTGCTTTCCATGTTTAGGGGCTGTCAGGGCCCACTGCTGTCCATTTCTCAGTGTGTGCCGGGAGATGCCAGAGCCCTCCTGTCTGCCATTGCTCTGTGTGTGCGGGGGCTGCCAGATGTCCCTGCTTGCCGTTGCTTCCCATATTTGGGGGGCTGTCAGGGCCCACTGCCGTCCATTTCTCAGTGTGTGCCGGGAAATGCCAGAGCCCTCCTGCCTGCCATTGCTCTATTTAAAAGGACCATCATGGACCCTGAATGTCATTGCTGTGTGTCTGAAGGGGCCACCAGGACGCACTTCCTGCCAATACTTTAACTGTTCAGGGCTCCATGCCTGAAATTTGCTCTCTGTGTGAAGGGGCCATCCACTCTCTTGCCCCCACCACATACCGGCCATTGATCCCTGCTTGTGGGGGGTTCTCAGGGAGCTGTTAGGGCACCCACCTGCCACAAGTCTCCACTTCTATTGCTTCCCATTTCTGTGAGACTGGTAGCGTCTCCATGATAAGATATGATATTTTATTTATATCACACTCGAACACAGGTGTTTCAGAGCGCAACCAGGCCGGGGTGGGGGGGCGGGGAACAGGAGAGAAACAAAAACAACAATCTTACTAGGCCCAGTGACATTGAGAACACGCCAAGTTCATGGGAATGGAAAAAGGGGGAAAGTGCATGGAAGGGGGGAGAAATTGGAAAGGTGCAGAACATAGGAGAGAACAAAATAAATAATAATAAGTAAAAGAGATACATAAATAAAGGTAATATACAGTGGTAGTGCATCCGGCAAGTGGCAAAGTGCTAGGTTAGTCAGATAGGGTGTAACTGATAAATGCAGAAGAAGAGTGGATGGGGGACTGTATGGGTACAAATACAGGCCCCAGTGCAAGGGGTGGCCAGGAGGCAGTGCAGTAGGGTGAGAGGGTGAGCAGGTACCTGGGCCCGAAGGACAGAGGTTGGCCAGGTGCAACAGTGCCGAGAGAGAAAGCAAATCAGTTGGGGAGAAGATGGGCAAAGGCAGAAGCGAAGAGGAAGGTCTTGAGGTGCTTCCGGAATCATAGATGGTTCTCCTCAAGTTTCAAGGTGGCAGGGAGGCAGTTCCAAAGGGAGGCCCCAGCTGAAGACAGAGATATACCCCCAGCTCGTTTCTTTGAAAAACGACTGACCCTGGGGGAGTTAGAGGTAGAGGAGCAAAGGGCTCGAGAGGGGAAGTATTTACAGAGGGATAGTTGAATGTATTTTGGACCCAGGCCCCAGAAGGCCTTGTGGACAATGCAGAGGGGTTTAAATGTAATCCTCGCATCCACTGGGAGCCAATGAAGGTATTTCAGAGCTGGAGAGATATGATCCCAGGGCTTGAGTTCTGTTCTGGATTAGTTGTAAAGGGCGCAAAGTGGCGGCATATAGATTTAGAAAGAGGCAGTTACAATAGTCCAACCTAGAGAGAATCAGAGCTTGGGATACAGTGAGCTTCTGAGGGAAAGAGAGGAAAGGCAGAGTACCTCTAAGGGGGTACAGTAGAAGTTTGACGTTTTAGAGACATCAGATATGTGTGCGGAGAAGGAAAGTGTGGAGTCAAAGAT
Source organism: Ambystoma mexicanum (assembly GCA_002915635.3). Lineage (NCBI taxonomy): Eukaryota > Metazoa > Chordata > Amphibia > Caudata > Ambystomatidae > Ambystoma > Ambystoma mexicanum. The sequence goes on from CM030325.1 coordinate 1,035,583,690, forward strand.
GACCCTGAGGTTCTTAGCCTCACAGGCAGGGGCAGGAGGAGGGCCAAGGGAGGCCGGCCAGAGAGTGAGGGGAAAGGATGGTGAAGGTGTACCAATGAGGAGGATCTTAGTCTTGCTGGCATTTAAACAAAGATCATTGGCGGCACACCAATTATGAATGACGATTTGGCAGTCAGAGATGAGGGAAGGAGAGGAGGTGGCTGAAGGAAGCTTGAAAATGAGTGGGGTGTCATCACAATAGCACTGGAACACTGGAAATGTGTGCAGAAAATGGAAATGCAGTAGGCAAGAGTCGCCAGGTATTGGTTGAAAAGCCAGGGAGAGAGGTTAGACCCCTGGGGAACACCAGAGGTAGAGAGGGAGATAGAAGATAGGAAGGACCCAAGTTGTACCAGGGAGGGTCGATCAGAGAGGAAAGAGGTCAGCCAGACCAGAGCCTGATCGGCGATACCCAGGTTGTCACAGAGACAATTGAGCTGGGTGGTATGGTTGACCGTGTCGAAAGCAGAGGAGAGATCAAGTAGTATGACGACAGAGGGAATGTTAGAGTCAAGGTTGGAGAACAGGTCTTCTCGGATGCTCAGGAGAGCAGTTTCCGTGCTTCTGGCAGCTCTGAAGCCAGATTGGTGGTCATGGAGAGAGCTAACAGAATCAGAAGGAAGGTTAAGCTGAGAGATGGCAATCTTTTGCAGGAGCTTACCCAAAAAGGGAGTAATGGAAATGTGGCTATAGTTAGCGGGCAAGAAGGTTCAGCTGTGGGTTTCTTGAGGAGAGGATGCACAAGGGAGCGCCTCAGAGTGGAGGGGAAAGATCCAGAGGCAAAGAAGAGGTTGCAGAAATCGGCAAGGACTAGAGCGAGGGTATCAATGTGGTCCTTAATGGTTTTAGAGGAACAGGGATGGACCTGTTTTGATGAGGCTTTCATAGACCAAACTTGTCTAGCGACCTCATCAAGGGAGAAAAGAGGAAACTAGGAGAAAGAGGGGGGGGTAGCTGAAGGTGGGTCAGCAAGCAGAGAAGAAGAGGCAAGAGGAGGGGGAGTGGAGGATAGGGTTTTAGAGATACAGTGAGAGGCAAGTGCATTGCAAAGAGCCAGGGAGGCGAGAGGAGGGGTGAAGACTGCAGCAGGATTGGCCAGCTCCTTGCAGATTTTAAAGAGTTCAGCCAAGTTATTAGATGCAGCAGAGACATGGGCTTGAATGTGGAAACGCTTCTTGGTGCGTACAGAGAGTCAGTATTGCCTTTGGCGCAGGCAGCAGGCCAGTTTGTCAGAGGATATGCAAGAAGCCCTCCATTACCTCTCGGACGCCCTACACTCACGTTTAAGCGTGGCTAGGTCAGAGTCATTCCAAAAATTGCACTTGACATAGGACTTCAAATGGATCCTCATGACAGGGGAAAGAGCATAAATAGTAACAGAAATAGAAGAGTAGAGCAGAGATAGGGCTGTGTCAGGGTGTGAGTCGGCCTGGGGTGGGGGGGAGAAGGTGACAGAGAAAGCCTCGACTGACACAAGCTTTTTAGCCCGTATGTCAGAGAAGGTGGGTGGCAATCTTGGGGTAGGCGTGGCTTGAGGGGAGGAAACGGAAACAGTCATGTCTGGGACTTCGTGTTGCAGTAGTCATCCCCACAGGTAGACTCCATTCAGAAGGTATGAGTATATGGGCCGAGGGAGACAGGATGTCTGGTTTCAACGCAGCTTCAAGGGAGGCCTACCGCTTTAATCAGGAACCACAGAGAGCTCCATTGACCAGAGAGACCCTTTGATCCATAACGGACAGGGTGAGACTTATGACATGTTTTCACCATTTTGTCTTTTCTGTTGCAAAGCACTCTGGTTATGACATCATCCATACAGTAGATTGTTTGTGGGGACCCGGGATCGGCTCATTAAGGTAGGTTTAGCCTTCAACAATCCATGTTGTCAATTTTCCTTTAAAAGAGGGTTTGAGCCCCTCTTTTGGGTAGATAATCTGAGGACTTTGCAAGGAGTAGCAAGAAGAACTTTGCATTGGAACCTGGCTGAAGGTACAGTCTACCTTACATGTTCTGCCAGTGAAGGAAGGCCAGGACCTCCAAGAGGGAAGCAAGATCCCTCCTCTAAACATCTCCCAGGGAAAACAGGAAGATACCGAATCCAGTGGACCCTCCAGCAGCTTCGGAATAAGTACCTGGCCAGCACACAATGTGCACTGCTATGCTCTGCAGCAAGCTTCCTAGGTGGGAAGTACCAGAGAGTTTCTGAATCAAAGATAAGGACAAGGCAGGTGCCTGCAAAACTCTCCACAGCTTTCGGCAGTCCGCCTTAGAGGACGACAGAAGCTCAGTGAAGAAGCGTTGAGGAATGCATCGACAAACATCTACCGACTTCCACCTTAAAGGACATATTTGAGCCAGTCAAGCCCCTCGAGTTGCATCCGAATGCACAGCTGATGATTGTTACGCTGCAGTCACCAATGCCATCCGAGATGCCTCAACAAATGCTTCAGAACCGCTGATCTGAAATGAGACGATTCCTAACCCTGAGCTGCTGTGGAGGCCAGCCTGCAGCTGACTGTCCAGCCTCACTCACCGAACTGCCTGCTGCCTGATACCCGCAGCTGTCTCCCATCTTGAAATCTGTCACAGAAACTGCAAGTGCCCTGAAACCGACTTGACCCCGTTGAGCACCAAGAACACCTACAGCAAAAGGTATATTGTGGTTCTGCCTCCCTGGTCATTCTCCGAAGGCACCTAGTGACATTTTATGCCCCCCTTTGTGTTGAAACCAAGTATCCTTGAAGCATCGCTATTAATTACTATACTGACTACCCTCCTGTCAGTATCCATAGTGCATCCCTTTTCCTTCTTTGAAACTATCTGTCCTCTGCATTCCTTTACAGGGTGGGTTGTATTTTGTAGCGTGCTAGAACTTTCTGTTGTGATAATAATAAAGTACATATTTTTATGCAATCTTGGCTGGGCAGTCCCTTTTATCATTGGGTAAAAATAGTATTTTCGCTGCGTGGCAAAAAATCATGGATCTTGGCATAGAGACTGTGAAAGGCATGAACAACCAGGGCCTGCATGTCCTATGTCAAGAGAGGGGACTTCCACACAGCACTAAAGTTAATAAACCTGAGTTGCTGACCAGCCTCCAAGCTTGGGTAGAAGCGGGGGAGAGGGGTTTGGGGAAATGACCTCACGGGACAGGTTAGATTCCATGTACCCGAATGAAGAAGACCCTCTGGCAGAGGTAGTGGAAGATAACGAGGAAGACAGCATAAGCAGAGTTTCTCGCCAACCATTGCCCCAGTGGGAAAGCATGGTTTCTCAACACACTAGAGTGTATGGGAGGTCAGGGGCTAGTGTGGCATCCTGCAGGTCCCAGGCCTCGGCACAGTCTCTAAGTGGCCCACTAATTCCCCTGGCTGTTAACAATGTAGTGGCTTTTGAGCTCCTTGTGGAGGAGAGGAGACTAGCGCTGGAGGAACAAAAACAGCGAGACAAATTCACAACGGAGGATGGAGGGCCATAGAGCTGCGAAGACTGGCACTGGATGAGAAGAAGAAGGCCAACAGATCCACCCCTAGCAAAAGTAGCAGTAGTGGGTTAAACCAGGGTGCCTAGGATAAACCCTGGCACCACATCCCCAATGATTTATTGCAGGCTTATGAGGTTGGGAAGGATATTGTTGACTAGTTTGTAACACTCAAGCCTGCTTTTCAGCTGCAGGACGTAGACAAGGTACTGTGGGATGCAATCCTGATGAGTCACTTACCGACACCAGGGACGGATGCAATTCTTCAGTTAACTCGTGAGGAAAGGCCTGTTTATGAGAGTCTGAAGGTGACCCTACTCGGGAAGTCCTATAAAAACCTTAACAGTATCTCAAGAGATTCAGAGAGCTCAGAAAGAAAAGTGGGCAGACATTTTAAGCTTTCACACACTTGTCGTTGAAATATCTGAGCGGGTGGGTGGCTGTAACAAAGTTGACACATGTAAACGGATGTAAACTTGATTTTGTGTGAGCATGTATTGAAGAAGTGTGAGGGTGCCCTGCACCAGCATCTTGTGGACTAGACTATCACAGACCCTAGGGAGCTTGCAAAAGCTGCCGACAGGTTTATGAGTACTCGAGTCCAGAAAAAGGGTCAGGCGAGCACACCCAAACCGGAAGAGAAATCATCAGACAAAAAAGTTAACAAGGAGTGGAAAGGAAAAGGTCCAACCCAATCCTCTTCAAAGTTAGATCCCCAAAAGAATGAAGGGAATTCCCAAAACGTTAGTTCAGCCGTACACCCTGAAAAGAAGAGCACAGGCACCCCTAAAACAGGGACGCCTGCATTTTCACCACCCAAAGGTTGTTTTCGCGTGTAAGGAGCTGGGCTATAGGAAAGGGGATCCTATTTCCAAGGGCTTACCCAAGCAAGCCATAGTGAATGTTGGACTGTGGAGGAGGCCATCATTAGTGTGGGCCTCTCAGAGGAGGATTTCACAGTAGGCCGAAGAGGGGCCGAATGTGGATTGGTTACACTGAGTGGGTACAGTATCAGGCCGGCAGAAGAGATCCCAGTTCTCAATAATACTCAACTCTATTTAGAACATGTGTATATCAATGGACACAAAACTCTTGTGGTCAGAGACACGAGGGCTAGCCTCACTGTTTTCACCCAGCAGTGGGTATAGCCAGGCCAGTATATTGATGGGCCTGATTGTAGCATCAGTGGGATTGACGGAAAGAGTAAGTGCCCCTTGGCGATAGTAGCGTTCAGCTGGCGAGGTGAACCAATTCCGTGCGGTGTAGCGATGAAAGACCCAATCCCTGTCCATGTCTGATGGGTAATGATCTTCCTGATCCGGGGATGGTCGCAGCGGCTTCCGGATTGAGGGCCAAAGAGATCACCAGATTGAATGCTCAGTGAGCCATAGGTCCTGAAGTCCTTCCAAAGTACTTGTTGGAAGGACCAGCGTGGCCGGTAGCCCCAGTGCAGGTCCACAGACTGCTGAGTGGCTTACTCCTTCAGGAGAGGGGCCAGTAGCCACTGAGGACCCTACTCCGGTAGCAGGGGACTCAGTGACTTCAGAGTTGCCTGGTGTAGTGCAGGCCCCTGAGGTGGAGGACCAGGTGAGTGCAGATCTGAAGGGCCTGGTCAAGCTGGATGAGTTTGCTTCATGGGGGGCCAGGATCACACTGACTGCTTTAAGCCCAGAAAGAGTGTCCGACTCTGGTGGGCCTGCGGGAGCAGCTGAAGGAGCAGGCCAAGGGTGAGTACTGGGAGGATGGACTCCTGTACAGTGAGCAAAAAGGCTGTGAGGCCGAGGGAACCAGAAGGTTGGTGATTCCCCAGTGCCACAAAAAGTTCCTTTTGGATTTGGCTCACCAAATCCGTTTAATGGGTCGCTTGAGAGTGACTAAGATATTGGATTGGTTATATGCACACTTTTTCTGGCCGCAGTTCGGCATTAAGGTTAAGGAATTTGTCCGGTCCTGTCTGACTTGTCAAACTTCTGGCAAGTCAGGTGGTGCCACAAAGGCCCCCTTAATTCCACTACCTGGTTGGGTAGCCTTTCGAGTGAATAGGTGTGGACATTGTGGGTCTTTTGGATCCTCGAACCAGCTCAGGAAACAGATACAACTTGTTGGTGGTAGACCACGCCTCATGGTACCCTGAGGTGGTCCCTCTGAGGAGCATCGAATTCCCCGTGATTGTGAAGACTCCGATTGTGATATTCTCCCGTGTTGGATTCCCCAAGGAAGTCGTTTCTGACAGGGGATCAAACTTCATATCAGCATATATGACGACTATGTGGGAAGCGTGTGGAGTCACCTACTGGTGCTCTACCATCTTCCATCCAAAAGCAAATGAGCGTGTTGAGCGGTTCAACAAGACCCTGAAAGGCATGAGAGGTGGCTTGGAAGAGCACCTGAGGAGGAAATGGGACATTCTCCTGCCATCCCTTCTGTTCGCCTACAGGGAGGTGCCACAGAACCGAGTAGGGTTTAGCCACTTTGAGCTTCTGTTTGGACACACAATATGAGGTCCCTTCAGTATAGTTAAAGAGGGATGGGAGGGCAACCCCTCAACTCCTACACGAGATGTGGTGGACTATGTACTCAGCCTTCATTCTAGAATGGCAAAGTACATGGAACAGCCAATGAAAAACCTACTGGCCAGTCAGGAGCTTATGAAGCACTGGCACTACTAGAAGGCCACAGTGACAGTCTATTCTCAAGGCCTGTGGGTGTGGATTATGGAACCTTTCAAACCCAGTGCCCGTCAGGACAAGTGCACTGGGCCTTATTGTGTGCTGGAAAAAGTCAGTGAGTTGAATTATCTCATTGACGTGAAAGGGCAGATGTGCAGGGTCTTTCATGTCAACCGGCTAAACCCCCATTATAGCCGGGATACATTGGTCATGGAATTAGTAAGAGATGGAGAAACTGAAGAGGAGATTGATCCCCACCCAGACCTTCTGTGCCCTGAAGCCACAGATGGGTCAGTTGAAGGTGTCAACCTTACAAATGACCTGTCAGAACAGCAACTGACAGACTACCTCTGGTTAATGGGATATGATATGATATGTTATTTATAATGTGCCTGTACAGAAGTGTACAGTTTGCCGGTCTGTTTTCACTGACTCCAGGTCACGCAGATTGGTGCACCCATGATGTGGACACTGGAGACCGTAAGCCGGTGAAGAGTAGGATTCATCGGATGTCCGATAAGGTCAGGGACACCATCAAGGAGGAAGTTTCCAAGATGCTGTCCCTAGGAGTGAGAAAACCAACCCACAGCCCCTAGGAAGGCACAGTGGTACTGGTCCCTAAAACGACCAGTTGTGAGAAGTCTGAAGTTCACTTTTGTGTGGATTACAGGAGGCTCAATTCTGTCATGAAGACAGATGCTCACCCCATTCCTCAGGCAGATGAGCTCATTGACAAGCTCGGCGCTGCAAAGTACATGAGCACCTTTGACCTCACGACAGGGTACTGGCCAGTCGGCTTGACAGATGGAGTGAGAGTGAGGTCATCATTCTCAGCCCCAGAAGGATATTATCAGTTCACTGTGATGCCCTTCGGATTGAAGAATTCCCCTGCCACTTTTCAGCAGATGGTTAACCAGGTTTTGTGTGGTCTGGAAAAAAAAAATTCAGTGTCACCTATTTAGACAACATTGCTGTGTTGAGGTACACCTGAAACAAGTGCCTCAGGTGCTGTAGAACGTAAGTCTGACTATCAAGGCTATGAAGTATCAGAAAGCGCAGGGCACAGTGACACACCTAGGCCGCCTGGTTGGTGGAGATAAGAAACAACCTCTTGAAACGAAGATACAGGCTGTGAAGGATTGGGACATCCCCACTACACAGGCAGGTGAGAGCCTTTCTAGGTCACCAGGTACTACCAGTCATTCATCAGGGGTTATGCCACCGTTGCCATGCCCCTGAATGATGTAATTTCCAAGGAAATGCTGAAGAAGTTCTCCCTTCTCTGCCAGCATTGCTCAAGTTTTGCAGCAGCATCAGTGCCCACTTCCTGTCTTTGCTCTTGGGTGCAGGGGCTGCCAGGCCCCCTTCCCTGCCATTGCTCAATGTTTTAGCAGGATATGTGCCCTCTCCCTACCTTTGCTCTTTGGGTGCAGGGGCTGCCAGGCCCCCTTCCCTGCCATTCCTCAGTGTTTCCAGTAACATCAGTGCCCTCTCCCTCCCTTCACTCCTTGGGTGCAGGGGCTCTCAGGCCCCCTTCACCGCCATTGCTCAGTGTTTGCAGCATCATTTGTGCACTCTCCCTGCCTTTGCTCTTTGGTGCAGGGGCTGCCAGGCCCCCTTCTCTGCCATTGCTGAGTGTTAGTAGCGTCATCAGTGCCCTCTCCCAGCCTTTGCTCTTTGGGTGCAGGGGCTGCCAGGCCCCCTTCTCTGCCATTGCTCAGTGTTTGTAGCAGCATCAGTGCCCTCTCCCAACCTTTGCTCTTTGGGTGCAGGGGCTGCCAGCCCCCCTTCTCTGCCATTGCTCAGTGTTTGTAGCATCATCAGTGCCCTCTCTCTGACTTTGCTCTTTGTGTGCAGGGGTTGCCAGGTCCCCCTTCCCTGGCATTGCAGAGTGTTTGTAGCAGCATCAGTGCCCTTTCCCCACCTTTGCTGTTTGGTTGCAGGGTCTGGCAGGTCCCCCTTCCCTGCAATTGCAGAGTGTTTGTAGCAGCATCAGTGCCCTTTCCCCACCTTTGCTGTTTGGTTGCAGGAGCTGCGAGGTCCCCCTTCCCTGCAATTGCAGAGTGTTTGTAGCAGCATCAGTGCCCTTTCCCCACCTTTGCTGTTTGGTTGCAGGGGCTGCCAGGTCCCCCTTCTCTGCCATTGCTCAGTGTTTTGTAGCGGATGTATACGTTTCGGCCGTGGCACAATTGTTTGCGGCCAAATTGACCACGGGACACCAAAATGGCCCTTTTTAAATGTCCCCATCCACCCCCACACACCCCCCCACCCACCCCCACCTTCAGACCTCCGGAAGTGGGGGACACCCCCGCTGCCCTCAAAGGCAATCACTACCAAACATGGGGAGTGCGGGAAACCCCTGCAACCCCCGGTCCCCATGTTTTGTAGTTATTACCCAAATTGGCCATTTCAAAACGACCAATTGGTACTGGCCGAATTCGGCCAGTTGTACCATACAGTCAATTTGAAATGAGTAATGCCTTTTATAGCAACATCAGTGCCCTCTCCCTGACTTTGCTCTTGGGTGCAGGATTTGCCAGGACCCCCTTCCCTGCCATTGCAGAGTGTTTGTAGCAGCATCAGTGCTCTTTCCCCGCCTTTGCTGTTTGGTTGCAGGGGCTGCCAGGTCCCCCTTCCCTGCAACTGCAGAGTACTTGTAGCAGCATCAGTGCCCTTTCCCCGCCTTTGCTGTTTGGTTGCAGGAGCTGCCAGGTCCCCCTTCCCTGCAATTGCAGAGTGCTTGTAGCAGCATCAGTGCCCTTTTCCCGCCTTTGACTTTGGGTGCAGGGGCTGTCATGTCCCCTTTCTCTGTCATTGCTCAGTGTTTGTTGCAGCATCAGTGTCCTTTCCCTGCCTTTGCTCTTTGGGTGCAGTGACTGCCTGGTTGCCATTCTCTGCCATTGATCTGTGGTGTGGGGCACCAGTGCCCTCGCCCTGCCTTTCCTCTTTGGATGCAGGGGCTGCCTGGTTGCCATTCTCTGCCATTGATCTGTGGTGTGGGGCACCAGTGCCCTCGCCCTGCCTTTCCTCTTTGGATGCAGGGGCTGCCTGGTTGCCATTCTCTGCCATTGATCTGTGGTGTGGGGCATCAGGGCCCTCTCCCTGCCTTTGCTCTTTGGATGCAGGGGGCTTTCCGTGATCCCAAGTCTAGCATTGCTGAGTGTTAGTAGCGTCATCAGGGCCCTCTCCCTGCCTTTGCTCTTTGGGTGCAGGGGCTGCCAGGTCCCCCTTCTCTGCCATTTCTGAGTGTTGGTAGCGTCGTCAGGGCCCTCTCCCTGCCTTTGCTCTTTGGGTGCAGGGGTGTCAGGTCCCCCTTCTCCGCCATTGCTGAGTGTTAGTAGCGTCATCAGGGCCCTCTCCCTGCCTTTGCTCTTTGGGTGCAGGGGCTGCCAGGTCCCCCTTCTCTGCCATTTCTGAGTGTTGGTAGCGTCGTCAGGGCCCTCTCCCTGCCTTTGCTCTTTGGGTGCAGGGGTGCCAGGTCCCCCTTCTCCGCCATTGCTGAGTGTTAGTAGCGTCATCAGGGCCCTCTCCCTGCCTTTGCTGTTTGGGTGCAGGGGCTGCCAGGTCCCCCTTCTCTACCATTGCTGAGTGTTAGTAGCGTCATCAGGGCCCACTCCCTGCCTTTGCTCTTTGGATGCAGGGGGCTTTCCGTGATCCCAAGTCTACCATTGCTGAGTGTTAGTAGCGTCATCAGGGCCCTCTCCCTGCCTTTGCTCTTTGGGTGCAGGGGCTGCCAGCTAGGTCCCCCTTCTCTGCCATTTCTGAGTGTTGGTAGCGTCGTCAGGGCCCTCTCCCTGCCTTTGCTCTTTGGGTGCAGGGGTGCCAGGTCCCCCTTCTCCGCCATTGCTGAGTGTTAGTAGCGTCATCAGGGCCCACTCCCTGCCTTTGCTCTTTGGGTGCAGGGGCTGCCAGGTCCCCCTTCTCTACCATTGCTGAGTGTTAGTAGCGTCAGCAGTGTCCTTTCCCTGCCTTTGCTCTTTGGGTGCAGGGGCTGCTAGCCCCCCACCGCCTTCTCTGCCATTGCTGTGTGTTTCTAGCGCCATCCGTGCCCTCTACCAGCCTTTGCTCTTTGGATGAGGGGGTTTTCCGTGATCCCAGGCCTGCCATTGCCCAGTGTTTGCAGGAGCCTGTCATTGTCTTAGGCATGTAATTGGTCTGATGGACTGCCACCCCCCTGCCTGACATTGCCTCCTGGGTGCGGGGGCCCTTTGCTGGATGGCAGCCTATGGTGCCTAGTTCCTGCTGACCCATCAGACTAGCACAGAATGGCGTGGCCATCTCTTCCCCATTTTCTCTCACATCCTCCTAATTCGGAGGCAGAGGAAGGCAAAGACCCTCTAAGAGGCAGAGGAACATAGGTGCCCCCCCCTCCTCCCCCCTGTCCGAGTAGTACTCGTCTTTTCCACGTGTTTGTGAGAGGCCAATGGCCACTGGATACACCGTGGTGTACTTAGCCAGCCTTACACGTGACGTCATGTTCAGCACCCTGACATCCTTGGACGCCCCTGGTCCTTCTCGCCCCTGTACTTTAGTTTGGCTGGAGCAGTCCGACCTTCCTGGGCCCTGAAGCGGCCACACAGAGCTGGGAGCATGCGGCGGCCCTCGGCTTCTCTCCGCGAGCAGGCGCGCAGAAGGCGGTAGCGCGCATCAGGAATGATGGCCGGGCTCCAGCTATGAGTCAACACCTGACTCACCCCCAGTGACTGAATGCCTCATTACTTGTTTCTTTACTGAAACAACTGGCCCCCTTTTGCTCACACGGCTCGTCCCCAGCACTCCCCCAGGGAGGCAATATCTCTTTTTATAAAAGTGTATTAAATCTTATAGATTTCTCCTCCTGTCCGCCTTGCTGCAGTCACAGGCGACTTCCCCGCGTGGATTCCAATGATGTTTGAGGTGGCGGTGAGATGATTGCTGCCAGAAGAGGGTGGAGATTGTGGGCAGCATGGCCCCCCTGTGAAAGGGTGAAATGCTATTCTTTTCGCGCCCAAGGTCTACGTCTGCTTTTGATGTAATTGACAGTTAATCTTTCTGCCTTTTGCCTGAGCTGCAAAACTGAACAGAAATTCCTGAAAATTCCATAGGGTATTTACTTTTCAAAAACTCTGGTACGGATTTAAACTAAGCTTGTTTCAACTTTGATTCCCTTTCTGCTACAATGAGAACCCGTCAGGTGGTTTTGAACCTTGGCCAAAAGAGCAAACAACGTATGTGTATGCTTAAATCCACATCCACTGTCGGGCCCCACTTTTGAATGCCAGTCTCAGTGCCTTGGCATAAGTAGCCCAAGACTAGGGGCACGTTTCTCACTCACTTGTACTAGCAGCACAATACTGTGTGCAAGCAACTCCCTTGTACAAGTAGCCCCACCCTCTGGGCAAGCATCTCACTTTTAAAAGTAGCCTAAGGGTCCGATTCATGGAATTATCTGCGTGGAAAATAGGGTACATGCGCGCGCGACTGCACGCAAATCCGCCTTCCCGGATTCATGGAACTGAATGCGCAGTACTTTTCCTGGACTTGCGTGGAGTTTGCGGTGGCTCGCCACGACTGTGCGAGCCATTGATGGCCTTGCGCGAGACTCCAAGCAGAGGTTGGCGTGGCTTGCGCAGAGGGCTGGGAAGGGGGCGCAACACCAGAAATGGGGAAGAACTTGCAAAAAACAGTGGGCGTTCCGAGGGACGGCCTGCAGGCAGTAACTTGCAGGCCCACTATTACGCAGCACGAGATGTATTCATGGATTCAACCGTGCAACGTCTTGGCTGCGAAATGGCCACGCAAGTCCTTCATATGATCTGCCACCCGAGGGCAGGCGTAAGTACACTTACACATAGGATTTTCATCACGCAGGTGGTGTTGCATGTTGGATTTCAGGGTGCGTGTACTCAATTGTGGTTCCGATGTAACCTATTACACGCACACAAAATTCCATGAATCGGGCCCTAAGTCTTTGTGCAAATTTCTCATTTTTACAAATAGCCTAAGTCTCTGGGAAAGTGTCTCGCTTGTACAAGTGGTCCAGGTTTCCTAGCAAGGGTCTCGCTTACAAGCTGCCCACGTTTCTTGGCAAGGGTCTCGTTTGTACCAGTAGCCCAATACTCTGTGCTAGTTCCTTGCTTGTACAAGTCAGCCAAGGCTAGGGCAAGCATCTCGCTTGCACAACTAGCCCAAGACTTTGGCCAAGCATCTCACTTGTTCAAAGTAACCCAATTCTCTGGGAAAGTAGCTTGCTTGTACAAGTAGCCAAAGACACTGGGCAAGCAGTGTGAGGAATTCAACCATTCACACAGTGGGTGTGCGCCCGCCTGGGCTCTTTTGAAATTTGAAATGAAATTGAATGATGGTAGAACAGCCTCTGGAAAATTTGTGGGGCTAATCTGCACACATTTTCCTATGCTCACCACCTGGTTGGACAGAGCATTCAGGCGCAGTACCCCATTCATATTTAGTTGGGATATGACAGGAGGAGTACATGATGTATCTTCTTAAGGGGGAGAGACAAAGCCTCCCCCTGCCATGGCCACCCTAATTAACTAACATAGATCTGCTCTGTCCTTTTGTTGGGCAGCAATTTGCATAATAATCAGGAAGTAATTCAAACAGGCCCACATAGGGCATGGATAGAGAGGCTAACAAAGGAGACAGGAAACCCCAACAACTTTTCATATGCAACTGTGTCAACCTGTTGACAGCTCCCATCCCCACTATCACCTGACAGTGACATGTCATCCCTGGGACTGCGTGTTTGCAGTAGTCATCCCCGTAGGGTGGCCCCATTCAGAAGGTATGAGCATGTGGTTTGACAGAGCCAGAAAGTCTGGTCTCGCCGCAGCTTCAAGGGTGACCTGTCGCTTTAATCAGGAACCACAGAGAGCGCCATTAACCAGAGAGACCCTTTGATCCACAACATAGAGGAAGATCGGTGGGTCTTAGTATTACATAGTTTCACCCCGTCCCTTTACCTTTTCTGTTGCAATGCACTCTGATTATGATCTCATGTATACTGGAGATTGTTGGTGGGGACCCCAGGATTGGTTCATTAAGGTAGGCTCAGCCTTCACCAATCATTGTGGCTCATTTGGCTTTAAAAGTGGGCTGAACCCCTCTTTCGGCAGATCATGTGAAGACTTTGCAAGGAGTAAAAGGAACTCAGCATTGGACCCTGGCTGAAGGTACAGTCTGCCTTTCATCTTCTGTCAGTGATGGAAGGCCAGGATCTCCAAGAGGGAAGCAAGATCCCTCCCCTAAACATCTCCCAGGGAACAGAGGGAGATACTGAATCCAGAGGACCCTCCAGCAGCTTCAGGACCGATACCCAGCAAGCACACAGCGTGCCCTGCTAGGCTCTGCAGCAGGCTTCCTAGGTGGGACGTGTCAGAGAGTCTCTGAACCTGCAACAAAGGACAAGGCAGCTGCCTGCAGCACACTCCCCAGCTTTGGGCAATCCACCTTAAAGGGTGACACAACCATAGTGAAGAAGCTAGGAGCAGTGTAGCGACAAGGATTTACCAACGTCTGCCTTAAAGGACATTTTCGATCCAATCGAGTTCTTCGAGCTGCAACCAACTGCAACACTGACTGTTGTCAAGCCACAGTCACTTAAAGACACCCGAGACATCTGACCAGTGCTTCAGAACTGCCGACCAGCACTGAGACAACGGTTCCTGACCCTGAGTTGCTCTGTAGGCCAGCCTGCAGCTGTTCGTCCAGCATCGCTCGCCGAACAGTCTTGCTGCTGGATACCTGCAGCTGACTCCCGTCTTCAACTATGTCACTGAATCCTGCAAAGCGCCCTGAAGTTGACTTGACCCTGTCGAGCAACAACAACACCTACAGCACAAGGTACATTCTAGTTCTGTTCCCATGTTCCTTCCCGGAAGGCCCCTAGAGACACACGATGCCCAGTAACCTTCAACTACTGTTTATTAACCATACTGAATACCCACCTGTCAGTATCCAGAGTGCATCCCTTTTCCTTCTTTGAACCTGTCTGACTTCTGCATTCCCTTACAGGGTGGGTTGTATTTTGTAGTGTTGCTAGAACTGTCTTTTGTGATAATAATAAAGTAGACAGTTGTATACAACCTTGTCTAGACAGTCCCTTTTATCATTGGGTAATAGTTGTATTTCCACTGTGTTGCTTATAACCAATGATCCACAACCTTTCAGAGATAAGCCTGCCGTTCCATCCACGTTACCAAAATTGGACACAGAGGTTTATAATTTGCTTGTCTTTCCAATCTGTTCAGGTGTACTAGAGGTGTGGCCTGATTGATGGTTTAAAAACTGATATTCATCCCTGGACCACGGGTGTCCAAAAAGTTGATTTGTCACAAGCGCCTCCCTTGTACAAAGAGCCCAAGACTCTGTGAAAGCAATTTACTGTTACAAGTAGCCCAAGACTCTGGGCATGCGTCACACTTGTACAGGGAGTCCAAGATTCTGTGCAAGCAATTTGCTTAAATAAGTAGCCCGAGACTCTGAGCATGTAACTCCCTTGTATAAGTAGTCCCAGACTCTGTACAAGTGTCTTGTACTTTTTGGTAAAGTCTTTGTGCAACTATCTCATTTGTACAAGTAACCCAAAACTCTTGGCAAGCGTCTCCTGTATACGAGAAGCCCAAGACTAAGAGCAAGCATCTCACTTGTTTAAAATAACCCAAGACTCTGGGAAATAATGTCACTTGTCCAAAGTAGCACAAGACTCTGAGAAAGTATCTTGCTTGTATATGCAGCCCATGTAGGGAGTGGGATCGAGTGTTCTGTGTGTTCGTTACACTGGTGCAGCAGACGGAGCTTTGGAGGAGTGTTTACTTCTGGAGGCGGGACTTAGCATTCAAACACTCCGGCCACAGCGGATTGTGGCAGAGTGTGATCGAGTGTTCTGTGTGTTCGTTACACTGGTGCAGCAGAAAGAGCTTTGGAGAAGATTCTATCTCCTGTGTTTACTTCTGGAGGCGAGACCTAGCACTCAAACACTCCGGCCACAGTGAAGCGTTGCAAAGTGTGCTCGAGTGTTCTGTGTGTTCATTACACTGTTGCAGCAGATGGAGCTTTGGAGAAGATTCTATCTCCTGTGTTTACTTCTGGAGGCGGGACTTAGCACTCAAACACTCCGGCCACAGCAGAGTGTGGCGGAGTGTGATCGAGTGTTCTGAGTTCTGTGGCTCCGTGCGGAGCAGGAGTACTGACTGACAATTCACCGTACTATTACTTGGGCTGCTATGAAGACAGATTATATAGGCAAGTAAGTGACTCATGAGCCATCCTGTTATGTGCGTGGGGGCTGGCAGGGGGCCCACGCTGGCAGTCACACAGGCATCCGCACACACATACAGGAACTCACGCCGGAGACGTGTGAATGCTCCGGTCCCCGGCGCAAACTGCCAGAGGACCATGTTTATTCTTTACTGCGCATGCGCTAGCCTCTATCCTGCTCGCGCATGCGTGTGCTGGCATATTCAATACGCAACATCCCTCCTTTTCCCCCCAAACAATAAACATTTGCAAACATTAGAACCAACAGGGCTATGTTCAAACTTTCACTATCAGCGTGCCACTAGTTACGAGGCAGGGTCCATAATAAAGTCTTGGAACCTCTGCGGCGGCTTGTGCCCCGCCCGGCTCGGGTACCTGCGTGCCCCAACATCGGGCATCTCTGGTGTCCCAGGAGTCTCTGGTGGTCCATCATTTTCTTGTGGCACCTCGGCAACATGAAGTGGGCTTTGCCGGACATCTTCCTCGGAGTTCGCTGCACCTATACGCTTGAAGAACGAGGCATTTCTGGTGACTGTCCCTCGTGCATTGGCGGCAGTGACCGCCCTTTCTTCTTTCCCAGTCCAGGTCCACGCTACGTCGTTCCTGGTGAGTGCCCTCAGGGGCTCTGACAAGGAGGCCAGGTCTCGAATAAAACGTCCACAATAATTGACCATCCCCAGAAAGCTTCTTATTTCTGCTGGGGATGCAGGCGGGGATGCCTCTCGGATATCTTTCACCTTCTCCGGATCTGGGGAGATGCCCCCGGCACGGAATATGAATCCAAAGAATTCGAGCCTGTCCTTCAGGAACTCGCATTTTTCTTTGTGCAGGGTCAGACCAAGGCTGCGTAGTCTCTCAAGAGTGCTTTCTAGGCACTTCAGATGTTCAGCTTCTGATCTAGCGAAGACCAGGATGTCATCCGACATGTTGATGACTCCTTTGAGTCCTGACAGAGCCCCCCTGATGGGGTTCTGGAAAACCTCAGCTGCGGATGAGACCCCGAAGCTGAGCCTTTTGTATTGGTATAACCCCTCATGACTCGTAAAGGTAGTAATGTATCTAGACTCGGGTGGAGCTCTAACTGGTGGTAGCCTGATCTCAAGTCCAGCTTCGAGAAGACTTTCGCTCCCTGGAGTGCACCAACGATGTCATCTAAGGTGGGCGTGAGGTGAAGTTCTCTCTTGATTGCTACGTTGGGCAACCTCATGTCTACACAGATCCGTACTGCACCCGGCTGTTTGGGCTTCGGGGCCACCACAATTGGAGAGACCCAGGGGGTGGGTCCTTCCACCCTTTCAATGATGTTGAGGTCCACCAGTGATTGGAATTCTTTTTCCACCTGCGCTCTCAGATGGAATGGGATGCGGCGATGTTTGAGGGCTGTCGGTCTCACTGACCCATCAATGTGAAGCGGTATGGGGTCGGCCTTTAGTTTTCCGATACCTTGAAAGATTGTCTCAAAGCACTGTAACAGGCGGTCCAGATCAGCGTGATATACTGCAAACGTGAAGTGCACAAGGGTTCAGTGCCTCTGATGCAGCACAACTCAGAAGAGAATGTGGGCTCACGCTTGTGAAAAAGAACCTCGCTTTTATTCTGTTCTGTCCATGTGTTACCGGAGCCACAAACACTCCTTGGATGGGAAGGGGTGCGTCTCCTCCGAATGCGTATATCCGCGCTGTGGACTCTGTCAAACCTGTAGGGCCTGGGAGTGCATTGTAGTGTTCAGTTGCCAACACGCAGACTGACGCCCCAGTGTCTATGAGGATCGGAGTGGGGACTTCTCCGATGTTTACTGTACATGTAGGTTGTCGACTCTTTCCAGGGCTTTTTGCAATGCTAGAAATAAAGAAAACCTCTTCTTCCTCTTCCTCTTCTGCGATGTTGAGATCTTGCATGCCCTGCTCGACAGCCGACACACCTCTTACTCTCCTGGCATCGCTTCTGCCAACTCTCTCAGGTCCTCTCGAGGCCGCTACTGGCGCCGTAGCCCTGCACACTCTCACATAGTGTCCCGGTGTGCCACACCGGCCACAGACTCTCGATTTGGCAGGGCATTCACCCACATGTGGCAGGTCATACCCGCAGTAGGGGCACGACGGAGCAGTACCTTGTGCTGTGGGGCCGTCTCCTCTCTTCGGTCCCAGCTTGGATGGGGGGCCTATGGTATCATATTCGGGCATGGGGGCTAAAGTACTGTGCATCCTGCGTGGTATTGGGGCAACAGCACCCTCCTGGTCTTCTTCCTCCCCCATTGTGATGAGTGGTACTCACTGGAAGCTGTGCGTCGCAGGCTATCCTCTTTCTTTCGTTGCCCAGCTGTCCTCTTTCTTTCTTTGCCACAGCCCTGCAGCAGCTGGGCTGTGGAGGTGCCAAAAATTGGTGCAGAATATTGCAGAAAGCAGATGGCGCACGAGCACCCTCGCGGGCTGTAACCACTGCAATCTGTGTGTGAAAAGAGAAAAGAAAAATGGCCGCCGGCCGAGCGTGTGGGTCTGTGTTCCCCAGTGGGTGGACGGTGAGGGCTGCAGATACTGCAGAATGTGCATGAGCCCTGCGAATAAAGAAACCGTAGGCACATTTTCAGGGAATGCCAGAAGTTGGGCTCATTATACATGATATACTTAGGACACTTGATGCATAATTATGAGGCAATATTAGAACAGGACTTCAGACCTATTGCCTCAATACACATTCTTCCTCAGTCCACGTTGCTCTTTACCAAATCTGGCTTATTATTAGACCACACATTGTGAAGGAACACACACAATACATTTGGGGGGAAATACATTCTGACTAAATCTTCTTGTGAATACTGTCCAACGAAGTTATGTGATATTCAAGTTTTAGAATTCGGGAAAGTTTAAGGTCAGTTGGTTTGTATATGTCAATGTTCATGATTGCAGCTCTGACTAGTTAGTCCTGCTGGAACTAATTGCACAATTATTAGGCACCTATTGATTTTGAATGAATTTTTGCGAATTTTAAGACTTTGAATGAATTTAAGATTATGAATGTTTTATTAGTAATTGTCTGTACTTGAAATTTTAGTTTTTGCTCGGCAAGCTCTATTTACAAACACTAAGAATCTGGAAATCGGATACATTTTAAGAACTTTGAATGAATTTTAGAATGTGTGTATATGTGTATATAAGTACATGTACGTAAAAGTTCTATGGACAAAAAACGTATAAATAAATACATTATATGTATCCCAATACCCTTGGCAAGCAACTCCCTGGAACAAGTAGCTCCTAACTCAGGGCAAGCGTCTGGACTGGGGTCTCGCTTGTACAAGTAACCCAAGACTCTGGACAAGTGTCTTGCTTGCACAAGTAGCCCCAGACTCTGAACAAGTATCTTGCTTGTACGAGTTGGCCAAGACTATGGGCAACTGTCTTCTTTGTAAAGGTAGCCCAAGTCACTCAGCAAGGGTCTCACTTTTACAAGTAGCCCAAGACTCCGTGCATGTAACTCCCTTGCACAAGTAGCCCCAGAATCTGGGCAAGTGTGTTGGTTGTAGAAGCAGCCCAGGAGTTTTGGAAAGTGTCTCGCTTGTGCGAGATGCCCAAGACTCAGAGCAAGCATTTTACTTGTCCAAAGTAGCTTAAGAACTTGTGCAAGTTTCTCGTTTGTACAAGTAGTTCAAGACTCTGGGAAAGGGTCCCCCTCATAAAATTAGTCCAAGACCATGGGCGAGAGGCTCGTGTTTACAAATAGCCCAAGACTGTGGCCAAGAAACTCCCTTGTACAAGTAGCCCTTGATTCTGGACAAGTGTCTTGCTTGTAGAAGAAGCCCATACATCGGGGCAAGCATCTCCCTTGTACAAGTAGCCCAATACACTAGGCAAGTGTCTTGTCTCTACAATCAGCCAAAGACTCTGGACATGTGTCTACTTTGCACAAGTAACCTAAGTCTTCTTCAGGACAAATGTTGCCATATTGTCTGCAAAACCTTGCAAACTCTGTCCATCTGCAGTGTATTTTCTGGTCACATTTTTTGGCAATCTCGGTCTCCATCAGGATTCGAGACAGCAAGAGGGTGCTGATTGTACATGAAGTTCTATGGTGAATTTAAGGCTGATGGCCCGGCGGCAAAGCGCCCTATGTGGAGGAGGGGCAGGTGACGTTCAGGGACTTATGGTGGCACTTTGTGGTATCATGGATATGACAATGAGTCCTTTTTAGAGGTGTTTTGGTCCTCAATTCAAATTCAAATGCGGGAAAAAGTATTGGTTATTTCGTTACCGCCACTTTTTTAGGAGGTAAAGGAATTACCAGTTTTTTTCTGCACTGCCAAATTATAGGCTAAATTACTGCACGGTAAAACCACCGTGCAGTAATTTAGGAAAAGGGGCAGATTCACCGCTGCTTGTTTGTGGATGTAAATCCTCCACTTTACCTCCAAAACCCATCAGATTTACTGCGTTGTAATTCCATCAGCGGTAAATCTACCAGAAATCCCGAATGGAGACCTATGGACTCCAGAAATGGGGAGTTACCATAACTTGTAATCGCGTGGTAACCCCACGGGACCAAGTGGTGGCAACGGTAATCGAGTTTGACAGTAACTCGGTGGAATTACTGCCAAACTCGTCACAAGGCCTTACTTTACCATGGTTTAATGTTGGAAACAAGCCTCTCAAGGGTTAGTGCTTCGGCTGGAAATCGATTCATTTCACTCTTCACCAAGTATTGCTAAAAATAGCATTGGGTATTCCTGCTACCTTTTACCATTCAGCCATTCAACTAACGGTGGGAGAATAGTTCAGGGCAACGTGCTCGCCTTGGAAGCAAGACGAGACAGAGCAACACAGGTTCTGATCCCTGGTCCATGCTTGGAAACTTCTGGGTATTAAGCGCGTTATAAATAACCTATCATATCATGGCAGCCTAGGTTTATATATTCACCATTTCTGTTCTGTGAATGACATGGGTCTGCAAACTTAGATTTTTGTTTACAAAAATCAAAACCTACAGTCAATTTAAATGAAATGGCATAATTGCTACCGGCACCCTTATTCCCGGACCGGCAAACTCGGAATGAGGCCCAACAACTTTTCCTCTTTCCGATGTATTCAGCATTGCCTGCTGCCAAATATAAAGGCGTTATGTTCTACTTCCCAGCTGGCAGTCCCATATATGCCGATATATGCCGATATTTTGGGCAATCTAGAGAGTTACTCATAGGAACGGGAGTCCTTGTCCCCTAAGGGGGAGTTACTTCCCGTTAGGTCCCACTTTCCCATATCTTTAGGGAGTGTATCGCGGAGAAGGCTCACCTCCCTAGCTTCAAGGGGGAGCCCCCCCCTTGGGGAGAAGGGAGGAATACCATTGATTTGTCACAGTGCGTACAGGTAATGTGAGGGGGGCTACGCATGGATTAGCGCGTATATTTATAGGAATGCAGACATTTATAATACATGTGCTACGAAATATTCTAACTTAATTTAATCAAACACATAAATAATAACTTAATTGTTGAAAACAAATGAAAACGTTTTGGGTGTTATCCTGTGAGTTGAGACCTGGTGCAGTGGGCCCTCCTCATCAAGAATTGATCATATATATGTTTCAGAAACTGTATTTAAGATATGTACGTCTTTATAGATAGCTTTTACAGACTAAAGTGATCACATGGCCTTATCTTAATATTAAGTTTGCCTTACGTGCACTTTCAGCTAGTTCAACAAGTCCAGTATATATCCACAAACGCAGCGAGATCTAGGATGACATGGATCTTCTCATTTTTATTTAAGTTTGATAGAAATTCGGAAAGACTTAATAATACAAAATCATTTGCGGTATACACAAATTCTTTTTAAAAGTAAACATTTCTAGTCTACGCTAAACATTCTTTATATAGTAAAACTGTGCTCTAAACGACCCAAATCGTAGACACATTTATGATAAAGTAATAATGAGGAACATATCTGAGCTAACAGCAAATTTGAGACATTTATATAAATTCACAACTCTGCAAGGGACTTCAATTATATCACAGAAAAAGAAATGGAGCCACAGTCATAAAAAAATGGCTCAAATCACACAAAGCTTTAATTCTGCTAAAGGATAATTAAATAATCTTGTTCACACGCTTAATACAGGAGACCGGGATTCAAACCTGTGTTGTCTTGCCGTCAAAAGAGAGATGCATTGCCCCTGAGCTATGAATATATGTAAGCTTTATTAAGGTGAAAGAAAGACAATATTTTTTTAAGCACGATAGCTCCACTGCGAATACCCAGAGGGATTACCTCATCAACCAAATCTCTGAAATCACCTGGTTTAGTCATTATTCTAATATGTTTTTGGAAGATACTGCCCAATATAAGTTGGTAGACGAGACCCTACTAAAACCTTGAAAAAGGGAGTTCACTAAGGGGGATTTTGAACATTTCATTAAACAGGCAGATAATTCATGAGCAAAAGGACTTGACAGTTTTTGCAAATTTAACGCTAAAGGGCAATGCTGTCATTTGAGGAGACATTTTATGTATTTTATTTAGGCATATCTTAACAAGTGGACATATGCCGTAATCACAGCATTTTTCACATGTCACTCCAATTTATAATAAGGGACACAGCAACACCCGATCAATTATAGACCCATAGCCCTTTCAGACATCCCTAATAAGGCTTGTGCATCTTTCATTTTGAAAGATTTACACAGCTCTTTTTTTCTTCTAGTGGCAGAATAAATAAATATCTGACAGGGTTCCCCAAAGGGATGGGGGCCACTTTAAATGGCCTCATCCTGTCCTTTCCTCATGTGAGAGTGATAGGTAAAGTTAAGCGACCTGTGCTTATGGCCAGTCTTGACTTAAGTGTGGCTAGTAATGGGACTCACCAGTGGCAGAAAGTGAGAGGGCGGGAATCCCTGATGGGGTAAAAAATGATAATATTACATATTTCTCTGATTACAAAGGTAAACTTGAATAAAGCTGGTGATTTATCTAGACCTATTTCCACCCCTCGAGACTGGCACCAAGGATGTGCCGTGGAGCCTCTTTGATTCAATTTTTATATCTTGGATTTAGTAGAAATCCTAGACACAAAAGCCATCTTTCATATGAAATTTGGTCACAGAATTTCGTGGCTGGCATATGCTGTTGTTGTTACTTTGTTTGAATCTATACCCATCAGCCTACACAGAAAATTGGTAGCCTTTCAAACATATGCGGCTAAACACAATTCACCCAGCACTGTAGCAAAGTCCAAAATGTTTGTATTTAGTAATAAAACTAAAACGGTGACATTTTACTGGTGTATCAAAGGGATGCAGCAAGAAGGTGTAAAATCCTTGATTTAGTTGGGGTTTCTTCTTACCGAGAAACGAAAATGTAAAAAACGCCTGTGGAAGGTTGGCATTTCAGGTTAAGTCACTAAGAGCCCAAATGAAAATGATTGGGCACAAATTGTGCACATTTTCATACTTGCCTTTTATTAATTGTTGTATAGCCAAACCTATTGCAACTTTGACCTATGGATATGAAAAATGTGACAGATCTACGTAAAGTTATTTTAAGTTATGTTAAAGGTACTTATATAGCGCACCGTCACCAGCGGAATTGGTCACCAGGTGCTATGGCAGATCTGTAAACAGGAGGAGGGCGGGTAGGGTTAGTCGGGTGGAGCGGGAGTAGGCGAGTGGGAGAGGTGGTATGCTGTTGGCGTCTTCAGCTCAGTATAAACCGAGTACTGGGCTTTGGTGCAAGAATTGGATTGGGCAAGACCTTGTGTGCTGTAGGTGCTGTTTATGTGTTGTTCATGCGGTGTGGTAAAGTGCGTGCGGATTCCTGGGAGAGAAATGGTTTTGTGAGTTTTATGTGGTTGAGTGTGCAGAGATTTGAAGGATGGGTTAGTGTGGTCTGTATCCTGATCCTGATACTTCTGGTAACATTCACATTTCTATCTAGGGGTGATGCAGGCTAAAGTTAAGGATTCCATGTAAGTGTGGCACATGCTAACCTTCACATTTCTATCTAGATGCGACGTAGGCTAGAGTTAAGAATTCTATCTAAGTGTGGCACAAGCTAACATTCATTATCCTATCTAGATGCTACGCCGGCTAGAGTTAAGGATTCCATGTAAGTGTGGCACAAGCTAACATTCATTATCCTATCTAGATGCTACGCCGGCTAGAGTTAAGGATTCCATGTAAGTGTGGCACAAGCTAACATTCATTATCCTATCTAGATGCTACGCCGGCTAGAGTTAAGGATTCCATGTAAGTGTGGCACAAGCTAACATTCATTATACTATCTAGATGCTACGCCGGCTAGAGTTAAGGATTCCATGTAAGTGTGGCACAAGCTAACATTCATTATCCTATCTAGATGCTACGCAGGCTAAAGTAAAGTGGAAGGGTTTATCTGGAGGAATGATTTGGGCCTGCCAAAATCTTTACCATTGTCATTGATTAAGCTGGATCTTGGATTACATTCTTTAGAATACATAAAAAAATTGATGAAAGTGCAATCATTGGCAGAAATTCGATTTCCCTATTAATTTCAGGATATTAGGGAGTGTCTTCTTAATAGAGCCCTACCAGAGATCGATACATTTGCAAAGCAAGACAGATCTATCCTGGAGTAAATCGATGCGACTGAAGGAACACTATTGACGCAGTCACATTTATTTAAGAAAACATGATTCTATTGGATCTGGTACTCTAATAAAAGATTAACTGCATTTGTTCCTTGCATACGCAATATCCCAAGATCCCCCTAAATTGTAGGGCTCCTTCCAATATACATTATGGGATTTCCATCAAGATTCTGGAGAAGAGGTCTATATTTAAGATTCTGTTTCATCATGATACCTACATTAGAAGTGACGGGCCGTAAGTCGAACCCGCCAAAAGACAAGAGAAAATGTGGATTTTGCATCAGAGGTGCTTGTGAATGGTTGAAATACATATTAACAGATTGTGAGGGTACAAATGACATTAAACAAAAGTACTTCTCTTTTTTTACTGGGTAACCAGATTAGATTAATTATATTTTCGGGCACAATGCTTAATTTTTTTATTTTTTTTTTATTTACAAAGTTTATGGTTTATATCTCAAACCCATTTGTTAGTACATCTAAAATCAACTTCTATTAAAAATGAACATATATGCAAATCTTGAATACGTTCTTCTTCAGGGTGTCAAGGAGAATCCATCCGCAGAAATGGCAGTCCAGAAGTGGACGATGGTGGTTACCATTCTTCTGTTATTGCCCATTAATATTTGGGACCAATGTTAGGATACTTCAAGTACAGACAGGGCACTGTCATACTTACGACTGAAGGCAAGACATTTGTGATTAAGGGCTTCACATTCCATAATGATATGGTTGATAGTTTCAATTGTATCCCCGTTTTTACAAAATATGCATAATTGGTTAGTTATTTTGACTTCTTTTCCCTGTGATCTCTCGGGTTGGTAGTAGATTCAGTCTAAGTCTTTAAAAAACATCGCAGATTTGACGGTCCGGGAACAGATTAAGATAATGCAGTAGTTGGTTCAAGGCTCTTACTTCACCGTCACACTTAAGATTTAGTTTGTATTGGTTTTTACGATCTTGGGTCTCTATCCAGTCACGCCTGGAAAGGTGTTTTTTTGCTTGCTGAGGTCTGTTTATTAGCATATTCATGGAGATATCCTTTTCCTTACAAGTCTTCATGGCTACTTTTTTTCCATTTTAACAGTACTGCGTCATTGACCTTTCGATCTGTAGTTCTCAGGATATCTAATGCCGGTATTTTGTCTTCATTATTCAGTTTTCGGAAGGTGACTACAGGTTTGAATGAAAATTTGCCGTACTTTTTATGTATGATCATAACCTGTCTCGCTAATGACTTGGCTTTGGATTTAAGCTGTATTGACCAGTTATTTGTATGTTCAGACTTGTTCGGGTTTTTGTTTTTGCAGATAGAAAGCATGTTGTTTACGCATTCTGTGAAATTGCTGTGTTAATGTCATGATTTTTGTATTTTGTGGACATTAATTGACAGTTCGTTCCTGTCCATGTATGCTTGCATTTTATTTAACGCAATCTGCAAGCCACGTGGAGTTTTCACCAAGATGATGATGTCATCGGCGTACATGAGGCAAGGAACAGTAGTCGTGTTAAGTTTAGGTGGGTTTATCTGAGGAGCATAGATGTTTGCTTCAAAATCAGATGTGAAAAGATTGAAAAGGGCTGCAGCCAAGGGACATCCTTGTTTTAATCCATGCCAGGTTTGTATCAATTTGGTAACCAGCCCATCATTCTAACTTGTATTTGAGTGAAGTAGCTTTATGGGCTGTAGGATGTTGCTAGGGCAGCCTCATTGTTCGAGTTTCTCCCAAAGTAGGTCCCGATTTATTTTTATCAAATGCAATGTGTAAGTCCACATTGGCAGCATATATTTGAGTTTTGGCTTTAACAGCTTCGTGTTTGAGCATGTTCATAATCAATAAATTGACACTGGTCCCTGCATGTTGAACAAAACCAGTTTGCCTGACTGCCTGGCATTGAGCTTGTTTAGAACAAATGTTGAGCTTAGTCAACAATAGGTTTGCAAAGATTTTTCCTAAGGGGTCTAATAGTGCCAGTGGTCGGTAGTTCCAAGGGTCTTTTGTTGATCCCTGTTTGTAAATCGGAATTAGGGTTGCCAGTTGTCATGACTCAGGAATAGCATTAGTTTGGTTAATTAATGCAAAGATCTCAGTGCAGAATGCAGCCCAGATTTCTGGATTCTTTTTAATTATGGCGTTCGAAAGGCCATCGGGACTAGGTGCTCGTGAGACATTACGTTTTTGGATGATGTTTAAAATATCTGTGGGATCCCATGTCACTGACCATCTCTTTGTTCAGCTCTTCACAGTATGCTACCCAAGCCAGCTCCTGTACATCCACAATCATCTTATCTTTCAGTGACGTGTTAGGCTTAAGTAAGTCCCATAGGTGTCGGGTATTATGAGATTTTAGTGCACCTAACATGGCTTCTGCGTTTTCTTGGTCTGACATAATTTTGGCCGTTTTTATCCAGTTTTTGTATTTTTGTTTTGCTGCTCGGATCTTAGTCGTTTTTAATGCAGGAGGATCATATTTGGCTTGCTTCACAGTTTTTTTTCATTTCTTTCTTTTTGTCGGCTATGGCTTTGTTGTATACGTAACTAGGAACATCAGTTAGGCAAGTTTTAGCCACAGTCGTTAGCCTGAATCGATTAAGCCAGCCACAGTTCAGTTTGCTAGATTCTTCCATATCTGTGTTTCTGAATGTTTCCGTCAGACTCTGCAGTTCATTTTGTGATATCATGATACTGTTCAGTCCAGAGTTCACAGACAATGTTGGGATGTTTATTCTAGCAGGGGTGACTCCCGTCGTCTTCCAAGAGCGTGTCAAGATGTAATGATCACTGTGCTATGCATAGGTGTTTACTGATTCCGTAACTCCTTTGGTTATGCCATTCGAACTATAAATATAGTCAATGTTTGACTGATTTTTGCCCCTAGGCCAAGTCAGGGTTGATGTAGGCGTACCAGGGGCAAATGCGTCTAAACGATACAGCTTTCTGTTGATCATCTCAGCTGACCATATGCGGCCACGATGTTCGAGCCTGTGATCTTCAATAAGGTTCCCATCTTGGCTGTAGAGACGGAAGTTAAAATCACCAAATATAATAAATTCTACTCTGCGTGTTTCAATGTGGTCTCGTCAATGGCAGATAAGATGGAATCTATCACTTTGTCATCCTCTTACTTTCTCGGATTCCAGTATATGTTTATTATACTTTGGTGTAGCTTGGGAGTTCGAGAACCCACATTATTACATTCTGTCTCTGTTATCGAGCGCTGCACGAGTATCATGATTTGTGCCCAAGCATCAATGTTGTTTTCCTCTATGACTTCGAATGGCGAGCCCAATTTAATCAGGATTAGCAGTCCTGCTGACAGGCAACCTTTTGCTTTATAGATTGCCGGGTTCATATAGGCAGTGTAGCCTTCACATATCGGTAATTCAGCAAGCCTTGTCTCCTGTAGGCATAGAATATGTGCTTTAGCCAAATCCGATCGTTCCATTTGGAACAAATGAGAATACCCCCGCGTGTTCCATGAGCATATTCTCACTATTTGGTTGCTGTTGTTGACTCGTGGTTATTGTCTTTCTGGCACACTGGTTTCGCTTGGAGGTGTGGTTGATCGTCTGTCTCGCCAAAATGGAGATTGGTATGTTTCAGATCGGTAATGAGATCGATGGTGGTGTCTACTGTAGATGTCTCGATCCTTGTACTGGTGGATATTTTGGGTATCGCTGGCTTGGTAGCTTTCACAACTGCTGATAACTGAGTATAATGTAATATTTCCCTGATTCAGGTGACTTGGAGTGTCTAGATGTTTTTTATATTCAGTATCTTCACTTGTTAGTTCGAATCAAAGAGAATGTATCTCTTGTGTACATGCTTAATGAATTACAAAGTCAATTGAAAGTGAAAAAATATGTTGTACTGCAATACAAAATGTCAGAGGAGCGATAATTGTTAATAGGGTGCATTTGGTACTCTAATGATGAACCCAGGGAATCCAACTGTCACACATTTACACTAACTACTATTGTATGTAGCTTCCATTGTAATGCTGATCATATTCATTGGTAAATGTTATGTAAAAGTTTATGTTATTTGAATTCTAAGTTAATTCATCTTTTGTAAAACTACACGCGGGACCGGGATTCGAACCAATGTTGCTCTGAATTGTTGCGTTTCCCTTGAGCTATTCGCCCGGTCACCCTACGTTAATTATTGTATGCATTTCTGTTTTTGGGTTATAGATATGGTGAAAGGTTAGTATTAACCATAACTGTAAAAAAAAAAAAAAATATTTAGAATTGAGCTTGGCTCAAAAGTGACATTGCAGTGAGTTAGTTAAGAAATTGTCGTATATACAAGACATGCCTATTATTGATAATCGGCTTGGCGTGACACTATAGTCTTTTAAACTATGTATGAGCGATGCAAATCCCATGGCACACAGTAAACTGTAAAAGCACTAGGTGATGCATTTTTTTTCCAGTTACGAATAAATCACAATTAGGCAACCTGATTTACTCAGGATCACATCATTGTGGGAAGCCGAGATTTGAGCGAGCGATCCTGATTTCACAGCTTGCAGTTTGACCACGGATTGCACCTCTTCTCTTGTCTAGTTTTACACGCATATGCAGTGTATCCTTCGCACCAGACAAGTGGAAACATGAAGTGAATATTTGCAAAAGGACAGCCAGGCGGCACAGGTAGGTAGATGTTTTGATTAAACACTACAAAATCACACACATGGTTTATAAATAAATGTAAAACAGATACTCATGAGTTTGAAAAATGTGTCCAACAGTATTTTGCATGTCAGGGAAATACGTAGCTGTGAAGTCGAAAAAAACGATATAGTGAGTATATGTGCCAACTCGAGTTTCGGCTTCCAGGGCTTCTCAATTTCCATGCCCAGCCTTCCTCAGGGCAAACCTTCTTCTGTCACAGAGGAGAGTTATAACCAAGATCTACAATAAATAAAAAGTATTATTGTTTATTATTAAAGCCAAGTTGATAATTAATTACAGCAATAATGTATCCAAATCAAAGAGCACACACGAAAAGTTAAATACCATATGGCACTGAAGTTTTAAGTATCGGTGTGAATAAATTGAAAATGAGCGTAGGTGGTAGGCGTTGAAATCTGATTTAATTAATTCAACACTTGAAGCAAATACAACGTATGTGTTGCTAGACTAGCCACTGATCAGCGGTCAGTGTCAAATATCCACCTACCTTGATATCTGAAATTGACCGTCGACCAGTGGTCAGTGTCTAATATCTTCACTCAGATTTCTTCACACAGAGACTTAAAACCTCAGTGCCGTATGGGGTTTATCTTTTGCTTCGGCACATGGTGTGTTCTGGTACCTGGAGTGAAGGATATATTTGTTTCCGCTTTGATCTAGGTTTTTCCTATTTCCTAAACCTTGGGCAGAAGAGCAGGTGTGTGTTCTTTGATTTGATTTGTATTAATGTCAATGGATGTTTTTTACCTTTGTGTATTTTTTATATGTATCAATTTTATATTCTTCCTCATCATTGCGCTACCTCATAAAAATGATTTACTCAATACATGTCCTAAATTAATTCCCTCGTTGATAAACATTTTCTCTGGTGTAAATTAATTTAGATGTATTAACCTCTAGGTTCACTACTTTGCGTTTCCAGCTCAAGTCTTAAACAGACAGTGTTGGCTGGTACCAAAATACAAGGTGTGATCTTTGGGGCTTTTTCAAGCAGGTAAAACATAGCCATGAAGCCAGGACATATACTTTGCTCAGATGAGCGATTCACCAGAACAGTAATGAAGTATCTTGGTCCCAGCAGAGGCAGAAATCACTCGGGTAAGAGTCTGGACCCAAGTAAGTGAAATAGAAGGCTACATTAGTGTTGCAGGTTACAGTTAGAAAGATAAGGCAGGAGCAATAGGTAAGTACATCTTTCTCGTCAGGGCTCCCATTCTGCTCTCCGCAGGCGACATCCCTGGAACACTCAGGTCCCTCCAGGTTCCACATTCCATACATTCTATACCCGCTCAAACACACACACTACCACATAAAACCCAAGCCACAACCCACCACCTTTCCTAAAAGGAACGAAACAGATAACTACACTCTTGAAAAAGCTCACTCCAAACTAAACTCCATACCAAAATGGACAAGAAAAATACATATCGAGAAACAAAACTCCTTATGCCCAGACCTGACATGTCGAGGCCTCAGGCCTGCCACAACTGAGCACAAACTGTCCAAAAGAGGACAAAAACCAACATCTTACGTCCGCAACCCCCTAAAATAAAACGTAAACTCCTTCCACATGGGTCTACAATCCCCAGGCCATAGGACTACCACTCCCATGCACACCCTCACTCTGCCATCAGAGCATCCAGTCTTTGATAATTATAATTGTTCTTTTATAATGTGGTGCTGGAATTCGAACCTGTGTTGCTGTACCTTGTCGTGCTTCCAAGAAAAACGTGTTGCCCCTGAGATATCATCGCAGCCTCGCTAAGGAGCAATCACACTGGCATTCAGCATCCTGTCGAAGCACACAATACAACCCCTAAACCAATCCACCAAATAACTAACACCACAAAGCTGAAACACCAAACACCAAGCTGAAACACCAAACACCAAGCTGAAAAACCAAACACCAAGCTGAAACACCAAACACCAAGCTGAAAAACCAAACACCAAGCTGAAACACTAAACACCAAGCTGAAACACTAAACACCACCAAGCTGAAACACCAAGCTGAAAAACCAAACACCAAGCGAAATACCAAACACCAAACTTGAACACCAAACACCAAGCTGAAACACCAAACAATAAGCTGACAACCCAAACACCAAGCTGAAAAACCAAACACCAGGCTGAAAGACCAAACACCAAGCTGAAAACCAAACACCAAGCTGAAAAAACAAATACCAAGCTGAAACACCAAACATCACAACCATCAAAGCCATCCAACTGTCCTGTAAGAAAACACTGAAAAGGCAGAAAAGGAGTGAAAGAGGGAAAACTAAACAAAGAGCACATGAAGAAAATGCAACCACAGAGAAAAGGTGGGCAAGTCTGTACACAAGCAAAGGTTAGCCACTCGTTTGCCTTCCATGATTCATTATGTCCCCCGAAACTACTGAGGTGAAGCGGCAAACCAGTCCACAAACATGGGACAGCTGCTTCCATGTTTGTGCGGATGGCAATAACATTTAAATCAATTGTCACACGGGCAAGTACCGGCACAAGTACCGCTTTGCCGCCGTGAAACGCTGCTATTCTTGCGAATCTGTGAACCTGTATTGAGGAACGAGGAACGAAGAACCAGGAACGAGAAACAAAAGGTGACTGTTGGATGCAAGGCTCCATTTGCTGGCTCACATCCTATTGACTTTCATTGACGCCTACTTTCCTCTATTTCATCAGTGATTCCCCAGTGATTCCCCATTGATTGACAGCTGCTGTTGCTGCTTGCTTTTGTCCCGCCTTGGACTTGCTGGGATTGGCCCCGGCGTTAGCCAGTGACTTCCTACTTATTGCCCACGAACGCGCACAGTGCGCACACGGGCAAGTACCGGCACAAGTACCGCTTTGCCGCTTCGCCGCGGCGTTGCGGCTTGGGGTCGGTATATAAAAAAACAAACTCTTTTTATTTTTTATTTTTTTTGTTTGTCTAGTACAATTTGAATTGTGGGGATCTGTGGAAATGTGCATCATTTCATATTGTGTTTTCTTCTAAATCTGTGTTTTCATGGTGTGAATTGAACTGGTCTCCTGTGTAAAAAGCTTTAACTAGCCTTTTTGTTATCAGTCAGTATACTCATGTATACCCTGAAAACAAACATGCCGCCGTGTAACAATATTCCTATTGAAAGGACTGAAGCAGTGTCGTCTCAGACACGCTGCTCGAGCCGCACCACGATTGCATTAACTCCCTACAATAGATCGGTGAGAAGTGTTTGCGGTGCGATAGCGACTTCTGCTGTGAGTGATTGTCCCATTGCCTCTGGTTCCCGAGTTGCTTCAGACCATGACAATGGGCGATCTCGGTCTGTTCCCCCTCTTGCTCATCCACAGGATAAGGGGTTCAGACCTAGTAGGATGCCCAAGTGTGACAAATTGTCTGACCAAACAATCCTTGACTCTGTAAAAGCAGATCGTGCCCTTTCTGCTAATTTGGCCTTAACGGCTGTATCGCCCATTCCTTTTCCCATTGACATATGCGACAATTCGGCCATATCTATTTATGCCTCTTAATGTGAGTCTCCGATTTCCATCAGAGAAGGTATTGAGGCATGCATGAGCTTGATAGAGACCATTTCGTCATCTATCTCACACACCCGTTCCTACTCACACTCTTTTGCACAACCCACTCCCAGGGCGTGTCGAAACTTATCTCTATCTGGCCTTCAACAACCTCCTACGCCAACTAATTCTGCTATGTTGGTATTGGCCCTCTCTGCAGTGAACACCTCAGCGCAGAGTCTTTTTAAACTCTTTGAGACACTAGATAACAGACTTGATAAACAAACCTCCCTTTTGGAAGAACTCACTCGCGGCTTGACCTCGAATCGCATACTTTTGGAGGAATTAAGCCTTAAATGTCTGAGAGTGAGAGAATTTGACCCCCCTATAAGTGAAATGGAGGCCAGTATAGTGTACGAAGGCTATAGAGCTGGCTTGGACCTGGCACCTCAAAACGGAGTCCCAACACCAGCGTTGCCACTGATAGTTGAAATCATACGACCCATAGGAGGATCTCCATTAGACGTCCAACCACAGGCGGCCAAAGACTCCTCATACATTGATCTTTCAATAGATGAGACTAACTTGCCTTCCGAAAGATGTGAGGCAGTGACTAACGTCACACAATTTGAACCTATTCAACAAACTAAAAAGCCTCTCCAAAAAAGAAAACCCTCAAAGCCTCTAAGAACAAAATGTCCAAAAGCCATTGTCAAAAAAACAAAAAATATGCCCTACACGAAAGGGCCAAAGAAAACACTGAATGCTTTCTTCCAGGCCATTGGTGGCTCCCTTCCACCTTTACACCCCCCTATGGCCTCCATTCATCCTGATACGAATAGACTTAATCTAAACATGGCTTCAAATAAAGAATCCAGCACATCCATAGGGAGGGTTGCTTCCCCTGCTAGGACAAGTGCTCCTTTAGCGTGCCCACCTGCTCACTCGCCTCTGAATCAACTTGTAGATTCATTGAGGCCGGCAACACTTGATAAACAGAATAAAGCAGATGCATCGCTAATGAACAAATCATCATCAAGGTTAGATGACCCCAATGTAATTGTAAGTACAAAAGATGACCAAACACAAAACATGACTGCTTCCATCAAACAAATGATAGATAAGTATCTATCTGAGCATACAGTCTTGACTACAATTTCTCGGTCCCAAATGGAGCGTGACAATGTCACATCACAGAGAGAGAGAGAAGGAGCTAGTCGATCTAACCTTCCAATGTATGGTGATATATCTACATCTGAAAACATGCTTAATGGTAGGGGAGATTTGATACAACCCACTCAAATGCACAATGCTCCCTCTGGTGCTAGACAACCACCAACTACTAAACCATCTAATCAGAAAAGGCGTTCCATATACACTTTTATCAAGAAATGCAGAGAAGGAGACTTTCCATCATATGTGCTGAATCGGAAAAGTGTACTTCATATTTTCAATGATGTGAGAAATCTGCGAGATATATCCTCTAATGGCATTGAACGAATTGAATTTATATCAGACTTTACCAACTCGGTCATTAGATTGTGGATACACTCAGGTGTTGTTGCTAATTTGATTTGGAAAGAAAACATTAACCTTTTTAATATGGGTTTCCTTTTGGCTGAAGAACCTGAGCAGCTGCCTAGCAAAGAACAATCTGTGATTCCAAAACCCAATATCTATCAGAGCACCACTAACACCAAGCATCATGAAGAACGGTGGTCTAGTGAGGGTGAATATTAACCACGAACACAGGCTATTTCCCCAGCTTTAAAACTTGCGAGTTGGAATTCGAGAGGTCACTCCCACTTGCACTTTTCTCTGAAAAAATTTGGCATAGAATTTGATATCATTGCACTTCAAGAGACTTGGCTCACTGCGACCCCAATATGGGATGGCTTTGATGTTATTTTACTACCTGCCCTACTAACAGGAGGGCGTCCTTCATCAGGGCTACTAGTAGCAGTGAATCTGCGACAGGGTTTGTTAATCAATGAATGGGCAGCAGAAAGTGCTTATTTACAGTTAGTAAAGATCACAAGTGGAACATGGAATATAGCACTTGTCAACCTTTATAGAAACCCGATGGCTATGACAGATGAAGCCTTTTATAGCTCGTTAGACAGAATATTTCATGTAATCAGTAGCACAAACAGTATTATAACTCATACAGTCATTCTAGGGGATTTAAATTTAGGCTGCTGGGCCTCACATCGCCAAACGAAAGACACACATAGATGGCTATTGTATATGGAAGAAAGACAATTTTGTATGGTGAATGGTGCAGTTCACGGTGATATACCAGCTCATGCTACTTGGTCTAGAAATCACAGTTCCAGCACGATGATTACATCTTTGTAGATTCCCTTCTGTTCCAACGAGTATCGAGCTTATTGGTGCTTGAATCCTCGAATAGTGACCACAAATTGCTATCATTAACCATAACAGGAGGTGGTCACAGGGACAAAATGATTTTGCTACAACATCCAGTATTGATTAATGCAGCCGAATCTCGAGTGAAATGGTCTGACGACAAGGTAGCGGCTTATAGTACCACTGTGATGAAAAATGCTAAAGGAATAGTGCCATTATATTATACAGAGCTATTACAACCATTCACTAATACTTACTCTGGCCTCCCTAAATCGCATACGAAGCACTGGCATATATATGATCAGGATATTCAAACTACACGTGCAACCTATCGGAAACAAAGAAAAAACATCATAGCTGCAGGTTCGACAAGGTGCCAGCAAGTTCTAAAACATGCCAAATGTGTCTACAAAAACTGGATCAAATCAAGAAAATATTGAATGTACCAACATGATAGCGAGCACATGGCTAGTGCCATGACTAATAAAAACTCGGCCCAGTTGTGGATGCTTTTGAATAATCATGCTGGTCCCACACAAGCCGATATTCAATTGATAGCAGTTCAAGAAGAAAAATGGGTTGAATACTTTGACAAATTATATGCCGATCCCCATTTTGCGAAAATACAATCTGTTACACCTAGTGCTACTGGTTGGTCTCTGGAGTTTTCACCATCTAGCATTGAATTGATAATTAAGCAAGCAAGCACCTTCAAAGCTGCAGGGCCTGATGGCATTACTAATATGACATTAAAATCAAACCTACATGAGTGGGCGATTATATTAGACCAGATATTCCGACTAATAGTAAAAACTGCCCAAGTCCCTGCATCATGGAAAACATCAATTATCATTCCCGTTTTTAAAAAAGGTGATCGCACTTTACTGGAAAACTATAGGCCAATTGCATTGTTGGATGCCCCGGGCAAGATTTTTACTAAACTTGTACTGAGGGACTTTAACTCTTGGACAAATAAAAATCATCTGCGTGATCCTTGCCAAACAGGCTTTGTCCCAGGTATGGGAACACATATTAATTTGCTCTGTTTAAATGCCATCAAAGCTAAATGCCAAACCATGAAATGTCCAGCATATTTTACATTTGTCGATTTGCACTCGGCTTTTGATTCCATTTCAAGGGTACTGCTGTTTGTAAAACTAACTAGAGAAAAATGCCCGTTTTCGTTGCTTGAAATCATCTATGCATTGCACTCAGACACCTCCATTCGTGTTCGGCTTTCCTTAGATGGAGTTTTGTCCACTCCGATTAATACGGCTCGGGGACTTAAACAGGGTTGCTTGTTAGCCTTATCCATTATCCATTTTTAATTACTTCATTTATGATTTGAAAAATGTATTTGCCAATATCATATCTGATTCTCCAAAACTAGGCTTGCATACTATTAAGGCATTGATGTATGCAGACAATTTGGTGTTGATTTTGAAGACCCAAATTGGTCTCCAAAATCTTTTGTCAGCCTTTCAGACATATATCCATCCGAATCAACTGAGGGTAAACACCAAGAAAACTCAAATTGTTATTTACTCTCCAAAAAGGACAGGCCCAAGGTGCTTCTCATGATCTATTAATCATGTGATTTTACAAAGAGTACCTTGCTATATCTATCTGCGAATGTGCTTTGAGGGTAAAAATAATGTCAACACCCAATTGGAGTGGGTGGAGAGGAAACTCGACACAGCCATAGCTCAGACCAAGTTGATCATGACTAAATTTGGGAAATTCTCCATCAAACCGGCCTGGGTATACTTGACCCAAAAGGCAATACCGGTTACGTTGTATGGTCTAGAAACTCTCCCGAGCAGTACTTTGCTCCCGTTCGATCATTGGGAGACCACATTTTGGAAAATAATTCTCTTCTTGAGAATTGTGTACCGCACGCCTGGATCAGATATGAACTGGGTCTTGTTTCCCTCCAAGCACTACATTACTGGAGACTCTGTTCTTTGTTTAGGAAATGCTTATTGTCTACTGATGATAAGATCACCCTACGACCACTATCTGTATATATGTCTTCATCCAAAGATAGATTTGTTTCAACCTGGATAAATAAGATCTGTCAGATTATGGGTAACGCCGACCTTTCTATCAATCTATTGATAGCACATCCTGATAAAGCTAAAAGAAATCTATACCGGGCTGATTGGATCAATACGTGTGATAAATGTTTGCATTATCAAGGAGGAGAGCTTATTAGATTTCCACCGAAGAAATTGCGGATATTGCCTCCTTGCCTATTAAGATCCCCTACGCCGGCGTATAGAGCTGCATCTACGATTACGTTTTAACCTTTGGCATACACGGGAGGTATTATCTAAACGGCGCCTTATGTTACCTAGTGACAATATTAGTCGCTTTTGCACTGCAAGTGGGGTGCCGGAAACATTACGACATTTGATAACACAATGCCCCCTTTTAATGCCCCGCAGACAAATGCATTTCGCACAATACGGTCAACAATTGGGAAATCTCGGTGAGGAAGCATGCTGGGCAACCATTCTGAGCTGCGCTCAACCGAGGATTCAATTAGCTACAGTGAATTTCCTAACAAGTCTCCATCTAACTCCAGATCCTGGCTCCTAGTACATCAATATGTATTAGCATTGATTACTTGTGGTCATTTTGTCAAACGCTAATATTTTTGCCCGAAATGACGAAAATGCAAGGTGCTTTGACAGACTGGAAATGCCCTTAAACAGACCTCATCTGCGGCGGCCTAAGCTACTTAAGAGAGGCCTGATGCTGACCTTCGTTGAACTCCCAGTGGCAGAATGTTGTTTTAATGAATATGAAGATCAGTGTCAATCAGTAGTGAATCATCATTAGATATTCATCTATTATGATACTCTTAATTAATATTCTAGCTGTGGAGGTTTATAACTAGCTGGTTTTGTATCGCGCCATTTCCCCCTGACCTGAGGGGTTCACTTTTTGTCTTAGTTTTGCTGTTTTGTATTGCATTGTATTAAGATAATGAATTTGTGTATATATGAAATTGTTATACTTTAAATTATGAACTTGTATATTAATTTTGTTTTACATTTTGATATTGTAAGGCTGATTAAATTCAACTTATTCAAAAAAAATAAAAGAAAATAAAATTGTCACTAGTTATGTCTGTTTGTGCCCTCTCTATACATCTGTAAGCACAATAGACAAACTCTCTTACCTCAATGAACTGCAAGGACACAAAGACTATAGTCAACTGCACATGGATAAGACTAACCAAAATCCCCCAACAAATGCATACAATGACTTTTCCAAAATGGCTTCTTACACCTCTAATTCCTTAAAGACTTCCGGTACTGCCCTGACAAATAGCTCACTCCATTGCTCGAGTACCCAGTGGCTCCAAGCCACATCTTGTGTCTCTAACATCTACACCAAAAGGTGCAGTGAGGCCAATTACTCAGATAACCCAAAGTTCACACTGCTGCCCACTATGTGCACAATCCTGCCTACAAACAAGAACACGATAGCCCTCTATGCGCTTTATGCTCAACCTTCCTGCACTCAAGTGCTTTACCTACAAAATGCATAACATTGCAAAACCCTAAAACACTAGGTGCTAAAATAACTAATTATGCTTTTGCACGCCACGTGCCTCTACTTCACATGCTCTGACACTCATGTTCTTTCAATCCCACAACTGTTGCAAACTATGTGCCTTGCATCAACATTTCTACTAATCTGAAAAGTGCTATGCACCCTATACTGTCTCACACTCATCACCTACACATAAAATATCCATACACAAATGTACACTCATACTGCCTTCAAACATACTGTGCTCATATGTTGAAAAATCAAAACTAGAAATGCATTTAAAATTCCTACTCGCAGTGGTGATCAGTCACAGCAAAAGTAGAGAATATCACACTATAACATTAGCATTCTAGACAGTGCATGCATGGAAAACATTCTAGACAGTGCATGCATGGTGACATTCTAGACAGTGCATGCAAGGTGACATTCTAGACAGTGCATGCATGGTGACATTCTAGACAGTGCATGCAAGGTGACATTCTAGACAGTGCAAGCATGTTAGAACTCTAGACAGTGCATGCATGGTAACAGTCTAGACAGTGCATGCATGGTGACATTCTAGACAGTGCAAGCATGGTAGCACTCTTGACAGTGCTTACATGGTAACATTCTAGAAAGTGCATGCATGGTGACATTCTAGACAGTGCAAGCATGGTAGCACTCTAGACAGTGCATGCATGGTAACATTCTAGAAAGTGCATGCATGGTGACATTCTAGACAGTACAAGCATGGTAGCACTCTAAACAGTGCATGCATGGTTAAAATTCTAGACAGTGCATGCATGGGAAATATTCTAGACAGTGCATGCATGGTGACATTCTAGACAGTGCAAGCATGGTAGCACTCTAGGCAGTGCATGCATGGTAACATTCTAGACAGTGCATGCATGGTGACATTCTAGACAGTGCAAGCATGGTAGCACTCTAGAGAGTGCATGCATGGTAAAATTCTAGACAGTGATTGCATGGCATCATTCTAGACAGTGCATGAATGGGAAACATTCTAGACAGTGCATGCATGGCGACATTCTAGACAGCGCATGCATGGTGATATTCTAGACAGTGCAAGCATGGTAGCACTCTAGACAGTGCATGCATGGTAACATTCTAGACACTGCATGCATGGTGACATTCTAGACAGTGCAAGCATGGTAGCACTCTAGACAGTGCTTGCATGGTAACATTCTAGACAGTGCAAGCATGCTAACATTCTAGACAGTGCATGCATGGTGACATTCTAGACAGTGCAAGCATGGCAGCACTCTAGACAGTGCCTGCATGGCATGATTCTGGACAGTGCAAGCATGGTTACATTCTAGACAGTGCATGCATGGTAACATTCTATTCTGTGCATGCATGTAGAATTCTAGACAGTGCTTGCATGGTAACATTCTAGACAGTGCAAGCATGGTAGCATTCTAGACAGTGCATGCATGGTGACATTCTAGACAGTGCTGGCATGGTAAAATTCTAGACAGTGCTGGCATGGTGACATACTAGACAGTGCATGGCATGCATGGTAACATTCTAGACAGTGCATGCATGATGACATTCTCGACAGTGCATGCATGGTAACATTCTAGCCAGTGCATGATTGGTAACCATTCTAGACAGTGTATGCATGGTAACATTCTAGACAGTACATGCATTGTAAACATTCTAGACAGTGCATGCATGGTAACATTCTAGACAGTGCATGCGTGGTAAACATTCTAGACAGTGCATGCATGGTGAAATTCTAGACAGTGCAAGCATGGTAGCACTCAAGACAGTGCATGAATGGTAACATTCTATACAGTGCAAGCATGGTTACATTCTAGACAGTGTATGCATGGTAACATTCTAGACAGTGCAAGCATGGTTACATTCTAGACAGTGTATGCATGGTAACATTCTAGACAGTACATGCATGGTCACATTCTAGACAGTGCATGCATGGTAAACATTCTAGACAGTGTATGCACTGTAACATTCTAGACAGTGCATGCATGGTAGCATTCTAGACAGTACGTGTATGGTAAACCTAGACAGTAGGTGTATGGTATATGGTAAACCCTTTCTCCACTTAAAATGTAGCGAATGCAATCAATAAATGTACAATTACATTTTGCTCTTTACTCAAAGCATCTACAAACCTCAATCACACTTCACTCCAACACTCCAAGTGGCACCACAAAAACACCATTTAAATGTTTCTCCTTTTAATTCTTTTCATTTAAAATACAATGACCTTGCTTTACCTTTGCCCAGGATACAATTTTCTACCGCTGTAAATTGTAATTACTTTGCTTCCCGTAAAACAAAATTCCTATTATTGCTCTGTAGGCAGATCCTTTATCAACAGTTAATAACCTGTGCAAACACATTTTCTAAAAGCCTAGTATTATTTAACTCTCATATTTTCAGGATGCTGTGTTCTAAACATTTAACTCTCACATCTTCAGGGTGCTGTGTTCTAAAACCCTAGTATCTTCAGGCTGCTCTGTTCTGTTTGTTTGTTTGTTTGTTTATTTATTTATAGCGCACACCAGACCCAAGGGTACCAGGGCGTGACAAAACAGATACTTTAAGCTTACATAGTTACAATGTTACATAGTCACGTATTTAAAATGTTACATGGTTATATAGTTACAAGGGGCAATACAACAATACAGAGTGTGGTACATGTAATCTTACACTTATGGTTGCAAAAGGTTACAGGTCAAGTAAAAAGGACATCTACAAACCTCAATCACACTTCACTCCAACACACCAAGTGGCACCACAAAAACACCATTTAAATGTTTCTCCTTTTAATTCTGTTCATTTAAAATAAAATGACCTTGCTTTAACTTTGCCCAGGATACAATTTTCTACCGCTGTAAATTGTAATTACTTTGCTTCCCGTAAAACAAAATTCCTATTATTGCTCTGTAGGCAGATCCTTTATCAACAGTTAATAACCTGTGCAAACACATTTTCTTAAAGCCTAGTAATATTTAACTCTCATATTTTCAGGATGCTGTGTTCTAAACATTTAACTCTCCCATCTTCAGGGTGCTGTGTTCTAAAACCCTAGTATCTTCAGGCTGCTCTGTTCTGTTTGTTTGTTTGTTTGTTTATTTATTTATAGCGCACACCAGACTCAAGGGTACCAGGGCGTGACAAAACAGATACTTTAAGCTTACATAGTTACAATGTTACATAGTCACGTATTTAAAATGTTACATGGTTATATAGTTACAAGGGGCAATACAACAATACAGAGTGTGGTACATGTAATCTTACACTTATGGTTGCACAAGGTTACAGGTCAAGTACAAAGGAATATCAGGTTATGCTAGAGCTAACGATCATTTTCTTTAAGTCAGTTGATGATATTTAATCTAAAATATGGATAAGTTTGTTCAGACCTTAATGTGGGTGGGAGGGAATTCCAAAGTTTGGCAGCTTTGATAGGGAGGCTATTCCCACCGATTGTGGTAATTTTGAAGGTTCCATGTGTTAATATCCCTGCATATATCATCATATTTTTGCAGCGATATTGAGGCATGGAACCTGTGGGGGACACCCCCGCAGCCCCTGCTTTATTTTTAAATGTGCTGGGGAAAACACCCCCGCAATGCCCGATCCCACAAATTACCCCCCCTCCCCCAAAATATCACCTATGGCATTCCAGACGACCATATATACGCAATATTTTTGGTGGGGATAATATTACCTGATACCATTTTGAAAGGGGTGACTGATAAGCAGTTTGTGTAATCCGCTCTAGTAGGTCTGGATGTGAATCTTCTTTTGAACCTCTCAGACAGGTATCTAGGTGCTGCATTGTTCGCATTGTTGAGGCACTTGAAGGTTAGAGAAGCAGTTCTTAGTTTAATTTTGTTAATGGTTGAGAGCCAGTTAGATTGGCTTCTAGTCGTTGAAATGTGTTCTCATTTGGCCATCCCCAGGGCTGCTCGCAGGGTGTTATTTTGAAGTATTTTAATTTTCTTTGTGATGTGTTTATTTGATCCCAAATAGAGGGCGTTGCAGTAGTCCAATTTGGACAGCACAAGTGCTTGTGCCAAACTGGTGCAACTACTTGTAGAAAGGTAAGGTTTTCTCTGATCTGATCAACTTACATGTGTAGGCCGTGGAAGATGCCATAGCGTTCACTTGTTTTGCCAAAGTAAGGCAGAAGTCAAGGTAAAAACCTAGTGTTTTTACCTTCTTAGCGACCTTAATTGTGTTGCCGTCTTTGTCAAAGGATGTGTAGTCGTGGCTGAGTTTCTTAATGTTGGATGTAGTCCCCAGAATGATCAGTTCTGTTTTATCATCATTCAGGCATAGACCGTGAAGTGCCATCCATGCCTGGATGATGAGGTATATCCTATTCACCAAGGCACAATCCTGATTGTAATCCCCAGAAAGTGGGGATCATCAACTAGGGGCTTAGTAAAAATGTTATACATTGCGGGGGAGACACATGATCCTTGGGGTACACCACACGTGATGGGAATGGGGTCTTCAGCTGCTGAAGTGGAGAAGACCCTCATAGGTCTCTCACTTAGAAACATTTAACATTTAACTGTAATATCTTCAGGGTGCTGTGTTTTAAAAGCCTAGTAACATTTACCTCTCATAGCTTCAGGGTGCTGTGTTCTAAAATCCTAATAACATTTAACTCTCATATCTTCAGAGTGCATTGTTCTCAGAGCCTAGTAATATTTAACTGTCATATCTTCACGGTGCTGTGTTCCAAACAAAATGCCTAGTAACATTTAACTCTCATAGCTTCAGGGTGCTGTGTTCTAAAAACCTAGTATCTTCAGGCTGCTCTGTTCTGTAACATTTAACTGTCATATGTTCAGGGTGCTGTGTTCTAAAAGCCTAGTAACATTTAACTCTCATAGTTTCAGGGTGATGTGTTCTAAAGGCCTAGTAACA
This sequence comes from Ambystoma mexicanum, assembly GCA_002915635.3. Taxonomy (NCBI): domain Eukaryota; kingdom Metazoa; phylum Chordata; class Amphibia; order Caudata; family Ambystomatidae; genus Ambystoma; species Ambystoma mexicanum. Next base: position 1,035,626,789 of record CM030325.1, read on the forward strand.
TTTAAATCTCATAGCTTCAGGGTGCTGTGTTCTAAAAGCCTAGTAACATTTAACGCTCATAGCTTCAGGGTGCTGTGTTCTAAAAGCCTAGTAACATTTAACTTTCATAGCATCAGGGTGCTGTGTTCTAAACGCCTAGTAACATTTAACTCTCATAGCTCCAGGGTGTTGTGTTCTAAAAGCCTAGTAACTTGTTGTACTTTCAATCATGGGTACTTATAATAATTGTGCACACGAATTAAGTATACCACAAAACTTTGTCCCCTTTACACCACAGCTGCCAAGCCTGCTGCTTTACAAGGAAGATATCCTGCATGCCAATCTTGAAAACTACAGTATGGCCACAGTCAACACTCCACATCTAGCAAGTACACTTAACATTTCCCCAAAACACTGCTCATCTGCTGACTTTGTCCCAACCACTATCCCATGGTTTACACCCATCCTGCTCCCACCACAGTCCCTGGGCTCCCCCATCCCATTCCCAAAGCAGTCCGAGGGCCAGTGGCAGCTGGTGAATTTTTTAAGTGGAGAGGCATAACTATTTCCCCCAAAAATGCCTAAGCGACCGAGCGCAGTGAGTGAGCCTGAACCAATCAAGGGAAAAATAATCGGTTAAAATGTTGCATTGCAGAGCAAACTTTAAAAAAAGAAATGAATAAATAGCCAAACAGTTTGCAATTGGTACCATCCCTGTCCCCTGGGCCCCACTGGGCCTACCCCAATCAACATGATTATGTTTGTATGCAAGGCATTGGAGTACCAAGGGGGGAAGCATGGTATTTTTGACTGGACATCTATGATAGAAATCCAGTATAAACATACAATCCCTCTTCCCTGGGCTCCACAGTGCCTCAGAAGGAGAGCTTATTTTGGCAGGTGGGTAGGGGGATTGTGCAACAAAGGCATTTAGGCATTTTTTTTAATGCCTTTGTTGTACAACCCTCCTTCTCCCTCTATCCACCACTTGCCAAAATCAGCTCAACGGACCAAAACAAACTAACACACACACACATTCACACAGCAATCACTTTATCATTCAAACAAGCATCCATCACTCTACACTCCCTCATAACACAAGCATACACGCATCCAACCTTCTGCAGGGGCCTGAGTGTTGGTGCTGAAATGCCCTGCTCTGTCCGTATGTGCGAGGAGGCGCATGAGCTCCCCCTCGCACATACAGACATGAAGTTCCCCAGCCATCATTTCCAATGAGCTATGAAATGCTGGTGAAGCAAAACGCCCCAGCCTTGCATGGCTCAGTGAGCATGTGCGGCTGAGGAACTGAATTGAACTGTCAAAGGGAAACAGTGTTTCTCTTTGGCAGTTCAGCCAGCCCAGGAGCACTCCCTCAGCTGGAAAAAGCAGCGGAGTGAGTGCTCATTGTTTCACTGGGCTGGCTCCTTAGCTCCTCCACAATGGGTGAGGGGCCACTGGGTGGGTGTCCCCTCGCCCTTATGGATGAGCCGCCAGGCTCGGACTGGCCGATAGGGCAATAGGGCAATGCATGTATCAAAAATTCAAAATGCTAGTGTGGGCCACCTTTTTGGCCAATGTGGGCCAGTGTGATGAGTTACTTCACTATGCAGTTAGATTTTGACCATTGAGCAGGTAGTATTTTTGACCATTGGTGCTGAATAAATATTCTTTAAATATCACAATATACTTACATTTTAACACAAAGCACCCCCTTGGGGACTATTCAAACAGTCTGTGACTAAAGGAATAAATATTCATTTACACTTTTTCGTTGGTGTTTGAGATAGTGTCATGCTTCTGTCCGACCATGTGAGTCGCCCCTGCCATTTTTTACATTCTAAAAAAAAAAACTTTTTTTTTTAATTATTTTTTTAGACTTCATGCTGGCCTCTCATGGCCCCCCAGGGATGCAGCTGCGCCCCCTGCAGGGCCGCACCCCACAGTTTGAATACCGCTGGTCTAGACAATTAAAACAGCCAAAATTCAGGTTTAAAATATCCAACAGTAGATATAATAAACAACAACAAGAATGGGCACAAATTTCAGGATGAAAAACAACATGGCCCCCTAGCGAAAATGAGCAATACAGCAAAAAAGAAAGTCTACACTCCACGGAAAGTATAGAGCTCATCGTCCATGTTGTGGCCATTTGGAACTTTTGTTTCAAAGTCAAGAATGAACTTTGTTTCCAGCTGCTGTAAATTCAAGGGCTGGTCACCCCCTCTCTGATGTATTGGGACATGTTCCACTACAAAAAAGGTTAATAGGCAAAAATAATTTTCATGTTCTTGCTTAAAATGTTTGGCCATAGGGTACGTTAGATCAGAGTTTTTTATAGCTCGTAAATTCTGAAGAATTCTCAATTAGAGTTTGCAGGTAGTGCTACCAACGTACCACTTGAAAGGAAGCGCCCCCAATTTCAGCACGATCCTCCCCGCAATGAGAGACAATAAGGGACTCTCCCGTAGTGGGAATAAGACCAAGACCGAGTGCGGGTGAGCGTAAGTGGGAGTTTATCCAAAGAATAGGGCATGCAAAGAACTCTGCAACCTCCGAGAGCGCTCTGTCTGACAATAGCAAAGACAGGCGTATTTCTAATACAAAAAACGTCATCAGAACCTACACACTATAGGGGCACAAGTTAATTGGGATTGGGTGGCGTCGACTAACTATAGGTGTTGCTGCAGCGTGGTTGGTCTTGGCGTGAGGACGTCACTGGTCAGCCTCGTGGGTTGGGTTGGGCCTGGCAGGCCAGCTTGAGGTCATCCGAGCGGTGTTGGTATGCTGGGGCAGCCTGTGACAAAGATGAATACCTTTCCTGACTCGTTTGCCCTAGGCCATGCACACTGCAGTTATTCAAGAAACGACATCTAAGTTCATCAATAAATCGCTCAGCAGTTTGTCTTATAAAATAAACGCAACACATGAGGAATGCACCTCGTGAGAGGTCCGGTGGTTGTCGGTTGGGGTGAGATTTACCTGTGTCCTATTGACCGGTATTTTAGGTCGAGGGGCTGGGCTCTGGGCCTGAGCCGAATGATACATGTCTGTCTGCCGCGTTAGAAGTTATTATATAAATGGGTCTCTGTGTCTTGTCCCAGTGATGGGGGTCGTCTTTGCACGGGGTCATGATTCTTGGGGTGGTCTAGGGGGGTTGTGAGATTTACGAGAGGGTGCTGGTAGATCAGTAGATTCAAACGTGGGTTTATTACCGTGCTGTAAATAACACAGGTGGCGGGCTGTGGCCTTGGGTGCGGTACCGGGCCTCTGACTCTCTGAAGCGGCTCCAGCTTGGTTGGGGGAGGTGAGGGAGCGCGGCACATGCCTTAGCTTCTTTATCTGGCAGGCTTGGTAGGGTGGGAGGGAGAATGGCCTTGCATATATTCACAAAGGTTTTTTCCTCGTGCGTTGCTAACTTTTGAATGCAGAACTTTTATAATGTTCCGCCTTATTTTGATGTTATTTAAACACACATATATATATTTCAATTTCGTTACACATTTCTTTAATACAGTCGGTCCGAGTACCTTTTCATTACCTAACATTATATTCACTACATGGTGTGATTATTTTATGTACATTAGACGTTACACGAGGTAGTTCTAGGTTATGGCCTACAGAGATTGATGCTCGCTGCTTTAGGTGATTAAGAAAACATATATGAGTTCAGGTTTCTACATAAAATTGTAAGAACACTTATACAGAAAAAGGCTATACATTTGGTCGACATCTTTCTCTGTGGTTATAGCAGCACTAGTCCAGACCTGGGGTGGTATCATGTAACGTTACATCTTTATGGTTTATTCACAGTTTACAGGATCTGTTTAAACAGAGGTAGTTCGTTAATACCAATACTTGAATTATTTTCTACTTTCTTCAGATAGTGATGCTTCAGCTTTTTCCCGTCACCCGGCCTCGCGGACCAGGTCGTGCGGGGTGCAATATTACATTGTGAACGATAAAATGTTACAGTGTTAGCATCTCGGGTTAGCTCATACCCGACTTTCTCATGGGAACGCGCTCGCAGCGGATCTACCAGGGCTACTGCGGCGGCAGAGATGCATGAAAGGCCCTCCAAAGGTGGGGGCCTCGTTACAGTGTGCTGAACTCACGCCATGTTTGCTAGACAAGATGGCTTCTAGGCCTAACTGAATTTTGGTATATGCAGGGAACGGATATCGTGTGGGCAATGTCGTCGGCGGGTGAACCCTCCTCCACCTGGGCCCGGGTGGCATGAGGGGACGGCCACCGAGTCATGGTCCTCACCTGGGGAGAAGGCTGCAGGTGAGGAGGGCCTCGCGGCCAGTCCTCCCCTACATTTCCCCCCTTTCGTTACTAAAGTAACGAATATTCTTTAGCTCTTCTAATCTTCTACATTCTTGCTCCTCTATCACTGCGTCATCCCATGCAGGTGTTCCTTTTCTAGGCATCCAGGCTCTGCATACCCCCCTCAAGCTCTCACCTCTTCTAGCATACTCATCTGGTGTACATGTTAAATATATACAGTCACCAGTTTCTTCCAAGTCTACCCAGACCTCCTCATACCATTCCAGTTCCACGTCTCGTGGTTCTTTGATAGTGGTGTGCCATAGTTTATCTACTATGTACTTATCACGGTACATAGGCACTAACTGGTATCTGGGAGTGTTATCTGTTCCTGTCTGTACATGTACTTCTTGTGTCGCCTTAATTGTACCACCAGAGTTGCCCATTGTCACCATCATCATTGCACCGTTAGGGACTGCGTTAGCACAACATCGGAGGCCCACCTGGCACAGGCAGAACACCACGAGGAGGACCACCACAACTGGTATCAAGAACTTCATTGCCATTCCAAGCCATGAGGGAACCCAGGAGAAGATATTGTCGAACCATGAGCTATCTTTAGCCCCACCTTCCATCTTCATCTTCTCTCCCAGGTTATGTACTGCTTCAATGACGTGGGACAGGGACCCATTTTCTGCGTCTTCAGAAGGTACGAACGTGCAGCACGCACTTCCTATTTTTCGGCAAACACCTCCATCGATTGCTGTTAACAGGTCCAGAACATACCTGTTCTGCATGGTCATTAGTCGCAGAGCTCGTAGTTCCACCTTTATTATGTTGAACCCTTCTTCAGTGTCATTGGCCAGCTGAATCAGTTCCCACCGTGTGATCTGGAGCCATTTTGCATTTGCTCTTGCTTGGACACTTGAAACTAGTGAGGCAAAAAATGTTTCCACGGAGCTGAACAGGCGATACCTGTCTGGGATCTGTGCCAATAAATCGGATGATGCTTGTGATATGTAGTTCGATGCTCGCTTGTTCCGTGATAGCTCCTCTTCTTTCCTCCGGAGGACAGGACATAGAGGTGCGCTTTTGCAGTGGGAGAAGTCACATCCTGGTTCACGTTTCCTTGCGTCCTTTTATTTTCGTCGACGTGACTTTCTGGAATCACCATTAGGGCCGAATGCAAAGTGGCCATTGAGCAGCTGCCACTCCATGCCTGGGGAAGGTGCAAGTAAGCCTGATTCCCGCATACCAGTATGTGTCCATTAGTGCTGCTGTTCCTTTTTTCATGTCTGGGATGGTGAGAGTTTGTTACAGTTTTTATTCGTTCCCATTGCCACTTTTCCTTCTCCCTTGAAACATAGTTCGTTTTGTATTTCACTTTGTAGCTTGAAGGGTTTCTCCATCGCTGTTACCCATGTTAGTTTAGAGATGTGTTCTTTCCATATTGGTAAGCACGTTTTTCCATCCACCGCAGCTTGTCTGGTTGGACACCTTTCAGTGCTTCCGCTTTGCACAGTACTTCTTCATCTTTCCATTTGTTTTCGGAAAACAGCGTCCCTTGTATTGCAAAGAAAGGTTCTTTAAGACAGACCACTCCAGACGCTTTTGAATAGCACGTTTTGTTGTCCTGTATCATTTTGAAAGAGACATCGTGTGCTTGGAAGGTGTTCTTTATTCTACACAGCGTGAGATGAAGGAGACATTGGGCATCCACAATGGGCAATTCTCTTGGCAAAACACTTTGGGTGTGCCTGATGCATGGGGGATGAGCGAACAGACATAACAGCTTTCATTGGTTGTCTGTTTAGCTGTTGTACTCATATCTGCATACCATTTATTTGCTTGGTGGGGGTGTCGTGGGTCTTCCATCTTGTCTAATCCTAACCCATAATACTCATCATACCCCCTCCTACTTGTCTCTCTTCTTCGCCTACTTTTCTCCCCCCTCCTATACCTTTTAGTTTCGATAGGTGAAATAATAGGCCCCCCTTTCTCATTCCCACCCCCCTTTTCCAATTCCTCATATAGGAACTTGTGTTCTGTCATCGTAATTACTTTTCCATTTTCCTCAATAAACAACAAATCGCTGTTTTGTATCGGGGCGGGAAGGGTAGTGGGGCTGTTATATATTTCAGGTAGGGACATTGTGTCATTTTCCATATCTTTATTTCTTGATTGTGACAGGGCAGCAGTGGGTGGTGCAGTATAGTAACCCCATACAAAGTGTGATCCATCCCAGACCAAAAAATCACCTTCTCTAATATTCATACTTGTAATTGAATTCGTGCCAGGGGCAAGGGTGGTGTTACTCCCCCCTCCCCCCTCGTTCATCTCGATAGAGATGAACGCTATGAACCAATATGTCACCAGGCAAAATATTGAGATGAAGAACACAATAACACACATTGATAAACCACATTCGTATGAATATGTCAATCTATCTACTAACATTTCTCTAAATCTAACAAATCTATTAGTTGCAGGCTGCCCATTCGATGCCATAGTAAATCCTGTTTGAAACATAAAAGTGCATTAAGTACAAGCATGTAAACATTTCTAACGTTGTGACATTGTTTCGACAAAGTATGGGAGTGGGTGAGGGAGGGGGTGTGTCCACAGACAAGGTAACTTTACAATCATTACTATCCGTACATTATTTCATATATAAAAAGGAAAGTCGAGAGAAAAAAAACTTCTCCAAAACCAAAAAAAAACCCACAAAAACCTTCAAAAGTTGTAAAAAATTATATATATATATATACATATTTATTTCAGTACACTTGTCGTGCGCCAGTCGCGTTCAATGTTCATCACTTAATGCACACAAAATTCCCATCATTCATTCTGCACAACTTCATTGTCCGCAGTTGCCTGTGCCTCGTCCTGTACCTCACCTTCCACGGCGCTATAAGCTCTGCGTACGTCTGTCAAATGCACCCAGTATCGTAGGCCCTTCACCTTTACTGCTGTGGGTGTGCAAAACACTACCTCATAAGGGCCATGGAAACGTGGCGCATTCCACCTTCGCACAAAACTTCTGACATATATAAGGTCACCAGGCATTAGTTGTAATGGTTTTTCAGGCAGTGTCTCTGTTTCTGTTGTGTTCCCCTCCTCTCTTGTAGAGGGGGGGGCTAGTTGCTTCGCAATTACGCGCGCTGCCCGTGTCAGTTTTTTCAAGTACTCTGTGAACTCCTCTCCCAATATCGCTGCACTTCTGTGTGCATCAGAACGTTCACGGAGAGGCGAATGCGCTGTGTGCATTCTCCTTCCCGTGACGATCTCATGCGGGGACAAATGGTGGTCTTTACTTGGCTGATTTCGTAACTCAAACAGGGCCAAAGGCAGGCAGTACATCCAGGTCTTTTTAAGGGAAAAACACAGTTTTGACAATCTGCTTTTTAACAGACCGTTCATCTTTTCCACTACGCCATTACTTTGAGGATGATAAATCGAACATAATTTGTGCTTTATTCCCAATAGCGTAGTCACTTCCTTGAATAGTTCATTAACAAAATGCGTGCCGTTGTCTGAGCGAATAACTTCGCAAATCCCCCAGCGCGGGAACACTTCCCGCACTAGGAACTTCGCGGCGCCTTTCGCATCAGGGCGCGCACAGGGGCCTGCCTCCACCCACTCGAAAATGGACATACAACCACAATCATGTAGCGAGCCCCGTTACATCTTTCTCCCATGTCTACATAATCAATGTGGAGCTCTCTGAATGGGCCATTTGGTTTTGGTATCGTTCCTCTCAGTGTGCGCAATGTCATACCTGAGTTGTAAATCTGACATGTCGTGCATTCTAAAGCCAGCCTTGTGATGTGTTCATGGAGGCAAGGTGCAAACCAATCTTCTTGTATGTCCGCCATTATGTGTTGCTTTGCGTTATGTGCGGGAAAGTGTAGTTGTTGAAATGCTATTTCTAACAATGTAACTGGCATTACCGCTTTTCCTGAACTTTTTTGTCGCCACAATAAATCAGTCGGCGATTTGCTGCATCCCCTCTTAGTCCACAGCAATTTTTCTTCTGCACTAGCTCCCTCTTGCAGCTCTATTATTTCCTGTGTGGGCATCATGTTGTATCCTGTGGGACCTCTTGGCTTGCTGTGTGGTGCAACATGTACTCTCCTACTTCACCTTTCTGTAAATACGAAGCTTCTTTGGCAGCGGCGTCTGCTGCCGCGTTCCCCAAAGATATAAAATCTGTATTTGTGGTGTGGGCTTGGCATTTTACGATGGCCACTGCCGTGGGGTCTTGCAGAGCCTCAATCAGTTCTTTCAATAGTTCTGCATGCTGAACTGGTGTTCCATCTGCTCGTCGAAACCCTCTCCGCCCCACCGTGCCAACCCGCCGTGTACTGTTGTTGTCATGTATGCTGAGTCTGTATATATTGTCACTGCGCACCCCTTGGCGGCATGCAATGCTTCTATTAGCGCTATTAGTTCTGCTGCTTGGGCTGAATAGTGTGATGGGAGGCGGTGTTGCACTAGTGTCTCGTATTCATCTTCCTCTAATCGTACAACTGCCATACCCACATGTTTCTCTCCTGTCTCCATGTCTATTGATGCTGACCCGTCCACGAAATACACCTCTCCCTCGTTCAGGGCATTCTCAAAAATCACTTGATCCTGACCTTCGTCACCTGTGTACGTAGCGCAGTTGTGGTTCTGCATGTCCTCTACGGTGCACGCCTCTGTGATGAATGTGGCCGGGTTCACTGTTTTACATCTTACTATATGGATGTTTGCGCTGGACAGTATTATTTCATATGCTGTGGCGCGTTGTGTCGTCAATGTGCTCTTTGATCGCTCTAATATTGCAAAGAGTGAGTGTTCCACAAACAGTGTCACAGGACAGCCCATCACTATCGTGGCACTTTTCTCAATCGCGAACGCGGCTGCAGCTAGGGATTGCTCGCACGCGAAATGACCTTGCATTACTGCGTCTAGGGTGCCACTATAGTAAGCCAGTGGTTTGTGCCCTAACGATGTCTTTTGTGTCAATACTGCTGTCATCAGTGTTCCTTTGCAGTGTGAAAATAAGAAGAATTCGCGCCCATAGTCTGGATTTGCCAGTACTGGAGCGCTTGATATCAGCTCTTTTAGTGAGTTAAATGCTGTGTTCATCTCTTCTGTCCATTCTATGTGTTTGTTTTCCTGCTGTGCCTCTTTTAGTGCCTGTAACAAGGGCCTTGTGTATGCTGCATAATCCAATATCCATGCTCGCAATAGTTGCACATACCCAGAAATTTCTGCATCTCTTTTACTGTTTTGGGCTCCCCAACTGCTCTAATCGCCTGTGCCCTGTCTGGTATGATCCGCTTGCCATCCTTTGATATCAGCTGTCCCAAGTATAGGACCTCTGTCAGACAGTATTGTAACTTCCCCTTGTCCACCTTGTACCCTTTATTGGCCAATAATGTCAGGAGTGTTATTGAGTCCTTTCTACACTCCTCCTCAGTTTGTGCACAAATCAATAAATCATCAACGTACTGAATCACTGTGCTTTCTACAGACAAATTCCCCAGATCTTCATGTAGTACCCTGTTGAATATGCTTGGGCTCTCGCAATATCCTTGTGGTAGTCTGCAGTGTTCGAACCTCCTCCCCCTAGTGTAAACGCTGTTAAGTACCTGCTCTCCTCTGCTAAGGGAATCGAGAAAAATGCATTTTTCAAGTCAATAACTGTGAAGTGGGATGCCGTTTTCGGAATGTTGCACAGTATTGTCGCCGGGTTCGGGACTAAAGGGAACTCCTTCTGAATCACATCATTGAGTGGGCGTAAATCTTGTATCATCCTCCATGAACCTCCCTTCGCCTTTTTAATCGGGTAAATGCATGTGTTGCATGGGGAGTTTGAGGGCACTATTATTCCTTGTGCTAGCAGTGCATCTAGTGTCTCTCTGATCCCTTCTTCTGCTTCGCGTGACAATGGATATTGTTTTACCCGGGGTAGAATTGCTCCTGTTTCAGTTTTATTACCACAGGCTGAACCCCATGTAATAACCCCACATCATGGGGGCCATTTGTCCATATGTTAGTGGGTACTAACCTCATGTCGTCATCAAAAAATGCATGTGGTGCTCCTACTACTGCCATTAATTCAACTTGAGTTTTTCTGGCTGTAACTACAATGTCACACGGCATTGCTAGTTCCATCACTATTTCGCCATCTGTCTCAGTGTCAGAAAATAGCTCCTCGTCCGAGAGCTCCCTCAGTGGGATATTTGCATTTGTACACAGTACTGTCCGCCACTCACATCCTTCCATGTCAACGCCAATCACACATATTCTGTTTGCTGACACGTGTACTGCGTGTAAATCCAACGATAGCACTGACCCGGAGCAGTGTCGGGGCTTGCTATGGGGCGGAAAAGGAATTCGGCTGGAATCCTCCAATCCATCCTTTTTAGTTCTGGTACTATGAGAGCCAATGTTCTCATGCCCTCAACAAACATCTCCTCGTTTCTTGGTAACCCTCTGATCTCTTGCATGATTGTGTGGCCGTGTATTACTGCTAATATGCGGAGGGGGCATATGCCTGGCGTCGAACATACGATACCGCTCCTGTGAATGATATTGTCATATTTAGTTTGCTTAAGAGATCTCTCCCCAGCAAATTAATGGGAGAGTGTTCATAGTACAGTAAGGGTGCTTTCACTGTTTTACCCCCCACTGTCACATCCAATGCCTCTGTGTAAGGAACTTCAATTACAGCCCCAGAGAACCCCTGCGTCTCTAACGTTCTATTAGATAACGGGAACCGGCCCTCTCTAATGCATGATTTCTCCGCTCCCGAATCCACCATGAATATGAACTGCTTGTCTCCTATCTGCGCTCCTATCAATGGTTCCTCTGATGCATTGTGGGTCGTAGATAGTACTGGACACGCAAGTGCTCTCTGTGGGCTGTCCTATGCGGGGTGTCTCATTGCCCCCCCTTGATCAAAAATGTTCCCCGAAACTACTGACACCCCGCTGTAAGGTGCGGGGGCAGGCGCTCCATTAGCTACTGTGGCGAAAGTGTTACCTGGCGTGTATTGCATATTGTCATTATTCTGTGGGTGGTTTTGTGTTCTGTACTGATGTCCGTGTAGTTGTGCGTTACTTCTTTGTCCTACATTTTCTGGTTGCTGGTATTGTCCCATGGGGAGGCCGTAGGGGCTTCCTGGGTGGGGGTGACCGTACTGCTCTGTCTCCTGGAACCCGTTGTTTTGTCTGCTCCTGCACTCTCTTGAGTAGTGCCCCCATCTCCCACAATTCCAGCAGCTCCCCTGTGGACCTCTGGGACCCTGCCACCCATTTCCTCCCATTCCTCCATACCCTTGTCCTCCTCTTCGGCCCCTGTACCCACCTCTTCCCCCTCTTGGGGCCCACTCTTGCCACGTTGGACCTCCGTTCTGCTCCTGCTCAGTCCACTGTCGTTGTCCTTGTCCTGCCCAATTTGCTGCTATTCTTCCTTGTATTGCTATTTGCCCCTCCTCTCCTTCGTCTCCCTCCCTCATGAGTGGGAGCCCTGCTACCGCTGCTGCAACCTTCACTAGCTTTGATTGTACCAACTTTGCCTCGTCTGCCAACCTTTTCTGTGCTACTTCCCTCTCTCTCTCTTTGATCCTTTTGCAATGGTGCACTATTATACTTTGGATCTCTGGCCACCCCTTTGCCTCAACGCCCGCTATTTTATCGAGTGCCTTCTGCACCTCTTTTGGGAGCCCTCTCTTAATGATAAAATAAAATAGAGATGTGGATTGGTGCCAGGGCGTGCCCGTTTCCGCTCTCCACATCTCCTGCACCCGGAGAATGTAATCCATAGCATCCTCCCCGTCATTCATTGTACATTGCATTACTGACTGTAAATCAGGGGTATCTGGAATGTCTCCCGCAGTGCGTCCCACACCTTGCTCGTACTGTATTAAAGGAAGCCCCATCATGGCGATCACAGTCTAACGTCACGGCCGGGAAACCAGCCTTAGCCCATACTCTGTCCGCTTGATCTCCTACTGCGGTTACTAGTAGGCTTTTCACATCGCCTACTGCCAACGGTATGCCGGCGGTATGTTTCTCAAATGCATATATCCACTTGCTCGCCCTCCTGACAGCTGGGGCAATAATTTCATTAAATTAGCCTTATCCATCTGAGCCCATGGTATATAGTTTGGTCTCCCCCCCCTCTGTGTATCAATGGAAGTTGTAACTTCCCTTTTGCAGTTGCACCCTCCCTTTCCTTAGTCGCTGCTGACTCCAATGACGCCATCTTCCCCACCCTATTTCTTAGTCGTCCATCCATTCGTCGTCTATAGTCCCTAGCGAACATGCACCGTCCACCTCCTCGCTTTCCCCTCCTACTGCCATACTCAACCTATCACTCTCATCCAACCCTCCTCTGACATCACATAACAAGTCCTCTCTGATCCCTCTCTCTCGTGATACATCACCAATGCTCCCTTCTACTGCTCCTACCTCTATTATTCGTGTCGGCTCTTCCTCAATCCTGAACAGTATTTCCCCTTTTTCCATCCTTCCTCAATTTGTCTACTTTCGCTCGACGCTCTAGACGTGCGTCCTGATTGTGTAGGGGCGCACGCCTGTGCGCTCACATATGTCTTTTATTCTTGAGAGTTCATCCCTTGCCACAGTAAGCCTCGACTCTAAGTCACTCGTTAGCTTCTCTATATCCACCCTCTGTGTGCTTCCCTGGGCGCGCTCTCTGGTGCTTTCGTATGGCGGGGGGCTGTTGGTCTTTGTGGTGTACCAGTTGTGGGGGGAGGCACATAAGTAGGGTCGCTATATCCTGCTGCGGGGGCTGGTTTAGGTAATATCGGGTACAAACTAATCACCTCCGCAGGTTGTTCTGTACTTAGCTGTTCCTTTTCCTCTCTTGGAATCATCAGTGGATTATCTGTGTGGAAGGTAGATCAATATTTGGTGCCGGAGCTTTGGGTGGGGGTACTCCTCAAACAATCTCCAGAGGTCTAATATCTCCTTCCTATTTTGCCATTGTTTCCCTTATACTTGAGGCTAATGCATGCTCGTACCATATCAAGAACGCTTTTGTCAAAAGACCCTCCCTCGGGCCAAATCTGGGCAGACCCTCCCCTTTCAATTCTGTTACCCATTGATCGTGATATTTATTTATTCGTTCAGCGTATCCCGGTAAGCTCTTACAAATATGTGACAAGGAGTTTCGCCCCCATACTCTAAATCACTAACACAGCCGTGTCCACCTTCTTTACTTTTAGTTAGGTGTAGATATGTGTATGTATACCTTTATGGCACAGACAAGAGCGGACGTCTCAAATATTATCACCCAATTTTATTCACTGCGCAAATCCTTTCTCACTCACCATAGCTCATCTCCTTCCCATTCCCATACACTCTCATGTGATTTCACTTGCAACTGATCAATTACTGGTTATGGCCACACTCTCTGACACCACCTCGCGGCCACCCGTTCGTCTCTCACACTCGTACGGTGCGCGCACCCTTCACAATGCTTTCCACTCACACTACTCGTCTTTTTTCCTCCCTTTCCTCCCTGGCCAGCTGTCCCTGTTTTTCTGCTAAGGTTACTGTGTTCACGTCTGTACGTGCCACTACTTAATCCCCACTCCTACAAATGTGCTCCCTATTTTATAGTTCTTCTACAAGTATATTTATCTTATACCCTTTTCGCTTTCTCCCCCTGCCCCGTGGAATGGAAAAAAGAAATAGAGAGAGTAGCAATCACTAAAAAATATTCCCGTGTCTCCTTTGCCAGACACCAATAACTTATTCTTACTTCTTCATATATCCCAGTACTAGTTTAGATAGCACTATGCGGCGCCGCCTTTCCACCCCCTTTCGGAGCTAGGTTTCCGTCACTTCTACCACTTCACTTATTTCTTACTCCTAATGGCCATATGCAAAGAAAAGATAAAGAAAGTTTCAAGACCCGTCTTTAGTAGACCCCCGTTATTCTTCTCCTCTACCTGTCCCGTTCTTCTGTTCACAATTTCCCCTCCCTACCCCTTTACGATCGCTCGCACTCAGTACTCACGTGCCCGTCTGAACCGATAGTCTCCGAAACTGGGTCCGTCCAGGCGGCGTCACCGGTAACTCAACGGTCAGCCCCTGGCTCCGGCGAGCGGCACTCAAAGGGGATTTTTTTCCAATCGGGATCCCGTACCTTTCTCATTGAGTGCGCACTTCTTATTGTGCCGGTCGCCGTTGCGGGCAGCCTCCGGAGCCGGCTCACCGTGCGTATCCCTTCTCGACCGGAGATTCTCGTGCCACAAGGGGGTCGTTAAAAGGAGTTAGGAAAAATAATTTGGAGATATCACGCTATCGGGGTCACCACTGAAAGGAAGCGCCCCCAATTTCAGCACGATCCTCCCCGCAATGAGAGACAATAAGGGACTCTCCCGTAGTGGGAATAAGACCAAGACAGAGTGCGGGTGAGCGTAAGTGGAGTTTATCCAAAGAAAGCATGCAAAGAACTCTGCAACCTCCGAGAGCGCTCTGTCTGACAATAGCAAAGACAGGCGTATTTCTAATACAAAAACGTCATCAAACCTACACACTATAGGGGCACAAGTTAATTGGGATTGGGTGGCGTCGACTAACTATAGGTGTTTGCTGCAGCGTGGTTGGTCTTGGCGTGAGGACGTCACTGGTCAGCCTCGTGGGTTGGGTTGGGCCTGGCAGGCCAGCTTGAGGTCATCCGAGCGGTGTTGGTATGCTGGGCAGCCTGTGACAAAGATGAATACCTTTCCTGACTCGTTTGCCCTAGGCCATGCACACTGCAGTTATTCAAGAAACGACATCTAAGTTCATCAATAAATCGCTCAGCAGTTTGTCTTATAAAATAACGCAACACATGAGGAATGCACCTCGTGAGAGGTCCGTGGTTGTCGTTGGGGTGAGATTTACCTGTGTCCTATTGACCGGTATTTTAGGTCGAGGGGCTGGGCTCTGGGGCCTGAGCCGAATGATACATGTCTGTCTGCCGCGTTAGAAGTTATTATAAATGGGTCTCTGTGTCTTGTCCCAGTGATGGGGGTCGTCTTTGCACGGGGTCATGATTCTTGGGGTGGTCTAGGGGGGTTGTGGATTTACGAGAGGGTGCTGGTAGATCAAGATTCAAACGTGGGTTTATTACCGTGCTGTAAATAACACAGGTGGCGGGCTGTGGCCTTGGTGCGGTACCGGGCCTCTGACTCTCTGAAGCGGCTCCAGCTTGGTTGGGGGGTGAGGGAGCGCGGCACATGCCTTAGCTTCTTTATCTGGCAGGCTTGGTAGGGTGGGAGGGAGAATGGCCTTGCATATATTCACAAAGGTTTTTTCCTCGTGCGTTGCTAACTTTTGAATGCAGAACTTTTATAATGTTCCGCTTATTTTGATGTTATTTAAACACACATATATATTTCAATTTCGTTACATATTTCTTTAATACAGTCGGTCCGAGTACCTTTTCATTACCTAACATTATATTTACTACATGGTGTGATTATTTTATGTACATTAGACGTTACACGAGGTAGTTCTAGGTTATGGCCTACAGAGATTGATGCTCGCTGCTTTGGGTGATTCAAAACATATATGAGTTCAAGTTTCTACATACTATTGAAAAAACACTTTTACAAATAAGGTTACAGTTTGGTCAACATCTTTCTCCGTGGTTATAGCAGCACTAGTCCAGACCTGGGTGGTATCATGTAACGTTACATCTTTATGGTTTATTCACAGTTTACAGGATCTGTTTAAACAGAGGTAGTTCGTTAATACCAATACTTGAATTATTTTCTACTTTCTTCAGATAGTGATGCTTCAGCTTTTTCCCGTCACCCCGGCCTCGCGGACCAGGTCGTGCGAGGTGCAATATTACATTGTGAACGATAAAATGTTACAGTGTTAGCATCTCGGGTTAGCTCATACCCGACTTTCTCATGGGAACGCGCTCGCAGCGGATCTACCAGGGCTACTGCGGCGGCAGAGATGCATGAAAGGCCCTCCAAAGGTGGGGGCCTCGTTACAGTGTGCTGAACTCACGCCATGTTTGCTAGACAAGATGGCTTCTAGGCCTAACTGAATTTTGGTATATGCAGGGAACGGATACGTGTGGGCAATGTCGTCGGCGGGTGAACCCTCCTCCACCTGGGCCCGGGTGGCATGAGGGGACGCCCACCGAGTCATGGTCCTCACCTGGGGAGAAGGCTGCAGGTGAGGAGGGCCTCGCGGCCAGTCCTCCCCTACACACTTCAAGCAAGGACATGAAAGAACATATACTACAATTGCAGTATCACAATTAATGGAATATTTGATTTCATATTTCAAACCCGTGATCGGATGCATGAATGATTTTTGTACCGTTGCATGAGCACACACTTTACATTTAGAGCATTTAGAAAAGCCTGAAGGTGAACCGGAAAGCCAGTTAGTCGAAGTGTTCTTATTGAGAGGAGGTAACAAAAGTAAACACCAGTCTGTCCTTTAGAGATTGTACTCGCTTGTAAGTTAATGTTGGACGTGTAGATAAGGAACAGAGATCCTTGTCCAAGGTGAGTATACGCTAATGTCTCTGAACAATTTTTCGGACATTGGAAGAAGCGTTGTAAAAAGTAACAATAATAGCATGACACTGCAGCAACAAACACTTTGTCCTTGGAGAATGGCAGCCCAGCATGCTATACCTCAGGAACAGTCACCATAAATGTCAACATTCTGACGCATCTGGGAGGGAGATTCTTTTAGAGAAATCGGGAGACGTAATTTTCCCCATAGGAATGTGTTGGGGCTGAAATTATTTTAGGTGGGAGAACGTGAAAAATAGCAATATTTCCACTGAAAAGTCAGGAGTTTCCCACCTAAATCAGGAGGGTTGGCATGTATGAGTCACTAAAAATCAAGCAGCGAAAAACTTGCGTGATGTGCACACTTCCAGTTAACGGATTTCTCTCCGCTCTTTTCCACTCGGCTGTCCGAGCCCTGAGCCTCAGAACAACTCCACAGTACCTTTATTTATTTATTTGTACATTCGTATTGTGCACTAAACCCAGGGGTATCAAGGTGCTAGTTGCATTCGAGGCTTCATTATAGTCCATTGTGAGGGAACAGAAATGAAAGAGTTGCTTAAAGAGCCA
This sequence comes from Ambystoma mexicanum, assembly GCA_002915635.3. NCBI lineage: Eukaryota > Metazoa > Chordata > Amphibia > Caudata > Ambystomatidae > Ambystoma > Ambystoma mexicanum. The sequence continues at coordinate 1,035,644,163 of CM030325.1, forward strand.
GGTTTCCAGCAGTTTCCAGAAGGTCCAATCGGATTGCTCTCCTCAATGGCTCCATGTCCACCTGGTGAAGCCCGTGTTGCCAATTTGGCCACTTTCTCGCGATATATATCGAGAAATCACGCCCCCCTAGCGACCTTCTACCTAAAAAGCAGCTAGCGAGAAATCTAGCTACTTTCTTCCATTGGTTTGGAGGCTTACACTTTTTTCTATTGGTTTCCGAACCAATTGAAAAAAGTAGCTAGATTTCTCGCTAGCCATGTGGCTAGCAGTTTTGACAATTGTTTCTGAATAAATATTCTCTAAACTGCACAACTTGCATCACATTTCATCAAAAACTCCTGCTTGCGTACTATTCAAAAAGTCTGTCACAAAAAGAATGAAGAGCCATTTGAAACTGTGGGCCACTCTTTCATTGGTCCAGCCGTGACGCTGACCTAGCAGTGGGTTCTGTAGGTCAGAAGTAGCTAAGTGAGGTGCTTTGGCAGAGCAGTGCATTGTGTCAGTACTGGAACTGTTGCTCTGCTTCATGTCGGGGGCGAGGTGCGTTAGCCGAGCTGTACGTGAGTCCCAGTATGGAAACGGAAGAGAAAGCTTCAGGTCAGGATTAATGTGCACTGGCATGGCTGCTTCTGTGGGCTACAGGATTGCCCTATCACTGGGTGCTGCAGGCCAGCAATGAAGTTCAATAGTGGAGGTGTCTGTGTGTCAAAATGCTAAACTGGCGTTGCTTATTCTGTAATATTGGGCCGGGCGTGCTTGTGAGAGTTCCCAAAAAGCAATGGTGCAGATGCAGCCAAAAAAAGGAGCACATGATGAGTCAGGAGCTGGTCCATGTGCATATGCTGTTACATTGAATAATAGCAATATTCTACTGTGATGGCGGCACCGTCATCCCTTCCATTATATTGCACCACGTCTCCGGGGCTCATCCCTTACAATTATTCAGTCTCAAACCACTTCGAGGGAAATTCAAAACACTCACATTTCGGGCGGTTCGAGGTTTCCATAGCGTTCAAATCTGTACAGTTATTTAGGGCTGAAATATTTACTGGTTTGAAAGCATACATGGGCCCTGCAGAGGAATTTTTAATGTTTTTACCTTTTTCCGGCAATTCATAAATAAGCAAAATATAGTTATTACACTTTCTGATAGGTATTTACTTCTAGCTATGACAGATCAACATGCATGCTGTACTGCACTTATGTATTATGTTACGTACTGTCATCTGTAGGTCATCAGACCACACCACACGTATAATTTGGCAGCTAGCTGGCTGGAAAATTGAATGAGAAGCTATAACAACCGTGCCCTCAGCAATCACCCATCATGCACATGGCCAATTATGCAAATTAGGGGATGATCTCATTTAGCTACTTCTAGCTACTTTTAGGACAGCCAATAGCTACTTTCCTTACTGAAGATTTTGCAACACTGGTGCTGCCGAGGGATTTGCACATCTCTTGCTCTCCAGCTCGTTACGGGAAAGACATTTCCCAACGTCAACTCTATCCAGCAGCTGATGCAGCGGTCACTACGGAGGCTGGAACACTCTTCCTCTCATTACTCTGAAGACTTCAATCCCCGTGGGTAGCTGCATAACTTCACAACGCTCCAACGCCATCAAAGGACTCCAGATGAAGCATGCTGTGTGGTGGCTGGGTGCTGGTTCTGGAGCTGCTGGAGGGTCTTCTGGATTCAGTATCTCCCTCTGTTCACTGGGAGATGTTTAGGGGAGGGATCTTGCGTCCCTCTTGGATGCCCTCGCTTTTCTTCACTGGCGAAAGATGTAAGGCAGACTGTACCTTCAGCCAGGGTCCAATGCTGAGTTCTTCTTGTTACACCTTGCAAAGTCTTCAGATGATCTGCCAAAAGAGGGGCTCAACCCTTATTGAAGTCAAATGGAACACCGGGATTGGTGTAGGCTAGGCCTACCTTAATGAATCAATCCTGGGTCCACACCAACAATCTCATTTATGCATGTGGTCATTACCAGAGTGCTTTGCAACAAAAAAGGTAAAGGGTTAACATGCAATAGGAAGTTCCACCCATCTTCCTGTCTGTTGTGGATCAAAGGCTCTCTGTGGTCAATGGAGCTCTCTGTGGTACCAGATTAAAGTGGCAGGTTTCCCTTGAAGCTGCAGCAAGACCTGACTTTCTGGCGCAGTCAATCCACAACTCATACCTTTTGAATGGGCTCCCCCTGCCGGCGTGACTTCGGTAATACAAGCAGTCCCAGACATGACATTTCACTGTCCATTGATGCTAAGGGCGGGAGCTGGCTTCAGGTTGACACAGTTGCCTATCAAAGGTCGTTGGGGTTTCTTGTCTCCTTTGTTAACCTCTGCAGCCAGGCCCCATGTGGACCTGTTTGTAGCAAACTGTATTTGTTTGTTAATTATGTTTAATCTCTGCCACCAGTTGCAGAGCTCACAAAAGTACAGGGTGGATCCATGGAGTCTTTGATGGTTAATTAGTCTGGCTATAGCAGGAGGAATGTTTGGCCCTCCTCCTTCTAGGATGCTAGGTGTACTCTACCTGTCAGACCCCAACTAAATATGACAGCGGGAACTGCCCCTGTAGGCTGTGTCCACCCAGAGTACACAGATCTCTGTATGTTATGCAGCGAGCATAGGAAAATGTGTGCAGATTAGCCCGACACATTTTCCGGAGGTTGATCAACCATGATTCAATTTCATCCAAAATTTCAAAAACGCCCAGGTGAGCGCACACCCACCGTGCTGATGGTCCTCACACCCTGTCTAGGTACAGCGCCAAATTATCATCAAAGAAATGGACGTAGACCAGGAAAGTAAGGGGATTCATTTCTTTATCTATACAAATACAAGGTATTTGGTAGGGAACTTTGCTTCTTAAGTCTTTACTTCAACCTCTCATCCTGTCATGAGTAGAGCACCACCTCACTGCCGTCTTGTACCAGAAAGGGAATAATATCCCAGTGGTGTGCCCTCAGCCATCTGTGGTATTACTATGACACAGAGTACCTCAGAGTCTTACCCCCGGTCTCTTTTAGCGTAAAAATACAAAACACAGTCTTCCAAAAGCTCACCTTTAAACTCCTGTGATATTAGCATGATGCATAGTCTCTGAGATGCTTAACTTCTGTCTCGTTTGGCATAAGTAAACAAATGACCCTCTCCCAGAGACTTAGCATCACATATTGTGGCATTGGAATGTAGCACAGTCTTTCAGAGGCTTGCCATAAACCTCTTATGATGTTAGAATGAAGTACAGTTTCTCAGAGGCATACACCTAGCCTATTGGCTGGGTCAGCAATGTGAACATTTCCAAGAGGCATACACCTAGCCTCTTGGCTCGGTCAGCAATGTGAACATTTCCAAGAGGTATACACCTAGCCTCTTGGCTCGGTCAGCAATGTGAACATTTCTAGGATGCGTGCACCTAGCCTCTTGGCTTTGTAAGTCTCTTGAATACTTCTCAGAGGTGTGCACCTAGCCTCTTGGCTTTGTAAGTCTCTTGAATACATCTCAGAGGTGTGCACCTAGCCTCTTGGCTTTGTAAGTCTCTTGAATACTTCTCAGAGGTGTGCTCCTAGCCTCTTGGCTTTGTAAGTCTCTTGAATACATCTCAGAGGTGTGCGCCTAGCCTCTTGGCTTTGTAAGTCTCTTGAATACATCTCAGAGGTGTGCACCTAGCCTCTTGGCTTTGTAAGTCTCTTGAATACATCTCAGAGGTGTGCACCTAGCCTCTTGGCTTTGTAAGTCTCTTGAATACATCTCAGAGGTGTGCACCTAGCCTCTTGGCTTTGTAAGTCTCTTGAATACTTCTCAGAGGTGTGCACCTAGCCTCTTGGCTTTGTAAGTCTCTTGAATACATCTCAGAGGTGTGCACCTAGCCTCTTGGCTTTGTAAGTCTCTTGAATACATCTCAGAGGTGTGCACCTAGCCTCTTGGCTTTGTCATTGATAGGACCCTTTCTGACCCTCTCATGCATTTTTATGAAGTGACAGCAGTGATTTGAAATACTCATGTAATACTTGCATTGCCATCCCCCAAACAGGGTCAAAAAAGCTTTCATTTATTTTATAACATTTCAGAGTAACTGTCTCTTTTCAGAGTTTTGGACCTTTTAAGAGCCGGTCTATTTGAAATGAGTATGTCGTGTACTGGTGTCAGGAGCACAGGGTACTTGCCAGAACATTATTTGCACTACGGCCAGCCCCTTTACCCCCTTTGAATGCACAGGTCACCCTTGCAAATGTTGACCCGCACATTTCTCAAACCAAGAAAAAAAAACAAAGTACCTCCTCTGCCCCTAAGCCAATCCTCCAAAAAATACAACCCCCCAAATATTGTTTACCCTTTCCCAGTTTCCCACTGCCTGGCTGTTGTTGTCTTCTAATCTTCCCACTTGCTGTTATGCTGCTTTTGTTGGTTTGTTGTGTAGTGTTGTTTGTCTTAGTAGGGATAGGAATTTGTTCATCGTGGCACATTTTCAACGCTAGGAGGGGTAGGGGAAGAAGGTGAAAGGAGGAAGAGCTCCATTCCTCCTTGAGGAGGAGCAGGGTGCCTCGATGATAGATAAGGGTGGGAGGGGCTCCTTCTGCTTTTGGTCGGTGACTGCTCAGAGCCTCAACACATGCAGCACCTCTGGTCATTCGAGTCAGAGGGGTTGCCTGCTGAGGTCTTGGTGGAGGCACCAGGAAATGGGGTACGTGAAGAGACGGGGCTACTGGAGGAGGTCCCAATTAGCACTGAGGCGAGGGAGGCAAGCCACCGGTGGAGGCTCTCTCAGAGGCATGGCCTCTTGTGGACACGGCCAACTGGGCCGAGGCAGTGGAGGAGCAGGAGGTCATGTTCCTCATGTGGGAGGAGGGGGCAGCTGCAGCAAGCACCCTGGAGTGGGAATATGGGCAAGCCTGTGCCGTGGTGAGGGGCATTGAGGAGGATGTGGTCTCCACCCAGCAGACCGGGATAGCTGAGGGAGAGTTCTTTCAGAAGAAGCCTCAGGGGGCATCAGTCTGTGGAGGTGTAGTAGCAGGTGAGTGACCAACCTGACAGTAAGTAGAAGGAGGCAGAGGAGGAGGACGAGGGAGAGGAGGCAGTGTCATCGGTCTGCACCGGCCTTGGCAGAGTGGGCATGCCAGTAACAGGAGGAGTCCCCAAGTGTGATAACCTTCACTCCTCCTCAACACAGCCCGCAAAACCCTGGGTGTGGAGCTGTGTGAGAGACCACTACCTTCTAAATGACTTGGTTCTGGGGTTATTTTGTCTTGCCACCAGAAAGGTCTGGGGTCTTCTGCACAGACCAGGGGGTGTAGGAAGGGGGTGAAGTGGGGCAAGTCCATGAGGAAGCATGTTCACCAGATGCTCAAAAGAACTTCCAGGTGAACAAGTCTTCTACCTGCCTCAGCAGAGTCTGCCGGTGACTCGGGTGTCACCACCTCCTCCTGCGGTGCTAAGGTAGAAGCATGACGTACATCGCAGGCTCTGCATGCCGCCCAGCCGTTGCACTGGTCATCCCATGCATCCCATGCCAAAACCCCCACACCTGTCCAGCCTGTGCAATCGGTGCAAGTGCCATCAGCAATTGTGGCCAGTGGCAAGCCTCTGTTGCCGGCGATGCCCCAATAAATGGTTGGGGCAGTGTGCCACTGGCAAGCACCTGCCTTTGTAGTAGTACCACGGGAACCATGTAATGAGGCATGCTAGAACACGTTGCCTGCATTGCATGGTCCCAGTAATCTAGGGCGTCTTGTCCACGCAGTGGCAGCAGCCAACATAAGGAACCCCACTTCCCTTCCCGCCTTTAGAAAACTGTCAACGGGGAAAGAATGAGACATTCATGCGGAGGGACTGACCTGACAGGTAGACTCTCCACCTGCGAGAGTGACAGCGGTCTGTAGAACCTTATTGTGAGAAAATTCTCTGTGAGGGAGCTTGAGAACCTTAGGGGGAGGCTGTGGACTGTGACAGTCCAAGGACTTTAGTGAGCAGCTGCACCATGTGAGTGAGACCAAGAACTTTAGGCGGTGGGTGCACCTAGTGAGGGGGCCCAATAGCTTTACTAGGTGGTGGTGCCCTAGACCGAGTCCTTGGACTTCAGTGGGTGCCAGCTCCTTGTGGCAGTGCCTGAGCACTTTAGGGGTTTGCTGCACACAGTGAGAGAGCCCCCAAACAGTTGACAAGTAGTGCTTGTGCTAATAGTAGGATACAACCTTTCTGGACCAGTCGGCCATAGCACATGTACGTCAGCAACTTGTCAGGGACACTCGGTCACATCCCAGCACATGCACCACAAAATAACCCAGCTCCACTTTTTGGTGTCTGACTTGCGCCGTGTAACAAATCATTCTGATTATCCGAGTTAGCGTACAGGTAGACGGCCTTCCAAAGTCTTCCGCATTTAAGGTTCTGTTAATTGTTTTATAAATGTCAATTATTCAACATGTGGCACTGGGCGTAAGGCACATGTCGTGGCTGCACTAATACCTCTCTCCGTTTGCACACTTGTGATCCAACAGTGACTCACACAAGTGCCACTGGCACCAGCATTGGAAAAGCATGGAGTCACTCTAGACTCCTTGTTTTACCAATACTAAAATTGGTCATCAGACCTTCCCACAGTTGAAGTGCCCAGCAGATAGGAAACAAGCCTTCGGCCTGATCCTGTTGACTGCCCCTTAATTAATGAATCCTTTATAACGAGCTTCACACCGGGGACCAGTCTGTAAGAGTGGGACCGGGATTCGAAACTGTGTTGCTCCATGCTGTCTTGCTTCCAAGACAAACGCGTTGCCTCCGAGCTATCCTCCTGGCTCATCTGCATGTCAGAGGCCTGGGGCACTGGGAAGGGTGTCCATGTAGCCTGTGCCGGCACTGCTCGGAAAGCTGTGTGCAGCTGTCAATGACCTACTGGTCGCTGAAGTAGACATTCTTGCTATGGTTGGGAACATTTGGGATGGTTGATGTTCTACCTGCTGCTTGCGCCCCTTCACCAACTGATGCAGCAAGCGCTGTCTCCTCCTTGTCATCATTACTGGGATTCCTTCTCTCCAACGTATGCAGATGCATATTAGATACTTTGACCTAAAACTAGGGGTCCATGGATGATGTCAGCAGATGCTCAATGTTAGTTTTAAGTCCAACAACTTGTGTATCAACAGGCAAGATTAAAAGAAGGTCCCCGACCAGCCGTGCCGCATAGACATCGCCTGCCAAGGCACATGTCTCCATGCTGGCCAGGATCAGCACAAGCAAGTACACCAGAGGAGAACCACACTCAGGAATGTGTTATGAGGACTAACTTGATTGGCGGTCTTCATGAAGGACTGCCGCACAGAGCAGGCATTAGACAGCAAAGGCCACCGATATGGTCTCAAGAATGCCCCGTCTGTGAGTGGTGCAGAAATCTTTGAGGGCACCAGTAGACTTCCGATGGGTGGCCACTGAGGTCTTCAGGTTATGCAGTTGCAACCTATGTCACCCTTGCAGTTGGCTCAGTGCATTTTTAACATGGAACGCCAGGCTGAAATGGGCCGCAGAGACCAATCCTTTCACAGGCTGACAATTGCTGACAAAGCATGTGCCCACAAGGTCAAGGATATGCGCAAAGCTGGAGACGTGCATTGTCTTGCCAATTCATGAGTCAGCAAGGACATTTGGTCCACTGTCGGCTGCAACAAAGCACAAATGCAAATGATGGGCCTGTGTCACTGTGCCTCCACCTCCTCCAGCTTCTGCCAGATGTCATCTCCCCTCTGGCTTCTGCCAGGAACGCCTTTCATACACAATGCTTTGTCGCATGGGCTGATGTATTACCTACCCCACTGTAGCCATTACCTCATTGGACGATTCTGATACCACCGTGTAAGAAAAAAAACAGCAGCCACGGAACTGCACAGTGGTGATCGACGTTTCGCATAAGCCCTCGGAATACACAGTTTTCTACCAAAGAGCTGATCTATAGCTAACATTATTGCTAGGCTAGTATCGAGCAGGCGCTGTCTGTCATGTGACATGTGATATTCTTGGCCACACTCTAGCATTTCCACAGCATTGGACGGAGCCAATGTGGCATCGTTGCTACCATGCATCATGGCACTTGGTTCTTTTGACTCCTTCCCATGTTTGTGCATGCCAGTGGCCAGATTTAGTTGCCGTTTATTCTCTGTAAAGTACTGCCACACTTTGACATTTGTTGAAAGCTAGCAACACACAGATTGGGCTCATCTGGCAGTGATGGCAGTGGAGCAGTGGAGGTGGTGGTGTGCTGGATGCAACATTATGATGTGATGTGCTTTCAGATCTGTGGCAGGAATGCTGTTTCTCAAAGAGACTATACACTATACAGCCGGTCAGATAGCACAGCGAGCTAAGCGCTCGCCCCTGATATCTGTGTGCAGCCTGCAATGGCAGGTTCGAATCCGGACAGGGTCAACTCAGCCTTTCATCCTTCTGAGGTCGATAAATAGAATGCCACTTTGTGGGATAATAATGCCTTCTGTTATGCTGAACGCTCTGAGACCTATGGGTGTGTAGCGCCATATTAGAAATACAGTTGTTATTACAGGTGGAGCCAAGCGTCTATGTCTGTGGATGCCACTGCCCACCTCGTCAGTGTCGCAGCTTTCCAGCCACAATGCACATTCCTGCATGGACTCATGCACTCAATCTTTGTCTTGATCATCATCCATATCATCGTCATTGGTATAATCTCACTAATCAGTGAATGGGGTGGTGGAAACAGGGACTTGATATTTTCAATCTCCTGCTGCTGTTTAACGAGCCTGTATAGCCTTCTACCGTAATCTTCGGTAGATGTGTTCTTTAGCCCTCCCGCGTCTACTCGTGAGGTGGAGGGAGGAACTGAAAGTGAGTCACCTTCTGTTGATGCTGCTGGATGTCCATCGTCGTGGTGCCATACCCGGGCACAAACTTCTACTGGTTTACAAGTCCAGGCCAACTCGTGTCTGGGCCGTGGACCATGAGTTGGATGGTATCCTCAATTGACCATACAATCTGACGAAGCCTGCCAGGGTGAAACGCGTTGTTGTTTGCTGTCCGTTATGTCCATACTTACTCACTAAAAGGAAAATAATTGAAGCCTGTGGGAGTCGGAGTACATCATTGAATTCATTGGGGTGAGTGCCGACGCTCGCAGGCAGAAGAAGGACAATCCCGCCGGCTTCTTTCGTTCTCAATTGGTCACATGCACTTCTGCCCTGCCCAGTGCACACCACAAGTGCTGATGCAGATGTGAGGAGACCATGCGCAGCGCGTCTCCCCCTGCCTCTGGATTGTTTGGGTGTCGACATGTTGTCCCAATGCGTCACTCACTTGACTGGTGTATCACCCGTCCTCCAGAATCTCTGCTGCTTCCTCCCAGCAAAATTATGTGAGTGTGACTTTGCCCCAAGCAGCCCTCAGACTCGGAGATCATGCTATCATAGCGATGCATATTCAGCTATCCTTACCCCAACACAGTTCGTGCGCATACAGAAATTAGGTGCAACATAATTACCTAGACACAAACACAAGAATAATACCATACTTTAGCTTGAGTTTCAAATAACCCCCTGGATGCAGGCATGTGAAATGAGGAGGTATTTGGGGGTAGCGGTAGCATGAAGTAAACCAGCACCCGGGCTTTCCCCTGAAGGAACTGTTATGAAGTTGTCTCACTGTATGTAAATAGTTATGGCCATGCTTGCTATTCATAGAGAGCAGGTTGTTCATTGTGTATGATGTAGTATCGTTCCATGTGGGATGTCACAGTGTAATATAGTTCTGAGCAGGTTGTTCATTGTGTATGATGTAGTATAGTTCCATGTGGGATGTCACAGTGTAATATAGTTCTGAGCAGGTTGTTCATTGTGTATGATGTAGTATAGTTCCATGTGGGATGTCACAGTGCATTATAGTTCTGAGCAGGTTGTTCATTGTGTATGATGTAGTATAGTTCCATGTGGGATGTCACAGTGCAATATAGTTCTGAGCAGGTTGTTCATTGTGTATGATGTAGTATAGTTCCATGTGGAATGTCACAGTGTAATATAGTTCTGAGCAGGTTGTTCATTGTGTATGATGTAGTATAGTTCCATGTGGGATGTCACAGTGTAATATAGTTCTGAGCAGGTTGTTCATTGTGTATGATGTAGTATAGTTCCATGTGGGATGTCACAGTGTAATATAGTTCTGAGCAGGTTGTTCATTGTGTATGATGTAGTATAGTTCCATGTGGGATGTCACAGTGTAATATAGTTCTGAGCAGGTTGTTCATTGTGTATGATGTAGTATAGTTCCATGTGGGATGTCACAGTGTAATATAGTTCTGAGCAGGTTGTTCATTGTGTATGATGTAGTATAGTTCCATGTGGGATGTCACAGTGCATTATAGTTCTGAGCAGGTTGTTCATTGTGTATGATGTAGTATAGTTCCATGTTCATTGTGTATGATGTAGTATAGTTCCATGTGGAATGTCACAGTGCATTATAGTTCTGAGCAGGTTGTTCATTGTGTATGATGTAGTATAGTTCCATGTGGGATGTCACAGTGTAATATAGTTCTGAGCAGGGCGTTCATTGTGTATGATGTAGTATAGTTCCATGTGGGATGTCACAGTGTAATATAGTTCTGAGCAGGTTGTTCATTGTGTATGTGTTATGATGTAGTATAGTTCCATGTGGGATGTCACAGTGTAATATAGTTCTGAGCAGGTTGTTCATTGTGTATGATGTAGTATAGTTCCATGTGGGATGTCACAGTGTAATATAGTTCTGAGCAGGTTGTTCATTGTGTATGATGTAGTATAGTTCCATGTGGGATGTCACAGTGTAATATAGTTCTGAGCAGGTTGTTCATTGTGTATGATGTAGTATAGTTCCATGTGGGATGTCACAGTGTAATATAGTTCTGAGCAGGTTGTTCATTGTGTATGATGTAGTATAGTTCCATGTGGGATGTCACAGTGCATTATAGTTCTGAGCAGGTTGTTCATTGTGTATGATGTAGTATAGTTCCATGTGGGATGTCACAGTGTAATATAGTTCTGAGCAGGTTGTTCATTGTGTATGATGTAGTATAGTTCCATGTGGGATGTCACAGTGTAATATAGTTCTGAGCAGGTTGTTCATTGTGTATGATGTAGTATAGTTCCATGTGGGATGTCACAGTGTAATATAGTTCTGAGCAGGTTGTTCATTGTGTATGATGTAGTATAGTTCCATGTGGGATGTCACAGTGTAATTATAGTTCTGAGCAGGTTGTTCATTGTGTATGATGTAGTATAGTTCCATGTGGGATGTCACAGTGTAATATAGTTCTGAGCAGGTTGTTCATTGTGTATGATGTAGTATAGTTCCATGTGGGATGTCACAGTGTATTATAGTTCTGAGCAGGTTGTTCATTGTGTATGATGTAGTATAGTTCCATGTGGGATGTCACAGTGTAATTATAGTTCTGAGCAGGTTGTTCATTGTGTATGATGTAGTATAGTTCCATGTGGGATGTCACAGTGTAATATAGTTCTGAGCAGGGTGTTCATTGTGTATGATGTAGTATAGTTCCATGTGGGATGTCACAGTGTAATATAGTTCTGAGCAGGTTGTTCATTGTGTATGATGTAGTATAGTTCCATGTGGAATGTCACAGTGTAATATAGTTCTGAGCAGGTCGTTCATTGTGTATGATGTAGTATAGTTCCATGTGGGATGTCACAGTGTATTAAGTTCTGAGCAGGTTGTTCATTGTGTATGATGTAGTATAGTTCCATGTGGGATGTCACAGTGTAATATAGTTCTGAGCAGGTTGTTCATTGTGTATGATGTAGTATAGTTCCATGTGGGATGTCACAGTGTAATATAGTTCTGAGCAGGTTGTTCATTGTGTATGATGTAGTATAGTTCCATGTGGGATGTCACAGTGTAATATAGTTCTGAGCAGGTTGTTCATTGTGTATGATGTAGTATAGTTCCATGTGGGATGTCACAGTGCATTATAGTTCTGAGCAGGTTGTTCATTGTGTATGATGTAGTATAGTTCCATGTGGGATGTCACAGTGTAATATAGTTCTGAGCAGGTTGTTCATTGTGTATGATGTAGTATAGTTCCATGTGGGATGTCACAGTGTAATATAGTTCTGAGCAGGTTGTTCATTGTGTATGATGTAGTATAGTTCCATGTGGGATGTCACAGTGTAATATAGTTCTGAGCAGGTTGTTCATTGTGTATGATGTAGTATAGTTCCATGTGGGATGTCACAGTGTAATATAGTTCTGAGCAGGTTGTTCATTGTGTATGATGTAGTATAGTTCCATGGTGGGATGTCACAGTGTAATATAGTTCTGAGCAGGTTGTTCATTGTGTATGATGTAGTATAGTTCCATGTGGGATGTCACAGTGTAATATAGTTCTGAGCAGGTTGTTCATTGTGTATGATGTAGTATAGTTCCATGTGGGATGTCACAGTGTAATATAGTTCTGAGCAGGTTGTTCATTGTGTATGATGTAGTATAGTTCCATGTGGGATGTCACAGTGTAATATAGTTCTGAGCAGGTTGTTCATTGTGTATGATGTAGTATAGTTCCATGTGGGATGTCACAGTGCATTATAGTTCTGAGCAGGTTGTTCATTGTGTATGATGTAGTATAGTTCCATGTGGGATGTCACAGTGTCATTATAGTTCTGAGCAGGTTGTTCATTGTGTATGATGTAGTATAGTTCCATGTGGGATGTCACAGTGTAATATAGTTCTGAGCAGGTTGTTCATTGTGTATGATGTAGTATAGTTCCATGTGGGATGTCACAGTGTAATATAGTTCTGAGCAGGTTGTTCATTGTGTATGATGTAGTATAGTTCCATGTGGGATGTCACAGTGTAATATAGTTCTGAGCAGGTTGTTCATTGTGTATGATGTAGTATAGTTCCATGTGGGATGTCACAGTGTATATAGTTCTGAGCAGGTTGTTCATTGTGTATGATGTAGTATAGTTCCATGTGGGATGTCACAGTGTAATATAGTTCTGAGCAGGTTGTTCATTGTGTATGATGTAGTATAGTTCCATGTGGGATGTCACAGTGTAATATAGTTCTGAGCAGGTTGTTCATTGTGTATGATGTAGTATAGTTCCATGTGGGATGTCACAGTGCAATATAGTTCTGAGCAGGTTGTTCATTGTGTATGATGTAGTATAGTTCCATGTGGGATGTCACAGTGTAATATAGTTCTGAGCAGGTTGTTCATTGTGTATGATGTAGTATAGTTCCATGTGGGATGTCACAGTGTAATATAGTTCTGAGGCAGGTTGTTCATTGTGTATGATGTAGTATAGTTCCATGTGGGATGTCACAGTGTAATATAGTTCTGAGCAGGTTGTTCATTGTGTATGATGTAGTATAGTTCCATGTGGGATGTCACAGTGTAATATAGTTCTGAGCAGGTTGTTCATTGTGTATGATGTAGTATAGTTCCATGTGGGATGTCACAGTGTATTATAGTTCTGAGCAGGTTGTTCATTGTGTATGATGTAGTATAGTTCCATGTGGGATGTCACAGTGTAATATAGTTCTGAGCAGGTTGTTCATTGTGTATGATGTAGTATAGTTCCATGTGGGATGTCACAGTGTAATATAGTTCTGAGCAGGTTGTTCATTGTGTATGATGTAGTATAGTTCCATGTGGGATGTCACAGTGTAATATAGTTCTGAGCAGGTTGTTCATTGTGTATGATGTAGTATAGTTCCATGTGGGATGTCACAGTGTAATATAGTTCTGAGCAGGTGTTTCATTGTGTATGATGTAGTATAGTTCCATGTGGGATGTCACAGTGTAATATAGTTCTGAGCAGGTTGTTCATTGTGTATGATGTAGTATAGTTCCATGTGGGATGTCACAGTGTAATATAGTTCTGAGCAGGTTGTTCATTGTGTATGATGTAGTATAGTTCCATGTGGGATGTCACAGTGTAATATAGTTCTGAGCAGGTTGTTCATTGTGTATGATGTAGTATAGTTCCATGTGGGATGTCACAGTGTAATATAGTTCTGAGCAGGTTGTTCATTGTGTATGATGTAGTATAGTTCCATGTGGGATGTCACAGTGCATTATAGTTCTGAGCAGGTTGTTCATTGTGTATGATGTAGTATAGTTCCATGTGGGATGTCACAGTGCATTATAGTTCTGAGCAGGTTGTTCATTGTGTATGATGTAGTATAGTTCCATGTGGGATGTCACAGTGTATTATAGTTCTGAGCAGGTTGTTCATTGTGTATGATGTAGTATAGTTCCATGTGGGATGTCACAGTGTAATATAGTTCTGAGCAGGTTGTTCATTGTGTATGATGTAGTATAGTTCCATGTGGGATGTCACAGTGTAATATAGTTCTGAGCAGGTTGTTTCATTGTGTATGATGTAGTATAGTTCCATGTGGGATGTCACAGTGTAATATAGTTCTGAGCAGGTCGTTCATTGTGTATGATGTAGTATAGTTCCATGTGGGATGTCACAGTGTAATATAGTTCTGAGCAGGTCGTTCATTGTGTATGATGTAGTATAGTTCCATGTGGGATGTCACAGTGTAATATAGTTCTGAGCAGGTTGTTCATTGTGTATGATGTAGTATAGTTCCATGTGGGATGTCACAGTGTAATATAGTTCTGAGCAGGTGTGTTCATTGTGTATGATGTAGTATAGTTCCATGTGGGATGTCACAGTGTAATATAGTTCTGAGCAGGTTGTTCATTGTGTATGATGTAGTATAGTTCCATGTGGGATGTCACAGTGTAATATAGTTCTGAGCAGGTTGTTCATTGTGTATGATGTAGTATAGTTCCATGTGGGATGTCACAGTGTAATATAGTTCTGAGCAGGGTGTTCATTGTGTATGATGTAGTATAGTTCCATGTGGGATGTCACAGTGTAATATAGTTCTGAGCAGGTTGTTCATTGTGTATGATGTAGTATAGTTCCATGTGGGATGTCACAGTGTAATATAGTTCTGAGCAGGTTGTTCATTGTGTATGATGTAGTATAGTTCCATGTGGGATGTCACGTGTAATATAGTTCTGAGCAGGTTGTTCATTGTGTATGATGTAGTATAGTTCCATGTGGGATGTCACAGTGTAATATAGTTCTGAGCAGGTTGTTCATTGTGTATGATGTAGTATAGTTCCATGTGGGATGTCACAGTGTAATATAGTTCTGAGCAGGTTGTTCATTGTGTATGATGTAGTATAGTTCCATGTGGGATGTCACAGTGTATTATAGTTCTGAGCAGGTTGTTCATTGTGTATGATGTAGTATAGTTCCATGTGGGATGTCACAGTGTAATATAGTTCTGAGCAGGGTTGTTCATTGTGTATGATGTAGTATAGTTCCATGTGGGATGTCACAGTGTAATATAGTTCTGAGCAGGTTGTTCATTGTGTATGATGTAGTATAGTTCCATGTGGGATGTCACAGTGCATTATAGTTCTGAGCAGGTTGTTCATTGTGTATGATGTAGTATAGTTCCATGTGGGATGTCACAGTGTAATATAGTTCTGAGCAGGTTGTTCATTGTGTATGATGTAGTATAGTTCCATGTGGGATGTCACAGTGTAATATAGTTCTGAGCAGGTTGTTCATTGTGTATGATGTAGTATAGTTCCATGTGGGATGTCACAGTGTAATATAGTTCTGAGCAGGTTGTTCATTGTGTATGATGTAGTATAGTTCCATGTGGGATGTCACAGTGTAATATAGTTCTGAGCAGGTTGTTCATTGTGTATGATGTAGTATAGTTCCATGTGGGATGTCACAGTGTAATATAGTTCTGAGCAGGTTGTTCATTGTGTATGATGTAGTATAGTTCCATGTGGGATGTCACAGTGTAATATAGTTCTGAGCAGGTTGTTCATTGTGTATGATGTAGTATAGTTCCATGTGGGATGTCACAGTGTAATATAGTTCTGAGCAGGTTGTTCATTGTGTATGATGTAGTATAGTTCCATGTGGGATGTCACAGTGTATTATAGTTCTGAGCAGGTTGTTCATTGTGTATGATGTAGTATAGTTCCATGTGGGATGTCACAGTGTAATATAGTTCTGGAGCAGGTTGTTCATTGTGTATGATGTAGTATAGTTCCATGTGGATGTCACAGTGTAATATAGTTCTGAGCAGGTTGTTCATTGTGTATGATGTAGTATAGTTCCATGTGGATGTCACAGTGTAATATAGTTCTGAGCAGGTTGTTCATTGTGTATGATGTAGTATAGTTCCATGTGGGATGTCACAGTGTAATTATAGTTCTGAGCAGGTTGTTCATTGTGTATGATGTAGTATAGTTCCATGTGGGATGTCACAGTGTATTATAGTTCTGAGCAGGTTGTTCATTGTGTATGATGTAGTATAGTTCCATGTGGGATGTCACAGTGTAATATAGTTCTGAGCAGGTTGTTCATTGTGTATGATGTAGTATAGTTCCATGTGGGATGTCACAGTGTAATATAGTTCTGAGCAGGTTGTTCATTGTGTATGATGTAGTATAGTTCCATGTGGGATGTCACAGTGTAATATAGTTCTGAGCAGGTTGTTCATTGTGTATGATGTAGTATAGTTCCATGTGGGATGTCACAGTGCATTATAGTTCTGAGCAGGTTTGTTCATTGTGTATGATGTAGTATAGTTCCATGTGGGATGTCACAGTGTAATATAGTTCTGAGCAGGTTGTTCATTGTGTATGATGTAGTATAGTTCCATGTGGGATGTCACAGTGTAATATAGTTCTGAGCAGGGCGTTCATTGTGTATGATGTAGTATAGTTCCATGTGGGATGTCACAGTGTAATATAGTTCTGAGCAGGTTGTTCATTGTGTATGATGTAGTATAGTTCCATGTGGGATGTCACAGTGTAATATAGTTCTGAGCAGGTTGTTCATTGTGTATGATGTAGTATAGTTCCATGTGGGATGTCACAGTGTAATATAGTTCTGAGCAGGTTGTTCATTGTGTATGATGTAGTATAGTTCCATGTGGGATGTCACAGTGTAATATAGTTCTGAGCAGGTTGTTCATTGTGTATGATGTAGTATAGTTCCATGTGGGATGTCACAGTGTAATATAGTTCTGAGCAGGTTGTTCATTGTGTATGATGTAGTATAGTTCCATGTGGGATGTCACAGTGTAATATAGTTCTGAGCAGGTTGTTCATTGTGTATGATGTAGTATAGTTCCATGTGGGATGTCACAGTGTAATATAGTTCTGAGCAGGTTGTTCATTGTGTATGATGTAGTATAGTTCCATGTGGGATGTCACAGTGTAATATAGTTCTGAGCAGGTTGTTCATTGTGTATGATGTAGTATAGTTCCATGTGGGATGTCACAGTGTAATATAGTTCTGAGCAGGTTGTTCATTGTGTATGATGTAGTATAGTTCCATGTGGGATGTCACAGTGTAATATAGTTCTGAGCAGGTTGTTCATTGTGTATGATGTAGTATAGTTCCATGTGGGATGTCACAGTGTAATATAGTTCTGAGCAGGTTGTTCATTGTGTATGATGTAGTATAGTTCCATGTGGGATGTCACAGTGTAATATAGTTCTGAGCAGGTTGTTCATTGTGTATGATGTAGTATAGTTCCATGTGGGATGTCACAGTGCATTATAGTTCTGAGCAGGTTGTTCATTGTGTATGATGTAGTATAGTTCCATGTGGAATGTCACAGTGTAATATAGTTCTGAGCAGGTTGTTCATTGTGTATGATGTAGTATAGTTCCATGTGGGATGTCACAGTGTATTATAGTTCTGAGCAGGTTGTTCATTGTGTATGATGTAGTATAGTTCCATGTGGGATGTCACAGTGTAATATAGTTCTGAGCAGGGTGTTCATTGTGTATGATGTAGTATAGTTCCATGTGGATGTCACAGTGTAATATAGTTCTGAGCAGGTTGTTCATTGTGTATGATGTAGTATAGTTCCATGTGGGATGTCACAGTGTAATATAGTTCTGAGCAGGTTGTTCATTGTGTATGATGTAGTATAGTTCCATGTGGGATGTCACAGTGTAATATAGTTCTGAGCAGGTTGTTCATTGTGTATGATGTAGTATAGTTCCATGTGGGATGTCACAGTGTAATATAGTTCTGAGCAGGTTGTTCATTGTGTATGATGTAGTATAGTTCCATGTGGGATGTCACAGTGTAATATAGTTCTGAGCAGGTTGTTCATTGTGTATGATGTAGTATAGTTCCATGTGGGATGTCACAGTGTAATATAGTTCTGAGCAGGTTGTTCATTGTGTATGATGTAGTATAGTTCCATGTGGGATGTCACAGTGTAATATAGTTCTGAGCAGGTTGTTCATTGTGTATGATGTAGTATAGTTCCATGTGGGATGTCACAGTGTAATATAGTTCTGAGCAGGTTGTTCATTGTGTATGATGTAGTATAGTTCCATGTGGGATGTCACAGTGTAATATAGTTCTGAGCAGGTTGTTCATTGTGTATGATGTAGTATAGTTCCATGTGGGATGTCACAGTGTAATATAGTTCTGAGCAGGTTGTTCATTGTGTATGATGTAGTATAGTTCCATGTGGGATGTCACAGTGTAATATAGTTCTGAGCAGGTTGTTCATTGTGTATGATGTAGTATAGTTCCATGTGGGATGTCACAGTGTAATATAGTTCTGAGCAGGTTGTTCATTGTGTATGATGTAGTATAGTTCCATGTGGGATGTCACAGTGTAATATAGTTCTGAGCAGGTTGTTCATTGTGTATGATGTAGTATAGTTCCATGTGGGATGTCACAGTGTAATATAGTTCTGAGCAGGTTGTTCATTGTGTATGATGTAGTATAGTTCCATGTGGGATGTCACAGTGTAATATAGTTCTGAGCAGGTTGTTCATTGTGTATGATGTAGTATAGTTCCATGTGGGATGTCACAGTGTAATATAGTTCTGAGCAGGTTGTTCATTGTGTATGATGTAGTATAGTTCCATGTGGGATGTCACAGTGTAATATAGTTCTGAGCAGGTTGTTCATTGTGTATGATGTAGTATAGTTCCATGTGGGATGTCACAGTGTAATATAGTTCTGAGCAGGTTGTTCATTGTGTATGATGTAGTATAGTTCCATGTGGGATGTCACAGTGTAATATAGTTCTGAGCAGGTTGTTCATTGTGTATGATGTAGTATAGTTCCATGTGGGATGTCACAGTGTAATATAGTTCTGAGCAGGTTGTTCATTGTGTATGATGTAGTATAGTTCCATGTGGGATGTCACAGTGTAATATAGTTCTGAGCAGGTTGTTCATTGTGTATGATGTAGTATAGTTCCATGTGGGATGTCACAGTGCATTATAGTTCTGAGCAGGTTGTTCATTGTGTATGATGTAGTATAGTTCATGTGGGATGTCACAGTGAATATAGTTCTGAGCAGGTTGTTCATTGTGTATGATGTAGTATAGTTCCATGTGGGATGTCACAGTGTAATATAGTTCTGAGCAGGTTGTTCATTGTGTATGATGTAGTATAGTTCCATGTGGGATGTCACAGTGTAATATAGTTCTGAGCAGGTTGTTCATTGTGTATGATGTAGTATAGTTCCATGTGGGATGTCACAGTGTAATATAGTTCTGAGCAGGTTGTTCATTGTGTATGATGTAGTATAGTTCCATGTGGGATGTCACAGTGTAATATAGTTCT
>CM030325.1:1035663853-1035738145 GCA_002915635.3 Ambystoma mexicanum
CTCTGTTGTTTCTGGTCGCACTGGGTTTCATTGGGAGCTGATGCAGTAGGGCTGGAGAGCTGTCACTCTTCTGAGGCTGGATGTGCCCGTTCTTTGTGTGTCTGTTGGCCCAGTGTCTCATTAGGGACCTCCTTGCGTCGCACTGGAGCTGTCACTCTTCATGAGGCTGGATGTGCTCACTGTGTGGTGTCTCTGTGGCATTGGTGTCTCATTGGGACCTCATGCTGCAGGCCTGGAAGCTGTCACCTTCATGAGGCTGGATGTGCCCTGTGGTGTCTCTGTGGCACTGGTGTCTCATTGGGACCTCATGCTGGCACCTGTATATGCTGTGCTCTTGTAAAGGCATGATGTTGCCCTTGGGTGTCTCTGGTGAACTGTGTCTCATTGGGACCTGCATGCTCACACTGGAAGCTGTCACTCTCATGAGGCTGGATGTCCCTCTTGTGTCTCTGGTGGCACCGGTGTCTCATTGGGACCTCATGCTGCACATTGAAGCTGTCACTTCTTCGTGAGTCTGGAGGGCCCTCTGGTTTCTCTGTTGTCATCAGTGTCTCATTGGGACGCTCATGCTGCGCCCTGGAAGCTGTCACGCTTCATGAGGCTGGATGTGGCGCTCTTGTGTCTCTGGTGGCATTGGTGTCTTATTGGGTCCTCATGCTGCCCACTGAAGCTTTAGCTCTTCATGGTCTGGATGTGCACCTCTGTTTTCTCTGGTGGCACGGTGTCCATGGGACCTCATGTGCACCACTGGATAGCTGTCACTCTTCATGAGGCTGGTGTGGCCTTCTAGGTGTTCTGTTGCACAGTGTCTCATCGGGACCTCATGCTGCGCACTGGAAGTGTCACTCTCGTGAGCTGGATGTGGCCTCTGGTGTCTCTGTGCACGGTTTCCATTGGGGACTCATTCTGCACACTGGAACTGTCATCTTCATTAGGCGGAGTGCCCCTCGGTGTCTCTGGTGACACTGGTGTCTCATTGCGGACCTCATGCTGCACACTAAGCGTCACTCTTCGTGAGGCTGGATGGCCCTTGGGTGTCTCTGGAGGCACTAGGTCTCATTAGGACCTCATGCTGCACCCTGAAGCTGTCACTTTTCATAAGCTGGATTGCCATCGGTTCTCTGTTGCACGCAGTGTCCATCGGGTACCTCATGCTTGCTGCTGGAGCTGTCACTCTTCATGAGCGGAGGTGGCCCTCTGGGTGTCTCTGGCATCCAGTGTCTCATTTGGGGACCTCATTCTGTACCTGGAAGCTGTTCTTCTTCATGAGGCTGGTGTGCCCTCTGTGGTCTCTGGTGGACTGTGTCTCATGGGGACCTCCTGCTGCATCACTGGAAGCTGTCACTCTCGTGAGGCTGGAGGTGGCGCCTGGTTGTCTCTGGTGTCATCGGTGCCTCGGGGGCTCATGCCACTCAGCTGGAAGCTGTCACTCTTCATGAGGCTGATGTGGCCCCTTGTGTGTCTTGGTGGCACGGGGTGTCTCATCGGGACCTCATGCCACGGCACTGGAAAGCTGTCACTGTCTTCATGCAGGCTGGATGTGGCCCCCTGGGTGTCTCTTGCATCACTCAGTGTCTCATTGGGGACCTCATGCTGTAACTGGAAGGCTGTCACTCTTCATATGAGGCTGGATGTGCCCCTCTGGTGTCTCTTGTGGCACTGGTGTCTTCATCGGGGACCTCATGCTGCACACTGGTTAGCCTGTCGGACTCTTCATGAGGCTGGAGGTGGCCCCCCCTGGATGTCTCTGGTGTCATCGGTGCCCATTGGGGACCTCATGCTGCACTACTTGGAAGCTGTTACTCTTCATGAGTCTGGATGTGCCGCTCTGTGTGTCTCTGGTGCACTGGTTGTCTCATTGGGTTCCTCACTGCCGACACACTTAATGCTGTCACTCTTTACAAGAGGCTGGGATGTTGCACCTCTGGTTTCTCTGGTGACACTGGTGTCTCATTGCAGACGCTGCATGCTGCCACACTAAATGCTGTCGCTCTTCAATGAGGCTGGGTTGTGCCCCTCTGGGTGTCTCTGGTGGCACCAGTGTCTCATCAGGGACCTCATGCTGCCCACAGCGGAATGTGTCACTCTTCGATGCGTCTGGAATGTGCACCTCTGGGTGTCTCTGGTGGCACCAGTGTCTCCATCGGGGAGCCTCATGCCAGCTACCACTGGACAGCTGTCCTCTTCATGAGGCTTGGATGATGCTCTTCTGGTGTCTCTGTTGGCGCCAGTGTCACATCGGGGACCTCATGCCACGCACTGGAAGCTGTCACTCTTCATGAGGCTGGAGGTGGCCCCCTGGGTGTCTCTGGTGTCATCAGTGTCTCATTGGGGACCTTATACTGTAACTGGAAGCTGTCACTCTTCATGAGGCTGGATGTGCCCCTCTGGGTGTCTCTGGTGGGACCGGTGTCTCATCAGGGACTTCATGCTGCACCATGGAAAGCTGTCACTCCTCATGAGGCGCTGGATGTGCCCCTCTGGGTGTTCTCTGATGGCACCAAGAGTCTCATTGGGGAACTCAATGCAAGCACCCTGGAAAGCGGTCATCTCTTCATGAGGCTGGATGTGCTCTTCTGGGTGTCTCTGGTGGCACCGGTGTCTCATCGGGGACCCCATGCTACACCCTGCAATCTGTCACTCTTCATGAGGCTGGATGTGCCCCTCTGGGTGTCTCTGGTGGCACGATGTCCCATTGGGGAACTCATGCTACACACTGGAAGCTGTCACTCTTCATGAGGCTGGACGTACACAGCTGGGTGTCTCTGGTGGCACTGGTGTCTCATTGGGGACCTCATGCCACACACTGGAAGCTGTCACTCTTCAAGAGGCTGGATGTGCCCCTCTGGGTGTCTCTGGTGACACTGGTGTCTCATTGGGGACCTCATGATGCACACTGGCAGATGTCACTATGCACGAGAATGGATGTGCCAATCTGGGTGTCTCTGGTGGCACCAGAGTCTCATTGGGGACCTCATACAGCACCCTGGAAGCAGTCACTCTTCATGAGGCTGGATGTGCCCCTCTGTGTGTCTCTAGTGGCACTGGTGTCTCATTTGGGAACTCATGCTGCACACTGGAAGCTTTCACTCTTCATGAGGCTGGATGTGTCTCTCTGGGTGTCTCTGGTGGCACCGGTGTCTCATCGAGGACCCCAAGCTGCACCCTGGAAGTTATCACTCTTCATGAGGCTGGATGTGCCCCTCTGGCTGTCGAGAGCCCATACATGACTGAGCAAATTATGAAGAATTGTATGATGAAATTCCCAGGGTAAAAGAAAATGCCTTGGCAGGAGGAGAGATCGTCTTTATTGACGGGTCTTCAAGGATCGACCAAACTGATGGGCAAAGATACACAGGTGTTACTGTGATGAAGCACACAGCAAATGGAGAATTTCGAGTGCTTCTTAGTGCACAAATACCATTTCATTATTCAGCATAGGCTGCAGAATTATTTGACGTTGATACTCGCCATTGAGAATCACGCAGACCAGGAAGTAACGGTATACAGTGACTCCGCCTATGTGACATCAACAATGCACGCAGGCTTAGTGTGCTGGAAAAGGAGGGGCTACCTCCGAGCAGACGGCACACCAGTGCTGCACGCAGCCTTATTGGACAGGCTGATCAATGCACTACAGCTCCCAGTGGGCATAGCGGTCGTGAAATTTGCCGCCCACACGAAAGGGACAGATTTTATCTCGCACTGAAATCACACAGCAGACACGGAGGCCAAGCACATGGCATCCAAAAGTGAGACGATCATGGAAGTGGAAGTTATCCATATCAATGAAAGGATGCTGGTGGCACGAAATACATCTGAGAGTTATACCGATTTGGGGCAAACACAACTAATTGAACTCCAAGGAGAGGCACCACAGGAAGAGAAGAACCTGTGGAAATGTCTAAGGTGTTCTTTAAACCCCTCTGGCAGCTTGTGGCTACAAGACAACAATGGTAAACCAGTAATGCCTGTAACCCTATTGAAAATAGCGCTGGAGCAGTTACATTACCCAGGTCATTTTACTAAAGAGAATCTAGCAACAATGCTCGTGGAAGACTGGTTCATACCGAATTTAGCAGAGTATGTTGCATTTTTCATGGTGAACTGTTTAATTTGCCAACCATTTACAGCAGGGCACACATTAAAAGTAATGAGAGGAGTCATCCCCAGGCCAAATGGGACTTTTCAGACACTTGCACATCGATTACGTCGACATGATTCAAGTATGTGACGGGTACAGATACTTAATTGTTGTGGTGTGTCCATTCTCTAGACGGATTGAGGCAGGTCCATGTACACAACCAAACTCTACCTGTGCGGCCACATTTTTTGTGAGGGAAGTTTTCCCCAGATGGGGGTCTGCAAAGTCATGAGATCAGATAACGGCCCTCATATTGTCAATACTGTATTCGAGCAGATTAACTTACTGCTTGGTATAAAGCTCAAATTCTTGTCGGCGTATCAACAAAAAGATAATGGAATCTGTGAGAAGCTCAACGGCTTGTTAAAGGAAAGGATAGCCAAGTTGAAGCTCACTCGAAAGAAGGGATGGCTGCACTGCCTTTCTCTGGCATTGTATGCTCTTCGGAACCAACCTGGCTCTGACTATCATCTTACACCACACAAGATAGCCACAGGAAGAAGAATGAGAACTCCCCTAACACCCCGAGACAAAGCTAGATGTGATGTCCAGTCAACAGGAGAGGTTTTAGGATTTGAAAAGCAAAACTATCTGAACTGCATGACATCTTGCCTTAATGTAATTTCAGACCAGCTGCAGCGACGACGAAAAGGGTGCAGCGCAGCACAGAACACAGAAGGAGACACTACATCAGACCAAGTTCAAGGTCTACGTGTTCCACTCATCTTCCCTGGCAACACCATCTTGGTGAGAAATCATAAAAGGAAAAGGTGGGACGAGCCAAGGTTAAATCGACCTTTTACAGTAGAGGACTGCACTCCATCCGCTGTGAAACTGAAAGGCAGGAGAGCTTGGATTTTCTCGGTGATATCAAACCCTACATAGAAGAAGGCCACCTGCCTGCACCCCAACGAGAAGAATCGTTGAGCGACGGGGAAGAACCACAGCACGTGCAGACGTGATCCATGACAAGGAAGAAGGACGCATGACCAGCCAGAAAAAGACAAAGAACATTTTGCAAGTTGTGGCTTAAATTGGACATTTCCTCTAAGCAAAAAAGGGGATAAGGACATAAAAAAAGACACTCTGTGCATCCTAGTTGCAGGGTGAAGAAGAAAACCACACGTGTAAGCCACAACACAGGTCATTAACTATTGAACTGTGGACTAAGGCATGTAAAAAGACATAATAAAGGAAGGAGAACATGAGAAGTTTTGATCAAGGACCCATAAACTGGAATTGAAACCAATATCCTGACTCTTTCTGCACAATAACCCTGTTTGGAATCACTTATGGTGTCCCACATTAGAGACATCACAAACGATGTGGTCACCTATTTTGACTTAGTGCTAAAGTCATACCCGTCATTGGTAGGAAGGTTTACAAGTGTCACAGACTTTTTACAAGATCCAGCAAACGAAAAGATAATAAGATAACTGCTCTCTGTCATAGCTGAATGATTTGTTTTACTCCCTGAGTACAGTGAGGAAGAACCAAATGACCCCAACACAGGCGGAAATAGATGAGCTCATCAACACACTGTTCTTTCGCATAATCGAAGATTGTCCAACTCTCATTGGGAGAACAACAGACACACTCACATTTCTTCGAGATCCAGCAAATAGAGAACATTTGAGCCATCTCTTGAATAAGATAATCATTCTGGTTGCACTCCATGCAACCGGACAGTGCAGACATTGTTAACATCAAGGAAAGAACATATAATCCTGAACCTCAACAAAGACAGGACAGATGTCCCTGTCACCAGAAGACAGCAGGTTGGCACACAACGTCCTTTTTTGACTAGTCACTGACTTTCCAGAGCTAGTGGGGAGACCAATCAATGTTGACATCCTCACTTTCATCAGAGATCCAACTAATGTTGCACAGATGGGAATGCTCCTGTATGGAATTATACTTCAAGTGGAACTTTCTAAGCATCAGAGGAGCTATCTGATGAGATTCTAAAAAGCTTTCGCCGAGGGGAAGATCAACGAAGCAGCATCAAGAACTTCATTTGCATTTGATATTTTATGTCCCTACTCTTCGTATCTGACCAACATACACCATGTCCTCAGGATTGAAGCAAATCAGGGGGGCGGATTGGGAGTTCACCTATTTTGAACATGCACAGTAAGGGGGACTCATTAAAGTGTTATTTGTTTTGATTATTCCTATAGTCTAGCAAAGGATCTGTATCCTGAAATAAGAGACAATCCGTCGCCCGGAAGAGGGGGGACACTTGTGGAACATCTGACACTCATAAACGCAGTATTCTAAAGACAATATTGGTTAAGGAAATAATGACATTGACATTTTTGTCAAATTATCGAGATGGGGGGCTAGAACAGCAACCTGGTCCTCCCACAAGAAGAGAGGCACCCCCGCTTCTCTGGAAGAAAATGCTGCCGCCTGACTTACAGGGGCATAATGTACCTATGCATCATATACATCATTATTTTATTGTCATTAACAATCAGAACTGCATTCTTTATTGGTGCACAAAGCATTCCAAATTCAGTGCACCCACCTAATGATGTACGCATAAGACCCACAAAAACACCCAAACCTTATATAGTCATTCCAGTCCCGAGAAAATCGGATGGTGCAGTGAATGATTTTGAAATGAATGTGATTAGCAGTGATACACACACTCTTGGGGTAACACATGGAAAGGAAAGCCAGAGACAGGGTTGGCAAGGGATGAATAAAGTAACATCACTGACAACTACATACACAAAAACACTGAATGCACATGAAACAGGCCTAGTATCAATGACTACAGAACCACAAACACAAACAGCAGAGAAGAAGAGACTGCCCGCTATAAGATACTCCACAGCAGACGTGAGAAAACAACAGTTAAGAGGAAAACCAACAGAAACCACCATAACGGAAACTCTTAAGAAAACAAGAATCAACTTGGAGAAACTCTCTACATGGACACAACGGATAGTAGACTCATTATTTCCATACATAGCCAAAGCAAGGAAGCTGCAAGAGGAACTGAAGAACAAAACCACTGAAACTGTATTGCCAAGCATACATCTTCCAACGAAAGGAACAAGCATTAGTTTCACAGTACAGCCATACACTAGACCAATGCCATTATGGGTACGAATGTTCCTAGCCAGAGAAAAGAAACTATACGAGGAACAAGAGAAAGCAGCTAGAATTCAATCAACTGAAATAGCGCAGATGAGAAGGCTTGTACCATGGACCAGGATACCTAAAAATCCTCCAGCAAGAAAAAGCCATACGGATACCTTCCGGGATGTAGTCATATCCAACTACAGGAAAGCACTAAGAATCAAGAGAAGCATGCATGGAGATGACAATGAACTAAACGATACCTGGACAGTACAGCACATCTGGGAAACAACATTTGGTACCAACACATGAAAGAAGTTGGAAGGCGAAGTTCAGAAGGGGAATGCTTTGTATTTGCACTCCTACCATACAACATGGGGAAGTCCAAGATCTTCGTGGCTGTAGAAATTGATGTCCAAACAGCACATTGTCGTTCGCACGTAGCAATGTGCAAGACCCGAGGCCAGTTCAGGGGTAGTGATGCCTCTCTGAAATGGGCAAATGAAGCAACTGATCCAAATGAAGACGATTATGTCCAGGACATAAAGACAAGAAACAATGGAAAGACAAAACACATTGTGATAAGATATGAGAAGCCTTGAGTTAAAGGGGCAGAGATTAGAAGAGAACCAAATTAGAAGCTAAATGTCCAAGGAAAAACTCTGGAAGAAGCTCAGAGATAGAAGAATCGAGGCCAAATGTAAATTTTGAAAACAGTGCTTTCACCAGACGGATGTGAGAAAGGAGTAGTGATATGCCGAGTATGGATGGTCTTCGGTCACTACGAGCCAACCATCAACATAGTACTAAACAAATGCAAGCCATTATGGCCAAAACCTGCAAAACTACTCACATGGGTCGGGACAGAGGAGGACCCTTGCAGATAGTGCCACTAGAAAGCCAAAAGTTCTGTTTCAGAAATAACGGCACAAGGAAGATGGGAGAAAATCAGAACTGTGGACAAGTTTTTGATGCTCCAGGAATGGTACATGGAACTGCAGTGATTATGGACCATTATTGGGCGTGTGGATCAAAAGCGTACATCAGACTGCCAAGAGACTGGGGAGGCATATGCACAATAGTGAACGTCCATGTTCCAGCATTGGTGATCCCGAAAAGTGACCTGAATATTGACAGTTTCCCGAAAGCAGATGCTCACCTGGGAAAGAAGAGATCTGTGGAACTGACAACTCGAATGAAGAGAGGGAATTACTTCTCTGCCAAATCAGAAGCACCCTTTCATGCAATCCCATACGAACACAGGCTTTTAAGCCTCACCTCATCAGTGTTCCCAACGATTTTCATGCTGAGATTTCAGAGTGGAGCAAATACTAAATGGGTACAGATAACCAGATGGGAGTTACTTCAGACTATCAACACGACCATAAAAGGATTTAATGCGATTAGAGAAGAATTAAGAGCCATCCGACTGATGACTCTCCAGAACAGATATGTGCTTGACATGATCACAGCTACGGATGGAGGAGTTTGTGCAAAAATAGGAGAATCATGTTGCACGTTCATACCATCACACGATGAGGAGAATGGAACCTTAACTGAAGCCATAGGTATGCTGACAAAATTACAGGACCAAATGATTGATGAAATCAACGAAGTTGATGATGACAGCTGGTTCGGATCATTGTTCTCATGGGTCCCACAATGGATGGCAGACATATTCAAGTTTCTAGGAGCCCTGCTAGTGATGACATTAGTAGGCTTTTGTGTTATTAAGATAATAATATCACAATGCCAGAAAACTGAGAAGAAAGCTACAGGGATGAAGATCATGATTGATGTCGAGCCAGGATGGAAGCCCAGAGACCTGACTGATGAAGAAATAAGAGACTTTGTGAAGGCCAGCAGGCACGCGCCAGAAAGTACAACATTTCTCTGTCGCAAGAAGCCCAGAAACTATGTGGGAAGATGGATTTACTGCAGCCCGAATGGACAATGTCAACTGATAGCCTGGAACAAAGACGAACATGTAAGAAACACAGGAAGCCTGAAGGGAGTTATAAAGATATGGACTCCAAAGAGACACTTCCTCAGGCCATCATGTGTATATCCAGAAGAAGAAGAAGGAATGAACCCAAGAGAAGAAATGGAGAAGAATACAGAAGAACAGAACAAAATGGATCTAGAGAAGGAAGTGAAAGTGGTTGATGAATCACCCATAGGGCGGAGTGTAGAGGAGGTCCCAAAGAAAGCCTGCACTCCAATAATCCATTTTGAATTACCAGGTACATACACACCGAGATATGTGATGTACGACAAGCAAATAAACCAGCAGAGAGCTGCAGTAGGGCTCTTCCCAGTACCCATTAGAAGAACAGCACCTATTGATGTACCTATACCAAGAAAACTATGGACAGTAAGGTATCCATTAAGAAAACCCTACCAGAAAATAAGACAAAATGAAGATGCTTAAGTAGAGTCCTGGTAGACCCCAAAAAGGCCTTGATGGAAAACGAATGGTGACATCACGAAGGCCCGGACTGACTTGAAGATAGAATAAATGATGACCAGAGAATGATGCAAAGAGACGAAACGCCACAAATAAAGATATTGTGAACCTAAAAGAGAACGATGTTGAAACATGAAGGAGCTTAAGCTGTAAGCAAGAATGAAGATATCCAACTAGTTAATGCCTGTACATATGCTAGAAACACACAAAGCTAAGAAAACAGTACGGCTTGCTATGCTAAGTAGAAGAAAAAAGCGGCAAGCACCATGTTTACATAATGTACCTCAAAACAAAGCACAGTATTATACGTGCAAGTCCACTTTGCATTAAAAGGAGAATCAACTAAGGTTACTACAGGCCAAGCATGACAAGCTTCATATTCTAGCAAAATGAGGATAAACGGCTGAATCGAAACTCAGCAGATGCAACTCATGCCAAAGGAGCCAAGGTCCTAACAATAGAAGAAGCGAACAGTAGCTACG
Source organism: Ambystoma mexicanum (assembly GCA_002915635.3). Taxonomy (NCBI): domain Eukaryota; kingdom Metazoa; phylum Chordata; class Amphibia; order Caudata; family Ambystomatidae; genus Ambystoma; species Ambystoma mexicanum. The sequence continues at coordinate 1,035,674,037 of CM030325.1, forward strand.
TCTAATTGAAACTTAAGAAAAGAATATCCTGCCTCTGAAAGGTCGAGATAAGGAAGCGTAGGCAGGTGGCAAGCTGAATAAGAATTAAATGCACAAATCGAGAGAAACTAGGCAAATTCACAGTGTCTGCATCACGTGATCATTTGAGCGAGGAGAAGCACAAGTTCACACCTACGCGTGGCATCCACCCAGGAGAAGATAGCGGAACTTTCTCAGTCAGAAGATGCAGTTTTGAGGCCAACCAAAGTAACATAATTGACACATAGTTCCTGAAGCGACGGAGGAAGGCTGGGTGGATGGGGGAGCACCCTGCACTTGGCTGACCGTTCTGCGTGCTGCTTAGCAAAGTGGAAATGTATGCATGGGGTTGGTGCCAACCCAATCACAGTGGACCAAAAAATCTAGGGTCCTATAGTTAGCAGAACCAATGGGACGTCGTACTATTAGTGACATCTACAGTAGTCATTTTGAAGGAAGGGCTTAGATGCCCACCTGACAGTGTTTTACCCAATCACCTTACTCTGTTAACATATACAGATATAGCACCTATGTTAAAGTTACCTTTTCCGAACCAATAGATATGTTTATTAACTTTGGAGTGTTATACGCCAGCCGTGATGAATTCTTAGTATAAATGATGTTGTTTTTATGAAGTTCGTTGGAGTTGAAGCGAGACGGACGATCGCATCAGTGCTGATTTCCATGACTCCCCGTTTTTTGTACTTGTCATTAAACGGACTCCCTTTGCCAAAACATTGAGTTGTCCTTATGGATTGGTGTTGGAGTAATAAATCTGCACCCCCATCCATCTCAAAGGTGTTGCTATCTCGTCTTAAAGTACTTCGGAGCAAACCCTGACTCTATGGGCCCAGACGGGAGACTCCCCAGTACACAGTCCTTTTCTGAAAGTTAGGTGATCTTCTGTTGAGTTCCATCGTTTGGCTATCAAATGGGAGAATGTGGTTCCTCTGAATTTCCTTTTCTCGTAAGGTTTCATTTCGATTTGGAGGTCGTTGCTTGATCTTAGGTTTCTTCCTGGTTGGTAGCTGATAAATTTGGCTTGGAGAAATTCGTCTCCTTGTCTGGGATTTGTGGGTGATGCAGAGGGTTTTAAAGTTAATGTGTTTTTTTTACTGGGCGTCAGCGTAGACCTCTCAGGGCTGGTGTGATGTGGTCTCTTCTATTTAGTGTCAGTAGTAGTCTTGCTGTAGTGTTTTGGATTCGATTGTAGTTTTTTTGTGAGGCGTTCTGGCATTCCAAGGTACAGGCTGTTTGTGTTGTCTAGCCTCGATAGTACCAGGGAGATGATTGCAAGGGTTCTGTATGGGAAGGTGACGGGTATTGGGGTTACAAAAAGGGCACACAGCAGCACCTTACACCCCAACCAAGAAGATCAACGATGCCTGGTAACTCAGGGCAACCGCTTCTCACCTTTGGTTGCCGTTTTGCAGAGGGGGATCTTTTTGACAGCTGAGTCTGGCGTTTCAGAAGTCCAGTCTCTGATTGCCACCTCATTGACCTTCGATCGCCAGTTAAAGGACCTATCTTGGCATCGAACATGAAGGCATAGATGATGCACGAGGTGAAGAAAGCATTCTCTCTGACCCATCAATGTGACCAAAGAATAAGCTAGACAGAGGACTTCACCTCCGACAAGGCCCCTCTACCTCGCGGAGAGCAGCAGCAGTGCCAGCCAGGAGGCGTTCTGACTATAGAGGTGCAGGCCAGCTACGGGCTGCTGGCATCCAGGAGCATCAAAGAAAAGGAGACGTCCAATGATTGGCAGGAAAAAGAACCAGCTCTTCCCGCTCACTCAAGGGTGGGAGCCCCTGTGCAGGTCCCCCTTAATCAATAGCGAGCAGAACTTGGCCATCAGGGAGTTGGATTTGGCCGTACTTGCCACAGCAATAGCTCCCAGACGCCCCTCTGCGGCGTCTCATGCTCCATATCTACAGTTCCAGTGGTCAACCTGGGGAATGGCTTCAGATCACCTCCTGATATACAGCAGGAGCTGTAAACATTCAAATCATGAGTGGCTGTCCAGTCGTGGATAGCCCGCTCGGGTACAGCTATGACATCACCCAGGTATAGGATGAGTATTAGGGAGTCTAGGACTGCCTGCCTAGCCCAAAACAAATTCCAGCACACAGAGCCTTCTTCCCAGTCATTAGATAGAACCTGCAATGAGAATAACCAAACATGGCCTTTTCCTACCGTACCCATGAGAAAGAGTGCAGCAAAGGCAGTGAGTGAGCCAGAAAGACAGGGCTTAAGGAACAGAGTTAGCCATTATAACGAGTAGTAAAATGGCTATCGCAGAGTAAAAAAAGTAAAGGTTCAAAGAAGTGCACCCAAAAAGTGTACTGCCACCAGCTTGCATAGGCAACACCGATTAAATGGAAAAATGCCCTCAGAGTAGAAAGCAGCAGGGAGCGAGATCTGTGCTGGCCGAAGTAATGTGCTACACAATAGACAGAACGAGGGGACACAGCCCCCCTGCACTGGCAACCTGACGGACACTGGAGTTAAACAGACCCCACTCCCCAAAAATAGGTCAGGATCACGCATCAGTCAGCAGATATGCTGAGGGTCCCGTTGAAAGAGATGTGAAAGCTGCTAAAAGAACAATACTTCCCAACACTTGCATCTCTACAACGTTTTTCAGCATCAGTATTCAAGCGTCGCCTACAACGAAGAAGCCTTTTATAATCAACAGTAAATGATACCTTCTGACCCGTTCCTTCCATTCACCTCTGCATATTCTGACTCACATTAGAACCAGAATCAGCCCTACGGGCATCATTTTCAGGGCTAAACATTATTGTTAAATTATAAGCATCAGTTCAGTATAATTAAGCAGCGATTACAGAATGTATGGTTCCAGCGCTCCTGACGACTGCCTATTAATTCAGTGCAGATGCCAGGCCCAACCCAGTGACAGGAGGCAAATCAATTTCATCAATAATTGTTTAAGAGGCACGAGGCTCCATATTTCCTCCTCAATTATCTGTGACAGCCCTTTGTCTCTCTACTCAGTTTTTCTCATCGTTGTCCCTGGCTCTTTGGCCACTGAAGGGAGGGGATACCCCTGGGATCCGGCGCGTGTTGCGGCCCGTCGCTGGCAAAGCTTCCTCTCTCCGGGTCTGCTGCAGGACACGCGGGCCTCTGCCAGCTTCTGAGCTTCCACAGCTTGGCGTTGATGTCGGATTAATTGCACTTTCATTGCTGATTACGTAAAGCTGTAGTTTTTAACAGCCGCCGTTCATAATCAGAGTCGCAATGATGTCGCTCTGTCCCCCCGGCAGATGGACCCATGGTTCTCGGTGACCCACTATAAAAAGCACTTCTGCCCACAGCAATCTGTTCGTCCTGGAAAGGGACGCGTTGTTCACTCTGTGAGCCATGTTCATTTACAAGGAGGTCCTCTGTCGGTGCATTGTCTGGATGCGTCATTGTCGTGGTCAGAGAAATGATCGCCTATCGGCTGATCCAGAATGGCGTTGAGGTTTGGAGAAGACCTCTCAGCGCATCTTCAGCTGCCAATCACAGAGCACGTAGACGCAGGGGTCTCCAACCTTTACGTTAGCTAGAGCTACTTGTAGTGGAGGTCAACAGTGGAGAGCTACTAGCGGGCGATATCGGGTGGGGATATTTATAAACCTCTGAATTTTTACCAATATTTTTTTGGCCCAATTATTTCCTCTCTATAAACAGATGTAATAACGTATGCCTTCACGATTATATTACGAACTTCATAAACCTCTTTGTTGCATTATTATTTATTAGCAGCTGTCTCAAAAAGACAGATATTTGTTGCACTACCACACAAATATCCTGTAATTTTTGTGCCCTTCCTTTGCGTTTTATGCAGGCTTTCTACATGCTAGTCACACTATTGCTTTCCAAATGTGCATTTCACACTTCCATAAACCAAAAAAAAGTTCTTTCCAAATTGAAAAATGCTGCTTGAGTTCACTAGTTTTCGTTGAGATTCTTTTTTGTCAGACACCACACATACTCTGTTATTTGTGTGCCCCATCTGTGTTTTAGCACAGGTTATATTTATAAAGATGTTATATGCTTGTCAAACTGGTTAATCACAAATAAATGCTTCTGTTGTGCTGACAGCAGTCTTTAGGAAATTAAACTGCGGGTTCATGGGTGCCAACTTTTGATTTTCACTACAGGGGCAGAAATATCCCCACCTCTGCCCTGAATATAAGCAAGCGATCAGCCCAACCCATACCCTGGCCGAACACATTTTATAGCACTTTTCTATGCTTTCCGTGCTATGTGGATGACACTCAGCTCATTTTCAGGCTACCCTCGGCCACCTCTTCTCCCTCCCTCATCTCTGACTGCCTGTCCGCCACCCAGGAGTTGTGTGCCGCCAATGATCTCTGCCTTAATGCCAGTAAGACCTCCACCTGTGAGGCTACAAACCTCAGGGTCATCTTCGACTCCCCACTCTCCTTCTCTCCTCACATCTCTGACATCTCTAAGAAGTCACACTACCAGCTGCACCTCCTCAGAGGCATTCTTCATTTCCTCTCCTTCCCCCAGAAGCTCACTGTCTCCAGAGCTCTGGTTCTCACTAGGCTGGATTATTGCAACAGCCTCTTTCTAAATCTGCCTGCTTCTACTCTACGCCCTCTGCAACTCATCCAGAACAGGACTTGCGAGACCTCAAGCCCAGGGATCGTATCCCTCAGGACTGAAATCTCTGCATTGGCTCCCAGTGGCTGCGAGGATTAAGTTCAAAACCCTCTGTATTGTCCACAAGGACTTCTGGGGCCTGGAGCCTCAATACCTTCAGCTCTCTCTTCCAAAATATCTTCCTTCTCGAGCTCTTCGCTCATCCGCCTCCAACTCCCTTAGGGTCAGTTGCTTCTCCAAGCAATGAGTTGGAGCTAGATCTCTTTCCTCTGCTGGGGCCTCCCTCTGGAACAGATTACCTGCCTCCCTGAAACTTGAGGAGAATCATCTCTGGTTCAGGAAGCACCTCAAAACCTTTCTCTTTGCTTCTGCCTTTTCTCCTCCTCTCCCCTGCTGACTTCCTGGCCGATACTGAAACTGCAGGTCACCTGCACTGGTCACCTGACAACCCCCCCTGCTCTCAAGCCCAGGCCCCTCACTCCAGTCGCACACCTGCACTGCCTTCCTGGCAACCCCCCGCACTTAGGGACTGTTCTTTACCCCTACAGTTCCACCACTAGCACTTGACACCTGATATCTGCACTACCCTTGCACTACCAGCTGGCGGGATGCTACTTATTATTTATTTATCATCCCATGTACTGCACTGTCCCCTTCCCCTCGCCCCCGCGCTTTCCTCCTTCCCCCTTCCCATGCACTTGCGCGACCTGATTGACACCTGGCCTAGTAGGATCATTTTCTGTCTTCTCTCTGTTCCCCTCCCTTTCCTCGTCTCGCCTTGAAACACTTATGATATGATATGATACAGCATTTAGTTTTGAATATATAACATCTCAGCATCGGTCTGTCAACCTGCTGAGCTACCCTGGTAGGCTTCTACTGTACAGTCGTGTCTATCGATCGCATAATGTACTAAAAGTGGGTTTTGGAAAGAAGCCACATGAGAGAAATTGTACCATTTTTTAACTAATATTTTGAACATTTCCAGGCGAGCAGCCAGCAGTGCTACTGTAATATTTTCATTGCTGGTCACAATGATCCTGATCCTTCCCCAGCCCCTCTGACATCTCTGGCAAACAAGAGCAGTTTGCTTAAGCAAGACAGTGTGTGGTGGGAGGGGTTCGCACAAGGCCAACTCTGGTACTACAGGCAGCCTGCAGAAGCAGAATGTGATACTGACATCTGTCGGGGAATTTACACGCAGTCTCCATGTGGCACAGCAGCCAAGCTCCCTGCCCACAATTGGGACAACCAGCGTTCGTATCCCGATAAAGGAAAATATCCAGCAAAACACAGTATTGAATAATTTAACTGTTGAACGCTTTGGAGCTGCTTTGTACCATGGGCTGTGCGGCCTAACGCTACCCACAGCTAGTGCCATCAAGCCTTGGACACAATCATGGAGAGAGGTTAAAGTGGGCGGGGACTATCGGGTACGACGTTCCTCTACTTAAAGAAAAAAAAAGTAGGCCTCGTTCACTTACTTTTTTTTACTTAGGCACACGTTCCTGGACGGTGCCGGAAGGGCACCTGTTGATTTGGTTCCTTGCCTGCGTGCGTGTGATGACTTCTGGGGGTGGAGACGTCATTGTCACAGGATTTGCTTTGTGAACGCCTCGATTGTTGGCTGAGAGTCAAGGCCAGGGGACGAGTGTTAGAGGAGTTAAACTGCGTCCCCCCCACCAGTGCTCACCGAGGTGTCTGCCCCTTTAAAACAAAAGAACTAAACGTGTGTTTGGTTGCGAAGCAGGCCTTTTCACATGGCCTGGCCTCTGCTCCACACTGGGCCTGCTTACTCTCATTTCTTTAATCGCCCGCGCCAGAAATGCTCCCGCGCCAACATGAGCGTGCAGAATCAGGCACTGCACCGACCCAGCACGCCGCGAAACGGCAGCGCCAAAAGAGTGGGTACCTCCACGCCACGGCCAGCCTGCACCATCTGATCACAATCTGTGATCGCTGGTCTGGGATCTTGTCGCTGCCTGACTGCACTTCCATGTTGAAGATCTCTCTGTGAATAGGGCAGTGGAGTAATAGCGCTTAAAGCGTTAATGTAAACAGTGCTCTCTGGAAGGGTAATGGTGCATATTTTAAATTGGGTAGATTTATTGTTTGAAATCGTGGAGGGGTACTCTCCTTACCCTCGCCCACAAAGTAAGCAACAGAAGCTCAGTTGGGTGCACGTAGGTCCGAAGGGGTGGGCTGAGGCCTCCCATCCTTTGGAGGGCGATACAATGGGTAGCACAAACAGCGCCTTTAAACACATTCTGTGTGCGTTGTACTATCTAGCTGTGTTCATGGGCATTACAAACACGATAACGGTGGTATCTTTTTTGTTTATCGGTAAATGGAGCTTTCTTACAAGGAAAGCTGGTTCTTGGTCAAAGCACAATTCCCGCCCTTTTCAGAGCAGCATGCAAGGGTCAGCCTCCTTTACATGTAACAGATTGTACAGCAGGACAATATTGGGTTTCCAGGGGAACGGCCCCTCTCTACATCCATCACCAACTCTGTGCCAAGAGAAGGTTTTTGGTTAAAAGAACACGAGGAAGTCAACCCTCCTGTCCCCTAGGTATCTGGTCATTGTTTAGAATACCAAACCATCGAATGCCATACCATAGAAAAAAATGCATAGAAAAAAAGCATTGAATGCATTTCTTTTCAATGGTAAAGGGTTTTGTTTAATTATAATGGCTTGTAAAGGTTAAAAAAGGGGGTGGGGGTTTGGGGGGAGCCCCCCCCCCCCGGGAGGGGAGGGCCATCCCATTAAAGAAAAAATTAAACTAAAATGCATTCGATGCTTTTTTTTTAATTCTCTTTTTTTTCTATGGTATGCCATTCGACGGTAGGCATTCGAGGCAATGACTAGGAACCCGAAGTATTCATCACAGAATACAACTCCATGCTGCACAATTCTGATTTTGAACACATTTGTTCCAGAAAGTCATAATTCTATTAAAGACACGGAGGCTCGGATTATGCTTCTCTTTCATATTTACTACTCAAGCAGCAAATGAACAAACCAATAATATGTATGGTAACAAAGATTTAAAAAACGACAACTTCCAGTGGAGATAAGGTCTTTGGTAGACCCACTATTATTGGTCTCTTAACTGACCATGTGAACAAAATAACCACTCAGTCCAGTCCATATCCATGACCACACTGAACATCCTTGTCCACTTCCTCTATCTTTGCTTGGGCGAAATTGCATCCACTGTTAACCACAATCCGTTGCATGATCAGTGTTTTCTTCAATTCAATTTTGCACACAGCTACAGGCCGAACAGCTGGACGGATTTGCACCAAGTCTGCGGCAAGAGCGGGGGCTTGGGTCAGAAAGTGTGCTTTTGGGTGTTTGTTGGAAAGTGGACCAGGACCTTTGTTGCGAAGGACTGAAATGCACGTCCCAAAGAATTAGTGCTATCTGGACCCGCTCTGCGGACCCATTTCCCTGTTCGCTCCGCGGACAGAAGTGTCATTGGCTTGAAGTACTGCGTGATGTCAGAGAACTTTGGATGCGGCAGGTGGTTGGCAGGAGGGAAGCGCCGTGTGCATCAACATTTTTGGGGCAACGCTGCCATAGTGTATTGCAGGACAGTGCGTCGGTGGAAGGGTCTGGAAAATGTACCATACGCCATGTGTTGGCGGCAAGAAGGGAGGGAACAGGTGGGGGAGTGATAAGTGATTCATGTGACATATGTACATAGGTGGAAGAAGACGGGGGAGTGCCTGCAGTATTCATGTATATTGCGTCAATTCACGGGTACTTAGACAGGCGAGTACTTTGAGTGGTGATTGGAGGCAGCTGTCATAATGTCCCGTAGCTTCTGCCGCACGCTGTTTGTGGTGAGTGGTGGCATGTGAATTTTAGAAGGGGAATGAATTGCACATGTCATTGGTTGGGTGGGAGGGCGGGTGCTGTGCTCTGCGGATGGAATGCTGTACTTGGGCACATGGTGGCATGTATGGGTGAAGGAAGTAGCAGTAGGTCTGTGGAAGTATTGTGTGCAGATTGGTTGGAATAGGAGCCAGTGTTGTGAACAGAATGTGGGTAGGTTGGCAGTGACACACTACTTTGTGAATGGAAGTGGGTATGCCCATAGTATGTGAATGAAAGTGCACAGGGGTCTGTCTACATTATGGTAACTGTTGCAATGTGTTGCTGCATAGCTCCATGGTGGTGCGCAAGGTGGGTAGGAGTGCTGGTAGCAGTGGTGTGTATGTGGATTGTCGTAGTTGGTTACATGGTGAAATGCAGGGTGGCATTACTTTGCTGTGGGTGTGTTTAAGGCGTAGACTATTGGGTGCATGACCGAAGGCTGTAGGTCATAGGCCATACACTCAAGAGCCTAGGACTTGAGGACACCCACATCAGTAATGCATTTTTGACTTCACATCAGTTTGAGGGTGTTGACCTGTAAGGAATGGTTGTGGAGCACATTTCATATGCCATAGGGCAACAGAAGAGAGCTGCCATGCATGTATGTTTGGTTTCACAGGTGAGGTCACTGTTAGAACATGGTAAATTTTACATTATGTTAACTGTTGCAATTTGTTGCTGCATAGCTCCATGGTGGTGTGCAGGTTGGGTAGGAGTGCTGGTAGCAGTGGTGTGTGTGTGTGGATTGTCATAGTTGGTTACATGGTGAAATGCAGGGTAGCATTACGTTGACGTGGGTGTGTTCAAGGCCTAGACTATTGGGTGCATGGCCGAAGGCACTCAAGAGGCTAGGACTTGAGGACACCCATGGCAGTAATGCAATTTTGACTTTGCATCAGTTAGAGGGTGGTGACCTTTAAGGAATGGTTGTGGAGCACATTTCAGACGCCATAAATCCACAGAAGTGAGCTGCCATATGTGTATGTTTGGTTTCACAGGTGAGGTCACTGTTACAACATGTTTCAAAAAAGGTAGCTGGCGCTCCTCTCCAGAAACAACAAGGCATGATAACCTGTTCTGAGGTGAGAGTTTGCTGCACACGCTTTTTGCTCACTGTGCCTTTCACAGATGGGAAATATCCATTTGCATATCAGTCTTTGTCCCGCCCACATGGGCAGTCCAGCACCAAAATGCTATGGCAATTCTTCTCTGGACAAGAGTACCAAAAGCAACCCCATACACGTGTTTCAGCCTTGTTGGGCCTCATCAGTGAGGTGAAGATTACAACATGGTAAACTTTTTGATGTGTGGTTGGAGATGGTGCAGTGAAAAGTCATGAAGTGTGGGCACTGGGTGCAGTGTTTGCATACTGTCAGTATGGAAGAGGGTATGGTTGAAGTGCAGCTTATATGTGCTTGGTTACTATGTTGTGTGCAGATTTTGTGATGTAGGCCCAATGTTGTGAAAATGTTGTGGTTAGGTTAGCAGTGAGACAATACTTTGTGAATGGCTGTGGGTAGGGGTGGTGGAGGGCCTTGTATGTTTGTGGATTCTGCTAATTGCAACCTGTTTTCGTGAATGGATGTTTTATGGTGTGGGGGAGTTGGGGTGAAGTGCCGGTACCTACGTATGTTAGGTTTGTGCATAATGCTATCTGCCCACATGTGCACATGCACAGATCTACAGTGTTGTGCTGGGTGTGGGCAAGGGTGGACTGTTGTGTGCATGGCCAAAGGTGTGCTGGTTGCGTCTCAGGATCTTTGTGGGTGGTGAAATAGTGGGTGCCGCTAACAAAGTATATTAGGTGTGTGTATAATGGTAGCTGCCCACATGGGCACATGCACAGATCTATAGTGTTGTGCTGGTTGTGGGCAAGAGTGGACTGTGGTGTGCATGGCCAAAAGTGTGCTGGTTGGGCGTTAGGATCTTTGTGCATGGTTCAATAGTGCATCCTTTAGCAGAAGTTTCTGGTGGAAGGGCTTTGGAAGCAAAGGCACTGTGCACTGAGAGTGTTTAACGGTGAATATGGAGTGGTGTACACAAATGATAGTGTGCAATGTAGAGCGTCAGTATGTGATTGGAGCATGTGCGTGTGAAAATTTCACAGTAGCCAATGAGGGAGTGTTGGAAAAATGCCAGTGTAAAGGGAAGAAGTATTGTGTCTGCTTTACTGGGGCGTGGCCCACGCTGCAGGTGGGAAAGCACACGTGCCACATCCTGCCCTTTGAGCATGGGGCCTTCACAAATGGAACTGTGGGGATTCTCCAATGAGGTGTGGAGGCTGCGGTTCACAGGAAGGGGCGGTGACATATTTACCCAAACATCGATGCAGTGACATTGGCAGAGATGGATAGACTCTGAGTTCTGATAGTGGGCGATACCTTTGTGCGCGATCAGCACAGGTATGCCATGGAAAGAGGCTCTCATACTGACTTTCAGTTGGAAGGATCGCAGGCTTTTTGGGGAACAGTGTATGAGTGGGGTTTCGGGTGCATGAATTTCCTTTGCAAATGTGTGGCCTCTGTCGGTACTGTCAACATGGTGGTCATACATTTTGGAGCACTCCATTTGGGGTACATGTCATGCTCACGTTTACTCGCGTACCGAAAGAAGTTGATGGCAGCAGTGATGTGGATGTTTCCCACAGCAAAGGTGATTTTCTCATCGATAACACCACGAGGAGCATGGGACCATGCCAATGTAATTTGTCCACAGCCAGAAGTGGGGAGATGTTGGATAAACAGAAACATGTGTGACTTTATGTGCCGTGCTGGGATGTTCTGCACCGACTACGAAGGCATTAATAACCAGCAAGATTTCCAGTAGTACGAAGGAAATGGTATTTTTTTTTACCTCCATTGGCAATGGTTTTTTGTTTGCCACTCTGCACAAAGCGTTGCAGAGAATCCTTTAGAAATGTAAGAGAAGCGTTCATCTTCACTGTAGAGAAATGGCAGGAGGAGAAGCAAAGAGACAGTCAGCAAACAAAAACATGACAAAAAAAAAAAAGACAGTACTAAAGACACTATCCCCTACCCTGTTTTACATTCTCCCCCTAATCCCCCCCAACTCCCTTCCCCTCCTAGCACAGTAAATCTGCAAATTCCGCGGTACTTTGTGGATTAGACGTGCCACATCCGGATAGAAGGCCAGGGGTCACAACCAAAACGGCTAGCTAGCCCCTAGTCCGGACAGTCCCAAAATGAGTGTAGCTCCGGATCTTTTCCAGACCTAGCAACAATCCTGCGTGAAGCTATATGGGCTTCAATACAACTGGACACATTCTCCACGTTATTGTTGACGCGACATAGGGACCTACTTAGGTGAAGTTACAACTGGATGTGACTTGATGTCAAACAGATCCACTGTTTGGGTTCAAAACTAGCACTTTAGTTAATTTCCATGGCCATAGAGTATTTAAGACTCCTTGTTTCAGGTAGATATTAATAATCTCCCTAGAAATGGCTAATTTATTTGGCCCTTTGGGACAAGAGGCGTTATATTTACCCTTGTCCTGTCTCTGTTTCAGGTGGGAACACTTCATCTTTCCAGTCGACCAAGTGATGAGGGTCAACGCAGTAGGAATGAGTTGAATGGACATTGGACGACTAAATCATTGACCCACCGTTTTGGGTCTGAATCATAGATCATTGTGTTTTTTTTGTATAGGATGCATTGAGAATTGTTCACAGGCAAATCAGCGCCCCTGATGAATTTCTCTTGATTTTAGTGTATGAGAAGTGCGTGAGGAATGAAACAGGTTTTGTTGAATGGGATTGTATTGGTGTGTTAGTGAATGGTTAATTGATTTAGCACCTTGCTGGTTAGCAATTGAAAATTCCGGCTAACCACAGGGTTCGGCTCTAGCTTGTAAATTCAGTTGAAGAAACTGTCCACGTGAACTGGCTTTTTACCTGTGTATTCTGTTTTGTCTGATATTTTCTGTAAAATCTACAGACTTTGCAATATATACCAAGCAAGGCTTATGCCTTGAATTTTAATTGATATTTTTGAATACAATTGTATATTTATTTACTAATTTTGCTGTCTAACAGTGGGTTGAATTTTCCTATGTTAGTTTGTTGCTCCAAACACAGCATTTAGCTGCTGTGTGTAGTTTTACATTTCTCTTTTGTGATTTCGAAAGTGTTAGGATGAGGGTTCCCTCCTGAATTAGAGCGCTGCTCTCCAGCACTTCTTATGTTGCTTTATTAGTCTCTACCTATACTGGGGTGTCGCTGTTGGTGCAGCAGTATAATAGATGAACCCCCACCTCCTTTTTGTATTACAGTTGCAAAGTTGGCCACATGTCAAGTCTGCGTGGATCTACTTTTCAGGCTTCAGAGGTTGGCCTCACACGGCATCCTATCGCCTGGGCACTCATTACCTCAACCATGCAAACAAGCATCGTGAACAGCATGCCATGGAAATAGGAAAGAAAGAGACATTACAACAAGGCATTCATTGTGGTACAATGGAATCAAGGGCCACTTTATGTGCTATGGTCAAACATTTCTACACTGTACACAAGCTTTTAGGCACAAGGTTTTTGTCAAGTGGCTGAGGACACACAGATGGAATGTCCTGTGCTGAACATAACAGAGACAACAGCAGAAAAAAACATGCTGTAACTGCAACTTGCAAAAAGCTAAATACAAAGTCCAAAATGATTGCTTATTCTACGATAAATGCTTTTTGGAAGTGTCTGCATCCTGAAATTTGTACAGTCTAAATCTGTGACTCACGCCCTGAAGTGTGCCTGAAATAAACCTTTAATGAGTCTAGCAATTATTGTATAGAATTCCAGGAAGACAAATTATTTGTTACTCCTATGCTTTATTATTTGGGGTCATGGTTCAAAGTGGTACACTTGTGGAACCCCCTGTTTGTTAAGAACCCTGAACAAGAAAGCCAGCTACTTCAGAAACAAACCGCCACATACATGGTGCTGCCGCAGCCCAAGAGCTTCCATAAAACAATTTTTTTTGTATTCTTGTTTTTAGGGGTAGCAAGGGAGACCACAGGGGTAGAAAGGGAGACCTCAGGGGTCACAGTTGCGACCCCTGGCGACCCCTAAATGACATCCATGCCCTTAGGTATTCCCAGTAGCAAAGCGATGCAATAATCCAACCTAGAGTTGACCATTGCGTCAAATACCACTGAGCGATCTTTATCTGAGATAAGTGGTAGCAAAGGTTTCAACAATTTAAGGTGGATGATTTTGCTCACTTGCATGTTACATTTTAGGTTTTACTTCCAGATACATCCAAGGTTTTTTACCTTGGATGAAAATAAGGTGGGAACTTCAAAAAGTGCACGACCAGAGACGCACTTACGATGTTAGCCAGTTTTTTCTTCGACCCAAAAATAATAAACCCCCTATTGGAAGGATTTAGTGGAGTTTTGTTATCCAGCATTCAACTTTTTTTTTTATTTGCACAGGATAGCCCTCTTGTCTATTGCTTCAACAGGTTCTTTTAGCCGAACATAGATTTCAGTGTTGACGGCATAGGAATGGTAATGCAATGCAAATTCTTAAAAAATAATCAACAAAGGGTGGATATAAATGTAGAATAGCAATGGGGACAGGGAAGAGCCCTTGGGGACTCCACATTTAACCGGCACGTGGTCAAAGATGTGTGGGCCCAATTTAACATACTGTATTCGATTGGTAAAAAAAGAATTGATGGGAGGCCATCAGAGGGCGCACAGGAAATGTAAGCCGGAGTGCAGAGCTCCGGTGAAGCGGGGCCATGGAGGGACTTGAGCCCCCCTCGCAGTCTTCCCGTGAGCACTGAAGTGAGGGGCCCGGGAGAAGATAGCCCGGGTCCCTCCAGAAAAAATCCCGATGTCCCAGCTCCGCCACAAGCCATGGGATGAACCTCCCCTGGTCAGAGCAGGAGAGCGAGGCTGGAACGTCCATAGAAGAGGATGGTGTGCGGGAGACGAGGCGAGAAGATAGGCCCGGGTTACCCTCCAGAACAAATCCGATGTCCCAGCTCCGCCACAACGCCATGGGTGAACTCCTCCCTGGTCAGAGCCCGCACGAGCGAGCTGGGAATGTCCATAAAGAGCATGGTGTGCGGGAGACGACGGGTCACTTACCCGTGAGCATACTCGGCCAGTTACGGTTACATGTTTGGACGTCCGGTCGCAGGTATCGTCGTTCCTTCACTGATCTGTCCACCTTCTCGGCGCACGGTTGTGAGACGATAGAAGAGAGTTAATTTAAATAAGTATATGCTCTCAGCCTACCCCGATTGAGGAGCACTGACGAGAAGACCCGGGGGTAGCGGAGCCGGGGCCTGTGGTCGGGTGAGCCCGGAGTGACCTTGGCACGAGAGGGAGGGCTGGGCTGCCAGATCAACGGGTAGAGGGAGCAGAGAGTTCCTGGTAACAGCGAGCCGGCGAACAGGGCGAGGGCCAGGTGGTCCGACCCGACCGCAACACTCTCGCCCATCCCCCAGGAGTGGCACACTTAGGAGACGAGAGGTGAGAGGGGGAAGGGCATGAAGAACCCCCGAAAACCAGGCAAGCCACACCAGCACCGCATGTACGGGCTTGGCCTGTGGGGCCCAGGAGGGCCAACACCCATAAAGGAGAATACCCTGGGAGGTAGGAGAGAGGGGGATGCGCCCTCACCAGGCACCCAGTGGCCCATCCAGGCTGGGGAAGCGACCGGCCCAACGAAGGGAAACAGTGCCTCAAGGTTCTCACCACAGAGAGCAAGTGAAGAAAGACACCATACGTGGGGTGCGGGCCCCCCTATGGGCTTTCATACACCCCCAGCTGCGAGGAGCCATCCCCGGGGGAGCGCGGAGCCTGTTCGGGCCGCATTCATCTAAAACACCGGAACAGTGTGCAGGGGCCAGCAGTCCCACCTGCCCCCAATGGAAGTCGCTCACGTGGCGCAACAGGGTTTGCGGCACCGCGCCCCCGGTGAGTCGAAGAAGGAAAGACCCTCGAGCCTAGACCAATCAAGAGTGGGGGGGGCTCGACCCAGAGGCTTAATAAGGTGGAGGCTTCCAGGAATACTCCCCAGGAAACCAGTAAGCCAGACAACGGGACCAGCGGAATTCATGGCAGCTCTCAAGAGGGCAGCGGACTCAGTGGCAACAGGAGGGAGCATCCGAGCCCCAATATGGGAACATCTGGAGGGAGACTTCATGACCCATAGTCCCTCATGAAAGAGGGTACGAGGACACACCAATGAGCGGGTGTAGATCGTGGAACCAAACAACTGCCCAAAGAGAGGGTACTCCATAGGCCCAAGTAAAGCCTTTGAAATACCAATCTAGGACCCGGCTATTGTGATGGAGGTGCGGATTGCAGAAAAAGACCCTTGAATGAGGCGAGGGCCCCTGGGATCCAGTACCGGGGCGTGTGCCCGCCTCAATCGGCTTCACCTTCCAGTCGGCCACTGCATCAGTGGGCGCGGGGCGACATAGATAGACTGCGACAACTCTCGGTGTGACAGGCGACTCGGCACCCTGCACGCCCGACATCCACCCGTCTGTCTCCCCAAGAACCGGAACACAATAGCTGCATGAGCTGGAGGGAAATCCTCCAGGAATACAGATTCCAAAAGGTGAAGAGATTCAAGGGGGACCAGAACCCGCACAATAAGATGGACTAACCTGAGAAACCAGGAAATGAGGCCACGAGCATGGAGAAGGGCTTTGCGGTCGTGCTGACATGAGGTCTGACATTAGCCAAAAATTTGAGAAAATGGGTCAACGAGTGGACAGAGTGGAAGACAGACTGCAACAACTGGAATCCAACCAGTCGTCCACGGCGATCATGGAAGCAAAGATAGACATTAGACTGGTGGCATTGGAAAGGAAGGATGAGGAAAGTGCGGTGTGCCGGAAATGGACGGTGAGACGGAAAGGAACATGCACTGTGTGGTCAGGGAGGTGATCCGCTTACTGTTCGGGAACAAGGCCACAACAGAGCCTACAATAAACAGTGCACACAGAGCGGGGGGCACGGCTGGGGGTCCCACTCGATCCTGGTTTGCTTCCATTACAATGCTGAAAAACAAACATTCTGGACGAAGCTAGGAAGGCCA
Source organism: Ambystoma mexicanum (assembly GCA_002915635.3). Taxonomy (NCBI): domain Eukaryota; kingdom Metazoa; phylum Chordata; class Amphibia; order Caudata; family Ambystomatidae; genus Ambystoma; species Ambystoma mexicanum. The sequence goes on from CM030325.1 coordinate 1,035,690,647, forward strand.
ATAGCATTACTTTTAACAATGCACACATTTCTATTTACCAGGATCTTTCTGGCTTCACGCTGGCGAGACGGAGACTGTGTCACTCCCTAACTCAAACACTAAGAGAGAATGGAATCCGATACCGGTGGGGCCATCCCTTCTCCCTGTCTTTTGAGTACGCGGGGCAGAAAGTGTGCGTGATCACTGAAGGCAACATCAGATGAGCGATCCGAGAGTATGTGGACATCAGAGAGGACCAGAGACAGCCCACTGGGGAGTTAGTGGGGGAACGGGAAAGACAGGAGAAGAGTCCCAGGCTCCCGAAAATTCAAGAAGCTTAATACCCCCACTCCCCACGATGAGTTCTCGAGGGGTACAGACAGGTGACGGGGTTCCCGGTCCGGGGAAGTGGATCTGAATACTCTGACCGTGGGACGGTGAGAGCCCCCCAACGAACAGCAAGTATGAGGGGGAACAGCCATGGGGGGGAGAAGGTCAAGAGATCAACGACTAGTGAGGGGGGGAATAGGGGGTGTGGGGGCTCAAGACTAGAAGCTAAACTATGGAGAGACGGGCTCGATGTTGGTCCAGCCAAGTGTCACGCCACTTGGGGAATGGGACGGGGGAGGGGGGAGACAGGGTGAATTTGTGGGAAGAAGGGGGGGCAGTTGGTGTCAATCTCCACCCAGGAGGTAGAGGGACAAGAGGGATGCAGGGGGGTCCAAGCAGTTGGGGAAGGTTTTGGGCAGTCATTTGTTTTCTAAGATGGAACGGCGGCGATGGGGAATAGCACAGAGAGGTGCTCTGGGGAAATCGAATAACGAAAACACTGATCATGATAATGGCTGATCAACTACCCGTGCTGGAAATAGGCTCCCAGAACGTCAGGGGATTGAACTCCCCAACTAAAAGATCCCTAATAAGTAGGGAATTTCGAAAGGCGAGGTTAGACCTGCTCTTCCTTCAGGAGACTCATTGGGCCAGTAGGAAAGAAACAAACACACGAGGGGGAGGGATAGGGGAGGTTTTGTATGCCTCGCACAAATCCAAAAAGAGGGGGATGGCAATCCTTCTGGCGAGGGACATAGGTTTCGAAAGGGAGGCTTTGCTGAAGGACCCTGAGGGGAGATACCTGTTTGAGAAGGGCACACTCCAAGGAAATCCACTGACCCTGGCAGTGGTATAAGGATAGGTCAATGGCAACGTGTGCACCTTGGAAGCAAGACGACACAAAGCAACACAGGTTCGATCCCCGGGTCTAACGCTTAGAAACCTTTAAGCGTGTTATAAATACACAACTAAGACAAAAACAATTACGGAAAAAAAAACAAAAAAAAAACAACCAAATCCTGTAACAGCGCCTCGATGCCCGCTGGCTATGTGAGTGCTTTAAAAATTCAAAAATAAATAAATACATAAATAAATAAAACAAAACACAGGCTCAATTTTGGGAGGGTGTGAGGGATAGGCTCCAGCTCTTTGTCCGAGGCACATTAATAGAGGACGGGGACTTCAATATGGTCCTAAATCCCGTGAGAAATAGAAAGAGAGTGACGTCCCATGCCTCCCAGGCGGCCGACGAACCCACCTTGCAGAGTTACCCCAAGGTCAATCAGGAGTTGGACCTGGAAGATACGCTCTTGAACATGAACACAGGTGACCCACCATACACATACTATTCAAGGATACATGAGTACTTCTCAAGGATCGACTACATCCTGATAGATAACGCCCTACGTCCCTATGTGTCAGACCACAGGGTAGACCCAGTTCCTTGGTCCGACCATGACTTGGTGCGGATCATCTTAGTGGGAGGGTGCAGCCGAAAAAAGGAAAGGGCGGTGGAAGTGTAATGACGCCCTACTAAAAGACGAGGTGATCGCAAAGATTGTGCTAAAGAACATAGTGGAATATTTTGCCCTGAATGACAGCGGGGAGGTCAACCCACACCCGCTGTGGGATGCATTTAAGGAGACTTTAAGGGGAGAAAGGGAGAGGGAAACACAGGAAAAAACACTTCGAGATAGAATAGCAGTCTTACAACTGGGCGGCTCCCCAGACAATCAGATCACCCCTTCCCAGGTGACAGCCCTTGAACAATACAGATCCCAATTAAAAGAACTCCTGCTAAACAAAACGGAGAGGAGTCTCCAGCTGCTCAAACTAAAATATTACAAAAAGGGGGACAGAGCAGATAAAATATTGGCGTGGAAACTGAGGGAGGCCCAGAAAAGCCCTGAAACCCGAGATAGGGACACTGGGCTACGAAACCACGAGTATTGTCTTAGCCTTTCGGAGGTACTTAGAAAAGCTTTATGAGTCTGAATTTGAGGGATAAGATTCCCAGGTCGAGCAAGAGATGTAGCAGACAACCTAGAGGCCCCAATAGCAGAGGAGGAGATAGTCTAAGCAATCAAGGGAATAAAAGGAGGTACAACACAAGGGGAGGATTGATTTTCGGTGAAATTTTATGACATTTCGCTCCACACGAACACCTTATCTGGTGAAAGTATTCACTGCGGTCCTAGCGAGGGATATCTGGCCCGAAGCAATGATGGGGGCAATTATAGTGGTCATACCCAAAGAAGGTAAAGGTCCCACCGAATGCCCCTCCTATTGACTGATATCATTACTAAATACGGATGTGAAGTTCCTGGCGAAGGTTCTAGGTAAAAGGATGGAGGGTATTATGCCGTTGCATGTTCACTGGGACAAGGTGGGGCTCATAGGGGGATGCCAGGGCTTGAATAACATCCGGAAGATGATAGATTTCGTCCACTAAGCACAAGTCTCTGACATCGACATGAGCTTGCTTTCTATAGACTCAAAGAAAGCCTACGACAAAGTCGAATGGCAGTACATGATGCTACTTCTCTGGAAGATGGGTTTTGGGGACCATATGAGACATTGGAAAGTGGCTCTATATAGGGCCCCCACAGCAAAGGTACAGGTAAACGGAGAGCTCTTCTCCTCTTTTAGCCTTTTTAGAGGTACAAGACAGGGATGCCCACTCTCTCCATTAATATATGCCCTTACAATGGAACCTCTCAACATAGCCATAAGGACACATCCAGGTATAAGGGGAATTTGGAGGGGTGAGATGGAATTCAAGCTCTCATTGTTTGCAGACTACATCTTGGTATACTTGGTGCAGCCCCACCAGTCACTCCCTCCCTCTCCTCCTCTCCCTAATAGAAACCTTTGGGAGATTTTCAGGGTTTGAAAATTAATAAATCAAAATCCATGTTCCTCCCCATCTGATCTCAGGACCCAAGGTTGGACCCTCTAAACAAATTCCTGGGGATTAGTGTTGAGAAAGTCTCCATCCGCTACCTGGGCATCCATTTTACTAGAGACCTCTCGAAACTGGCACCGGCCAATTATGAACCTATTATGGCCGAGGTCAAAACAGATATGAAATGGAGGGGCAATTTGATATTGTCATGTTATGGACCCATGGCAGCAGTGAAAAAGTAATGTCCTGCCGAGACTACTCTATCTTTTTATGGCCCTCCCTACAAGTGTCCCACACCAGATGTTTGGGGAACTCCAGAAAGCAGTCCAAGAATGTATCTGGCAGAATAAGACCCTGAGGACAAAGAGAACCACTCACACTACTGCGCGATGTTCACCTTTAATTTTGGGCAGTTCAACTTAGGGTGCTCCTAGAACACATGAAAGATAATAGGGGACACATTAGACCTACCTGGAGGACATGGATACACATCCTCTCAAGGTGTGGTACCATGTCCTCTATGGGCCCCACGAAAGACCATCCCAAACATAGTATTGAACCACCCAACCCTAGGGGTATTTTGGTCTCTTTGGAGGGAGGGCACACACACCGACCACCATACGACTTGGCCCTCCCCACTACCCTCGCTATTCGGCCCCGTATTTAGGTTGGGAAACAGGGGATTCAGGAACACACAGTCCTGGTCGGACAAAGGCATGGAAAGGGTGAGCCAACTCTTCTGGGAGGGCGAATTCCTATTTTACGAGGAAGTGGCTTTGGACCCCGGAATGATCTCCATATTTTAATGCCTTACGCTGAATGGCATTCTGTGTGACTGGACATGGGAACACAAGCTCAAGAGATCTTTAAACCCTTTTGAGAAAGTATTAGATGCAACCGACTCCAGGAGGGCCATGGTCTCTAAACTGTATAAAATACTGAATACCATCAACCTCACAGAAAGGAGGGGGGTATCCGGCATTATTGGAATGAGCTGGCAGGGGAGATCCTCACAGAGGAGGTATGAAATAAAGTCTTCAAGATAGCTTTCCACGAGAATCTATTCACGGCGGATATGGAGCACAATCTAAAATGTCTGTAGGGATGCCACCAAGACCCACTAAAGCTATCAAAGATGTTTGCGGGGATTTCACCAAAATGTCCGAGGGGATGCGGCCAGGTGGGAACAAGATGACACATCTTGTGGCACTGTCCACGGAAACAGAGATACTGGGGGGGCCTGTGGGGTGGATGGAGGAGGTCACCAGGCAATAACTCCCACAGGACCCACTAACATTGCTACTTGGCCTCCCCCCAAGGGACTCGGATATGTACAGATGCCCCAGGATGTGGGAAACGATGCTGCAGGCGGGGAGGGTAGCCCTGGCACAGAAATGGAAGAGCCTGGTAACCCCAAGCAGAGAGGACTAGCAGAATAAGCTGAAGAACATGTTCCTTATGGATAAAGTGACTGCAATGGTCAACGATGACCAAGGCTCCTTTCTTGCAGCCTAGGACGGGATGAGGCAAGCATGGGGAAGGCAAGTGCAGTCAAGTTCGGAAATCACATTGGGCCTGAAGCGAAAGATAGAAGAGGGTAGCATGTGGGGGGTGGCATTCCAGCAGAATGACGATACAATACGCAACGTTATGAAAAATAGCGGCAGGCAAGTACTCAAGCACCTGGAGAAACGACACTCACGGCGGTCGTGATTACGGCAGCACATCTCCTATAGCCAAATTCCATCTTTTTAAGTTCCCGAAATTCTCAGCAGAGTTTGATGGAGGGGGGTAAGGGGGGGAACAGTGGATGGTTATGTGGTCAGTCATGAGGAGGATAAATGTGGTTCTAACTGTTACTGTTTTGCATAAAATGTTAATAAAACCAAAGTTAAAAATAAAAAAACAATTGAACCAAGTCAAAGATTCTTTAGACACCTGGGCCACTGTAGAAAGTTGTGGGGTCGGAATCTCAAAATCATCTATATCGAAGGCTGCTGATAGGTCCAGCATAATTAGCATTCTAATTTCACCCTCATCGGCAGCTTTCAAAATATTGTCACAAACTGATAAAAGAGCTGTTTCAGTGCCATGTTCTGACCTAAATCCCTATTGATACATATCCAATATTCTTTGATCTTCAAGAAAGTTCTTCAATTTCTCTGTGGCAATTCTTTGAGGATTTTGGAAGGCCAGGCAATGTATTATGATCCAATGTTTTTTACTTCAAAAGAGGAGTCAGGTAGGATTTTTTCAGATCCCTTGGAAAATGGCCCTATAGCAAAGAAGCATTTATAACTGGTAAAAGAGGCCCCTCCATCAAGGCCGCTGCATGCCGCTTAGCTAAATAGGCAAGAATGGGGTCATAATTATGGTTGGTAGGCTTTAGTTTAGACACAAGGTTAGAGACGGTTTCGAAATCTGCAGGTGCAAAAACAAACATAGGATGCTTCAAATCTTTTGTTTCACTTGTCTTACTATGTAGCATACTGTACTGATTGGCTGAGAATCAATTTGTATCCTAATCTGGTCAATTTTATCTGTGAACAAAACATTTAAATCCTTTGCCGGGGCCCAAGGTAGGGGACAGCTGAGAGATAGTGCAAGCCAGGATGTGCCATTTTTTACAGTTCCAAATAAAGCTTTTGATCTATTCAGAGCAAGATTAATCTGTTTTTGCCGACATGAAGCTTTATCCAAAGCAATACTCTTCTTGTACACTTTTAATACTTGTTTTGCTCTTGAGTGATCTACAGGTATTCTAGACCTTAGCCATGCCTTTTCTTTTCTAAGGTAGTCTTTTTTCAAAGTTCGGAGTGATTAATTATACCATTGATTATTATTGCTGCCTGGTTTTTGAATGCTTTTAATGGGGCAATGGTGTTGCAGTTATTCTGTAGACAAGACATCAGGGTCCGATATAGATCAGAACATGACAAATTAAGTGAGGGGGTGATCAAGCCATGGAGTAGCTGGGTACTTGTAATGGTATCTTTTTGCTGCGTGCCATTTCAACTTTGGCATCTTGGATCTTTCCATATTGGTCTGTCCCATTGAGATGATACAAGTTACCACATAATGATCGGACCATGTTAGTGGAAAAGTGTCCTGGTGTAGTACCGTTTTCCCCCTGCACATTACTATGTCCAGACAGTGGCCACTGGTACGAGTGGCCAGCTCAGATAAAAGCAAAAGATCATGGAATTGCAGAATATCCTTACTCTGGATATGTTCTATGCTTCACACATGGATTTGTGAGGAGCGTCAGAGGGGGGTTTTGGTTCCTTCAAGTCCCACCAAAAGCCTAGAGTAAGGGTGACAATATTGAGAGCTAGAAGCCACTCTTAGTTGAGCTTAAACGTCTTCATTTGGAAAAGGCCAGTTTGATCTCAGTATATCAGGTTTCAATATTTAAGGAGTAACAATGCTTCTGTCCTGTAGAGTACTTTACTGATGAGGAACAAGACTTGTCACAAAGACATTTAAAAACCAAACAATGAAACATAAAAACAGTTCTACTCCAGTAGTCCAGACGGGTAGGAGATCCTCGACTGGGGACACAGAATCAAACACTAATATCAACCGGACTGCCACACTCTAGATGGACAGGAGATAGTGAATCTGTCAAGGATGGATCCCAGTATGAAAGAGTTAAGAAATCAAGCCTGGAGTGGAGTTGATTAAGAGATCCCACCAAAATTAGTGCAAATTACTGGGAATTAATGGAAGGGTGTGTGTGTAAATTGGCGGGACATAAAAAAGAGCTCTTTAACTCTGTGAATTTTAGAAATGTAGGGCCTTGGACATGAAGCAAGATTGGCATGTCCTCGTCATCAGAGTGATAGTGGAAGCCGAAGTCCAGAAGAGCATAAACAAAGGGAACAGATACATGTGGAAAAGTATGGGAGACATGGGGACCCAAGAGGAACCCCACATCAACCAATGTAAGAGAGGCGATTTGGGGTCCTCCTCTCAAATCCACACAAGAAGGAACAGAGCAAGTGTAATAAAATTCCTTCCACGACTCCTCCGACATCTGGCCCCCAAGGAGCTTGTGCTTCACGATGCAGAGGCAGTCAAGGGGTCTAATAAAGTCAAGATGGGGAGGAGCCCATTATCACTCTGGGGGACAACATTATCCCACATTTTTAACAATGCTGGTTCAGGGCTGTGTGTTCTGAAATCAAACTAGATTGGAAGGTTTCAAGACAGCTGAAGCTGGTAAATTATTTATTTAGTTTATTGAATATTTATAATTCACCTTTACACAATGCGCCTATACACAAGTTGTATCAAGGCGCAAACCTTTTACTACCTTTTCCAACAACATCCAAGGAAGGCGAGCTGTAGCCTAGAAGTTGATATGACCAGAAGGAACAAAGGTGTGTTTTGTCAGGGATGGAGTCAGGGGGGTATTCAGAATGGCCTGCTCAGGACAGGAAGAAACACAGCTGTGGTAGGGTGACAGGTTGATGAATTTAGAAATCCATGTCAGGAGGGCACGAGTGTGAGTTTTCGCTGCAATGGTCGGAACAGGGTCAGCTGAACAGGAAGCAGCTTTAAGCAGAGAAAGGGAATAACTGCTCTATCTCTACTACATGCTTCCTTGGGAAACTCCTGGAGAAGTTGATCTTCCCCCAACTGACCCAACACACTGAGCTCGTTAGTTGTTTACCTGCCCATCAATCTGGATCCGAGCATCAAGGGGTACGGAAACTGCTCTCCTGTACACCTGTGAAGAACTGCTTACAAATCTTGACTAACTCTCCTGCTGTTCTCATTCTCCTTGACCTCTCCTCCACCTTTGACACGGTCAACCACTCTATTCTCCCAAAGCGACTCCATGATACCCTCAGTATCTCAGACCAGGCTCTGGATTGGCTGACCTTTTTCCTCGCTGACCACCATTCCCAGGTGCTCCTGGGCTCCTTCTCCACCACTACCCTCTCTACAGGTGGTGTTCTCCAGGGCTCCATCCTCTGGCCTTCGCTCCTCAACCTCTAGCTTGCACTTGTGCACACCTGATCTCTGCCTTCTCTCCTCATGTCCAGTGTTACGCAGATGGCACACAACTCTTCTTCAAGCTCCCCGCTTCCTTCTCTTCTCCCTCCTCTATCAACCCTCAGTGCCTGACTGCTATTCAGTCTTGGTGCACCTCCAAGGATCTCTGTCCTAATGCCAGTAACACCGGCATTCTTCCCATCAGGACACCTGTTCCCCATCTCCCTCCTGCACTCTGGCTGCCCTCTCTGGGCTCACCACCCTCTGCTACCACAGAAGCCGGACAGCTTGGGGTCATCTTGGACTCCTCTCTCTCCTTTACTCCTCACATCCTGGACCTTGCCAAGAAGGCCCATTTTCACTTTACCTCCTCAGAGGCATTCCCCCTTTCCTCACCTTCCCCCAGGAGCTCAATGTCTCTAGAGCTCTGGTCCTCTCCATGCTGGATAACAGCCTCTTCCTCAACTACCCTCTTTATTCACTCCACCCTCTGCAACTAATTCTGAATAGGGCTGCAAGACTTATCCTTGGCCTAAATCGCAGGGACTACATCTCTCCAGCCCTAAAATCTCTCCACTGGCTCCTGGTTGTTGCAAAAATCAAATTCAAGGCCTTTTGCACCATCTACATGGCTGTCTGGGGCCTGGGACCACACGACCTGCAGCTTTCGCTTACTAAATACTCTCCTTCCAGATCCCTTCCATCTTTTTGCTCCAACTCTCTGCTGGTCAAACACATCTCCAAGCAGAGAGCTGAGGGCAGATCCCTCTCCTCAGCTGGTTCCCTCCTATGGAACAGTCTCCCTCTTTCTCTCTGTCTTGAACCAGATCCCTCAAGGGAAAACAACAACTCAAGACCTTTCTATTCTCCTCCTCCTTCCCTCTCCACCTTTCGTGCTAACCACCCCCCCCCCGTTCCTGAGATTGGCACCTTGTTGCCTCAAGAGTCCAATAGGATCCTGGCCCCCTGCCCAATCACCACCAACACCCACCTCCCACTGCACTGCCGTCCGGACCCACACCTGCCTGCCCGGTGGTTCGCCTTCGACCTGCACTTACTTGTTGGGCGGTAGTCCCCCCTTTGCCTGGAATGTCTCTGCCCATGCACTTTCCTGCTGCCTTCCAACAGGCACCCCTGGCACTCCCCCCACCCTCCATGGGGGACCCTAATAGCACTTACCCCACCCTCCTTTTTCTTTATCTTCACTTCACTTGCACACTTTGAAAGTCACAAGGCCTAGTAGGACCGTTGTTTGCTTCTTTTATTCATTGTCAATTTTCAATGTTTATTTGCTCCCTTGTTCCCGTCCCTTTTGCCTTGTGGCACTTTGATACATTGTCTAAATATCCACTAAAATTTAAAATAAATTAAACAAATGACTCTTTCAACAACACCTGAGCAAGGATTAATCCCAATGGAGTACAGACCAATGAACAGGCTGCAACTCACAGTACTGCACTACTGTTAAAAGATGCCAGCCCAAATGCTGGCTGCACATGCCAGACACAGCGCTCTGCTGCTCTCGATCTAGGTGTGTGATATAAACAATCAAATAAAATAAAATGAAATTAGGTACAGATACTTTAAACAGAGACTTTGCCAGCAAAAAACAAGCATTGCAAACTGACTGCCTCGTTATGTCAGACAAACATACCTTTGACCATTAAACAAAAAATATCCTTCAGAGCTTTACAACACTTCCTGTGGTAGATCCTAGATTTCTTTATTACGATCAGTAAGAGGAGTCAGATCCCAGCACTGTGTAATCTGATATTAATGAAGGAATAGGAGTGCAGCATCATGGAATACTATTATTAAGGGGGGGTAGAATTGCAGTTACTTGGGAAATGATTAGATTTGATTGATTTGAAATTGGTAATGCGGGTATCCTGCGGAACCAAGCAGAGAACCTGCTTCTAGGCGCAGCTGTTCAATTCCTATGACCATTTAGATCATTACCGTAGACAGAGAGATTATTGGAACAAATGAGTCTTCAGGTCTTTTTGAAAAAGATTCATAGAGGATATTTTCTGTAGTTCAGATGGTAATGCATTCCAGAGATGGGGACTCCTTATCGTAATACAGCGGTCACCCTGAGAAACAAAATGAGAGGGTGGTGCAACCAACAAAATTTGCCTGACCGAATGGAGAGGACGGGACGGCTGATAAAGCTTGGTTTTAGATACCAGATAGCTAGGTGCCACACCCTGAATACATTTATGTATTGGGCATAGCGATCTAATTTCAATCCGTTTCTGAACAGGCAGCCAGTGCCACTTCCTCCGATACCCAGAGATGGATACCTTTTTATACAGATTATATACACCAGCCTAACAGCGGCATTATGAGCCACCTGGAGAATGTGTAACAGGCTCACTGGTACTCTTAAAAGAAGGGTACTGCAGTATTTGAGTCTGGAATTAACCATTGTCCCCACAACCACAGCACGGTCTGGTTCGGAGATAAATGGCAGAACAGGTTTTAAAAGACTTCCTTAGTAGAAAACAGATCTAATGATTTCAGAAACATGAACATTACAGCCGAAAGATTCCTGCCATATACAGCCCACATTTCTAACCTTACAAGAGAAGGTAGTTGTGGCATCAAAAAGGGCAGGACAAGAGATTTTTGCATGAAAGTCTCTGTGGATTTTTTGGGCCAAACACAATAACCTTGGTTTTGGAGGGATTAAGTTGGAGCTTACCCTGAAACATCCACATTTGATTGCATTGGCAAAGGCCAGAATACGTTCAATGGTTTCAGGAGAGAATTTTAAGTGAACATAGATTTGTGTACCATCCACATAAGAATGCTAATTCAGTTCAAACCGAGAAAAGATGTCCATTAATGGCGTAAGGAAGACATTGAACCATATTGGGGACAGGGATCACTCCTGGGGCACTTCACATAGAACAGGGAGATTATCGGAAATAAAAAGTTCCTAGTTTAACTGCTTGAGTTTGATCTTGCAAGAAAGAGGAGAAACACTTCAGCGCACCCTCTGAAACCCCGGAAACCTCAGTGAGTGTATTCAGCAACTGGCCAAAATCGACCGCATCAAAGGCCGCTGATAGATCGAACATGACCAGCATGGTCATATCTCCTTCATCAGCTGCCCTAATGATGTCATCCCACACCGCCACCAGAGCTGCCTCAGTTCCTTGACCAGATATAAAACCAGATTATAAGTAATCTAGAAAGGAGTTTTCTACCAAGTAATTATGCAGCTGTGTGGTAACAACTTTTTCCAGAATCTTCGAGGGCCAGGACAGTTCAGTGATCGGACGATAATTTGCAAGAACTTGATGATCCAAAGTTGGTTTCTTTAGTAATGGTGTAAGAAAGGTGTTTGTGAGATCTGGAGGTACGCTTCCATGTATGATATGGCATTTATTTATAACGCGCCTATACACAAGTGTGATAATGCAGCATTCACAAATTCTGTCAAAAAGTCTTTGAGAGACGCGGCATTTTGCACTGCCAGATAGGCTGGGGTGGGTCATAGTCGTGGTTCATTGGTTTGGTTGGTTTGAGTTTCTGAATCCGAGTTTCAATATCATCTGACTTTAAAATGCAAAAATTAGACGATGAGAGAGAAGATATTATTAGAGAATCCTGATTCTGAGTAAGAGTTTGTAGATTGGTTGTTTGTAGATCAATACTTGAACGGATAGAGTTAACTTTCTCATAGAAAATGGAGTAGAACTCATTTGCAAGGGTAAGGTAGGGAGGCAGCCGCAGTGAAGTGCACTCAGCTGATGTCAGATTCTTTATTATGACAAAGAGCTCCTGGGATCGATTCTTTGAAGAGTCAATTTGTCTTTGAAAAAACAGTGACTTTGAAGTTGTGATTCCCTGTTTATAAGCCTACAATGCCAATTTGGCATTTGGACAGTTATTACTATCCTTGGTTTTCAGCCAGACTTTCTCCTTTTTATGACACTTTTGCCTTCAATTTTTTTAAAGAATCAGAGAACTAGGGATTATTTTTGTTCTTACTTTGTTTCTCACATGTGCTCTTGCATTGCAACGATTCTTTAAATATGATACATTAGTTTGATAGTATTTGTCATTGTTGTTATCGATGGAAAACGGTTTTAATTCTGCAACTAAATGGCATCTGTGATAGTGTCAAGATCTTTCTTACTACAAGAGAGAATGACATTTGTCGGGACAGCCTTGGAAAAACCCACATGATCAATAGAAATGGAAAATACAACAACTGAATGGTCAGACCATGTCACTGTCATGTTTTCCTGATGAATTACATTCAACCCTCTAAACAGAACTACATCCAGGCCATGTCCCAAGTTATGAGAGGTCAATGTGGTTAATAAAGGTAAATCATTGCCACAAGTATTTCATTCAACTTTAGACAGTCGGGATTGTCAAACATTGCACCAAACATTACAATCGCCAATAATCATCAATTTGGGACACTGCAAGGCTTCCAAGCCATGATAAAGTTCTGAGTTGTCAAAGAAAGACCTGAGAGGGTCTGGCGGTCGGTAACAGAGAACCACCCGCATGGACTACATTCGGTGAAGTAGATAAAGTGCAGGAAAAAACCCAGGATAGCTCTTCACCAATTCAGACGAAGAAAATTGGATAGTGTGAGTGCGGACCTAAAAATGATAGCAACCTCCCCTCCCCCCTTTTTGAAGCTCACGATTTTCCCATTCATCAGAAAATCTGAAAGAACAAGTACATGAAACTATGAAACGGAGTTGCCGAGAACCACGTTTCTGTTATAAAAAGGTAATCTAAATTGAGTACATTTATAAGATCTTTAATTGACACTCATTCTTTTTAGCTGACCATGGCATTAATTAATGCTACTCGTAAGCGGGGGCTGTGGTTTTAACTAATAGCAGGTTTAGTTGAATACATTGTTTTCCTGGGTTTATAGATACCCAACTGTCGAGTTTTATCAACATTTTAAAGGTTAATGGAGCCGAAGAGTCCTTAAGCCTCAGTAGCAGATCGCGAGTTTACATGGTTCCACAGAAAAACAATATCTTATAGGATATAGACTTTAACAAGCCACAAAGTTAACAATATGAGATAACAGACCCCAAATTTAACAATGTGAGATAGCCAGGGACACCACAGATAGCAGACCGTAATACTGACCGTGTCTTGTTTATAATTTACTGACAAGACGGTCATACCTACTGTCAAACAGCCCGAACAGGCTAAACAGGCTTAGGCCTGTGTCGCTCAGTAAGCACGTCACACTCAATGCGCAGGCGCTGAACCCTGTGCGGTATGCATTTCCAACCCAGCACTGCTTGTGCTTTGCTGGTCCCCACCACAACTAATAAGCCTTTGCTGGATGAGAGGCTTATGTATTTAATACTTTATAACTTGCCCCTAAAGTCAAGCATATTATTACAAAGAACGAGGATTACAATACCTTTGAATATGATCATTAACAGGAACCTATTTATTTTTATTTTTTTGTATAGCGCCTATACAGGCCCACAAGCATTGAGGGGATGAAGAAAACCAAAACAGACAGTAACAAACTGAAATACGCATAATACAGATACAAATTGAAACCAATCGGAAGATACATAAACTATCCTTAGGTTGGAGGCAGGTGACATGTTAATCAGGTTTTTGTATGAGTTCAGAAAAGAGGGGAAGTTACTCTGGGCACATCCTATAACGATGCAATCTGTGTTATTCCTGGTGCACCCGTTCTTAATATGCAACATTCGCAGAAGTCTAAAATCCTGCCCTCTAACACAGCCAGGATCAACGTTGGAGTGTAGACATGGCCACACCTTATTCCTGGGCGCCTCTCTGGTTTCCACCCTCTCCGGTCTGTCTACATCCGAGATAACAATATTCCTACAGTGCATAATGGGCTCTCATTGAGCAATATCAGTTATCACAGGCATCCTTGAATTCTTGCTGGTGATATCTTTATTTATTTATTGAGCATGTGTTAGGCGCCTAAACAACAAAATGGTGTTTCCAGGCGCCACAAGGCAAGTGGGGAGGGGACAAGGGGAGTAAATAATAAGCAAAAGAAAAAACAGTCACTATACAGTCGTGGTCCTACTAGGCCTTGTGGCATTTGGAAGTGCAAGTGCAGTGAAGAGAAGTGCAGTGAAGAGAAGTGCAGTGAAGAGAAGTGCAGTGAATGAGGAGGGCGGGGTGGGTGCAGTGGGCTAGGAAGAGCAACGTATGGGCCATTCTGGTGAGAGTCCAGGAGGGAATTGTCCAGGGGTACCAGGGGCAGAGGCGCTGGCTGAGTGCTAGGGCAGAGGAATCTCAAGGGTGGGATGCGCAGCCACATGTAGTGGGCTTAAGGCCAGTGCTGAGGGGGCGTGTTGACTGGGCAGAGGCCTGGTAACCTCTTGTGAGATTCATAAAGGACCAGGCCGTCAGTCTCAGCGTCAGGTGGGTGGTTAGGGAAGGGACAGAGGGAAAGCGGTAGAGAAGAGCAGAGTTTTGAGAAGTTTCCAGAACTTAAGGAGATCCTGCTCAAGTCTGAGAGGGTCAGGGAGAATGTTCCAAAGAGAGGCACCAGCCAAGGAGAGAGCCCCGCCCCTCACTCTCTGCTTGGAGAAGCGTTTGACAAGCAGAGAGTTGGTGTTAGAGGAGTGGAGTAGATCTCAGTGGAGAGCTCTCCCAGAGATGTATTTAGGGAGAGAGAGTTGGATGTAGTGGGGTCCCAGGCCCCAGAAAGCCTTGTGGATGATGCAAGGTGTCTTGAATTTGATAATTGCGGCCAACGGAAGCCAGTGGAGAGATGATAAGGCTGGAGAGATACAGTCCTTTGAGGCCAAGGATAAGTCATGCAGCCCTATTCTGGGTTAGCTGAAGGGGGCGTAGGGAGGAAAGGGGAAAATTAAAGAAGAGGCTGTTGCAGTAGTCCAGGCTAAAGAGGACCAGAGCTCTGGAGAAATTGAGCTTCTGGGGAAAGCTGAGGAAAGGGAGAATGCCTCTAAGGAGGTGAAGCTGAAAGGGAAACTTCTTGGCAAGGTCCAGGATGTGAGGGGTGAAGGAGAGAGAGGAGTCAAAGGTGGCACCCTGGTTTTTGGCCTCACAGGATGGTATGATATGATACGTCATTTATAAAGTCCCTGTGTTTCTGGGCAAAATAAAACAAGGGAGGGAAGACAGAGGGCGGACATGACAAACAATCTTACTATTCCTTGTGTCATTCAGATTGTGAAAGTATGACAGCTTAAAGTGCAAGGAGAAGTGAGAGGGGGAGTGACAGGGAGGGGGAAGTGCAACCAGGGCTTCATTGCTCTGAGTAAGTGCAGCCAGGACAGCACGACTCTAGCTATGTGCAAGGAGTCAGGAGACTGTAGAGGTTACAGGTACAGCCCCTGATAGCGTGGTAGGCCGGTGGCAGTGAGGGTAGAGGGCACAAGGATGGCAGCCAGAGGGTAGGAGGGAAACAGGGTCCAAGTTTCCCAATAAGAAGAATCTACAGGGATGAAGTAGCTTTCTGGTCTTTTGCGAGGGTAACAGAAGCCCACCCGAGCTATTTAACACAGCCAATACCCAGCACGGCCAGTATTAAGACACACAGAGTGCGATAGAGATACATGGTCTCATACTCTGCAGTTGACGGGCTGGTCTTTATAGTTGTGCTGGTTTGACATGCGATCTCCCTCGTATTCACGTGTAGTTCTAACGGATCACATTAACATGCTACTTCCGCCTTGTCCAGCATGTGATGAATTATCATCCAGGGGGCCCACCCAAACATTGGAATGCAGGATAGTTTTGCACCGATTCAAATTATGGATGATCTTTTCTTCCATTGACTGTCAAACCACGGCCTCGCTAGAGACTAAAGACAGCTTCTTCCAGAAAGGGGCTGGGCAATGGCTTCAGCAATTGCGTCGTCCTTGGTTTTGAATGGGGATTGTAGCACCTTCCTCACAACCGAGGGCATATAGATAGAAATACCAGATTTATTAAGGACCAATATTTCATCTGACAAACCAGCAATGTCCTTCTGGTCAACAGCTTCATCCCTCCCCAATACTGAAGTTTCCACTAGAATATCCACACCAGCCCCCCATCTTCATCGGCAGAATCCATGCTCTCTCTACAAAGGCGATGTCATCTGCTAAGACTTCAAAGACTCGACACCCACCCGTAACTACGCGCAGTGGAAAAGCCAGCTTCAAAATCATTAAGAAGGGAATGGGACTTATTTATCAAACCGGGCATCCTTTTGAGTAGACATGCTCTAGTACAAGGCATTATAAAAACCCTGAGCCAAGCGCAAGCCTGTCAGTACAAGAAGCCACAAAAAGCCACTCTCGTGTCTGAACAAAAACCAGACCAAACTGTTCACAAAAAGCAAAAGTAGTGCAACCACCGAAACTGGGCATGATATCCATAGGGTTATAGGCTCCACGGCTATATGCTGAACCACATTGGACTTCCACCAATTGCCTGAGAACCCCAGCAAAACCCTATGCCATGTTCCACTTCCAGCGCACCTCGCCTATGACCTTTTGCCCCACGGCCATGAGAAGTGGCATCCGATGAGCAAATAGGACAGGGCTGGGCACACAGGAACAAGATGAATCACAGTACTGTGAAACAAGATAATTATGAGGGAGTAAGCTCAGAGTACTGTGGAATGATATCATTAAGAGGGAGTAGGATCGGAGTACTGTGGAATAATATCATTAAGAGGAAGTAGGATCGGAGTACTGTGGAATGATATCATTAAGAGGTAGTAGGATCAGAGTACTGTGGAATAATATCATTAAGAGGTAGTAGGATCGGAGTACTGTGGAATGATATCATTAAGAGGGAGTAGGATCGGAGTACTGTGGAATGATATCATTAAGAGGAGTAGGATCTAGTACTGTGGATGATATCATTAAGAGGGAGTAGAATCGCAGTACTGGAATATGATATATTAAGAGGAGTAAGATTGGAGTACGTGGAATAATATCATTAAGAGGGAGTAGATTGCAGTAACTGTGGAATATATATCATTAAGAGGAGTAAGATTGGAGTACTGTGAAATGAATGTATTCAGAGGAAGTAAGATCACAGTACTGTGAAATAATATTTTATTTTTATTTTTTGCCTTTATTTACAGCGCACATTAATCGACTTGTTTCTGGCACCAGTTTCATTTGTAACGCGCTCGTTTTTTTTCTTTCAAAGCACAAGATCCGGGATTGAACCTTGTGCTTGCTCAGCGTGGTCTTGCTCCAAGACCCGCGCTTTTCCACAGAGCTATCCTCCCGTCCCTATAATATCATTAAAGAGGGAGTAAGATTGTAGTACTGTGGAATAATATCATTAAGGGAGAGTTAGATTGCAGTACTGTTGGAATAATATCAACAAGAGGGAGTAGGATCGAAACAAATGGAATACGACAATTAAGAGGGAGTAGAGTCACAGTACTGTGGATTAAGAAAATTAAGAGAGGGTAAGGTTGTAGTACCATGGAATATGACCATTAAGAGGGAGTAAGATCACAGGACTGTGCGATAAGATCATTAGGAGGGACTAGGATCTTAGGACTGTGGAATAAGAGCATTAACAGTGAGTAAGATTGTAGTACTGTGGAATACCAATATTAAGAGCGAGTGAGATCATAGTACTGTGGAATAAGATCTTTAAGAAGGAGCAAGATCATAGGACTGTGGAATAAGATAATTAAGAGGGAGTAAGATTAAGAGGGAGTACAATCGTAGGACTGCAGAATAAGACCATTAAGAGGGAGTCAGATTGTAGCACTGTGGAATAAGATACTTAAGATACTTAAGATACTTAATGATATGATATGATAAGTCATGTATAATGTGCCTGTACACACAAGTGTTTTTAGGCGCAACAAGACAAGGGAGCTAAGACAGGGAGAGGACAAGACAAACAATATTGCTGGGCCTTGTGTCGTTCAGATTGTGAAAGTGCAAGAAAGAGAAGTGCAAAGGGAAAAGGGGGTGGGGAGAGAAGTGCCAGGGAGAAGGACGCTGAGACAGGGCACAAATGATTTGAATAAGTGAAGCACAGGGCAGCACGGCTCTGGGTCCGTGCAGTACAAGGCAGCACAGCTCTGGGAAGTGCAAGGAGGCACAGGACTGTAGAGTTTACAGTTACAGCCCCTAAGTGCGTAAAGGGCCCGTAGGCAGGGCAAGAGTGACTGATCAAGAGAAAGCCTGGTACCCAATAAGACTAAAGGGTCACCAAACAACCAGTTGGTGTGGCAGTCAGGTAGGTCAGAAGGGGAGGGAGAGAGAGAAAGCAGAAGAGAAGAGGAAAGTTTTGAACTGCTTCCAGAACATCAGGTGGTCCGGCTCAAGTTTGAGTGGGGTACGGAGGCCATTCCAGGGGGAGTCACCTGCAGAGGAGAGAGATCTACCCCCCACCCTCTACCTTGAGAAGCGTCTGACCCTTAGAGAGTTGGAGTAGCTGAATGAAGGGCTTGAGAAGGAAGGCATTTGGGAAGAGAACATTGGATGTAGTGTGTGCCCCATCCCCATAAAGCCTTGTGGACAATGCAAAGGGCCTTGAACTTGATCCTTGCTGCCACTGGGAGCCAGTGGAGAGATTTCAGGGCTGGAGAGGTATGGTCGCTGGACTTTAGGCCAAGGATATGTATTGCAGTCCTGTTCTGGACTAGTTGCAGAGATGGAGAGTGGTTACCAGACATTTGGTAGAAAAAAATTGGTCGACTGTGGTCGAACCAATTTGGTCGAAAAACCAAATGGTCGAATTTTTTAATTTTTTTAGTTTCACCCCTTTTTTTTGGGGTGGGGTCCCCCCCAACCCCCTTTTTTTCTAAAATAAACCTTTTTTTAAAAAACGAAAACCCAAAAAATATATATATATAATTTTTTTAAAAAATTCGACCATTTGGTTTTCGACCAAATTGCGTCGACCAAATGTCTTTCGACCAGTTTTCAGTCGACCAAATGTCTGGACACCATGGAGAGTAGTGGAACGCATATTGAGAAAGAAGCTGTTGCAGTTGTCCAGTTTAGAGAGAACCAGGGCTCTAGAGACAGTGAGCTTCTGGGGTAAGGGGAGAAAGGGAAGAGTAACTTTGAGGAGGTGCAGCTGTTAGTGGGACTACTTGGCGATGTCCGAGATGTGAGGAGAGAAGGAGAGAGTGTTATTTGAAAATGACACCAAGGTTTTTTGCTTCACAGGAAGGCGAACGAAGAGGGTCCAACGAGGGCGTAAGATTGTAGTACTGTGGCATAATATCATTAAGAGTGGGCAAGATCGTAGTACGTTGATTAAGATCATTAAGAGGGAGTATGATTGTAGAACTGTGGTGTAGGATCATTAAGAGGGAGTAAGATTGTAGTACTTGGCAAAACAATCATTAAGAGGGCAAAAGAATGTAGTACCGTAAAAAATATCATTAAGCGACAGTACGGTCCTAGTACAGTGGAATGAGATCATTAAGAGGGAGTAGAATCACAGTACCATGGCACAATATCATTAAGTGGGAGTTGGATCACAGTACCTGGTTGCATGGTAGCCTCGCCATAGACAGGATTGTACAGGGCTGAGTCTACTGCCACTGTCAAGAGCAGACAGGTGGAAACACATTGCATGTGACTCGAGGTAGAGCGCAGCTTGGAGGCCCAATTAGGCTGACACTACTTGGGCAATCTGAGCAGTGTGTGTACGAGTACTATACCCTGTAGACCCTCTCATTCTCTGCATTTACCATGGGGTATTTGCTCGCTTGGTGGAGAGTACTATAAATCGAGCCAACATCAGACTATCACAGCCATGTCTCACCATCTGTTTCCAGCCACTTATTCTAATGTGTGACGATGAGTCTGTTCGAGTGCTTATTGCTTTGATAATTCTTCTGGCCCAAGGGTTTGAAAAAATCGGGGGCAAGAAGGGTGTGAAAGCCCTGGCTTATTTTAAAATAAAACATGATGGAGGTAATTTCATCTCTGAAAGGCAAATCTGCTGATCAGATTTCCCTCTCATAAGCTCTATTCCTAAAGAATAGTGTGTACTTGTGCCCTAGTGCATTAGTGTCCTAATTCACAGCACCTTCTTTACCAAGAGTGTAGAACAGGTTCAGAGGTCACAGCTGCAATGATAGCAAAGTCCCTGCAGCACAGGGGCTGCATTTAAGACATGCACCCCTGTTCCAAAGGCTGCATAACTCTTGGAATCCTGTCTGTGTGGCACACTAAAATTTAAATATAAGCCATACTTGTGTACAGGCACGTTATAAATGCCATATCATACCTAAATTAGGGTATGGTGGCCAGTATCTCTCAGAGGTATCCTAGTCACAATAAAAATTGATATTTCATCATGTATCAGCCCTGTGGGCCCAGTTCACCTGTAGAAGGATTATGTGTATTCCTCCCAGACCAAGCCCACTCCTGCCATTCGGCCTGAACGGTGGCCTTGGTGGAGTGCTCCTCTTTGTTCCTTTGTAAGGTCAGGCTGCACCCTTTTTCCAGGGACAGCCTCTCCACAGAAAGCTGGTATGGGACCAGAAACCAAGGGACACACCCATTCACAGAGAGCCAGGCCTCAAACCAGGCTGCTGCATTTCTAAAGGCCTTTGTTCTTAGACAGAAGGGAAGAAGACGGATCTAGAGTGGTCGGAGGACCTCTGGTCAAGGGAAGGAGACATCCACCATTTTGAATCTCTCTGCCTCTTTTTCTCTTTCCTGTCCCCTCCAATTCCTCTGGAACAAAGCACTTTGGATGTGATATTGTGCAGTAACACCGGGAGCGTTCCTGAATGGGATTACCACAATAACTGATCTCAAGCCCAAATAACCAGACAGACCCAAAGAACATGGCAACATACTACTTTATTATCAGCTCAATAAAGTAGGGAAATCTGGCGAGCAAAACAAATTGCAGCTCACACACTCTCAAGGCATTACAATTACGCAAAAGGATTTATACCTCGATGTACGTCAGCTACGACATCATCCTATGTGGCAAACAGTAAAAACCTATTTGGTCAAAGGGATTGGATAAGTGGACATATATACAACTATACCTTTAGTCTGCATAGGTGCTAGTAACATTATTGGCTGCCCCTTGTCTGGTAAGCATGCGCTGAACCACCTCTAACTACATAAAATACAGACAATAGCATAATAACAGCAGCGGATTGGTTTCTGCAACTATGTATAGTCCACCATTACATGATTGGTTGGCACTCTCTCTTCCAACCTTTGACATATGGCTTGTTAGTAGCAGGTAAGCAAAACAAAACCCAGGGGTGGGGAACAACATCAAACAACTGCCCACTTGGGTAATTAGCCTACCATCTCTCATCGGTGAGTCCCTAACATATAAGACAGAATCCCAGCAACACTAACACTGTTATTACTCCTAACATTTTGAAGGCATTTGCCATCCTGGCTGGAACACACAAGATTAGAGATGAAAACAAATCTTTGTCTTCGGTCTCATCTACTTCTTCCACTATTTTCATGTGCAGAGTTTACAGCATAGTAGTTGCTTCCGTCAGGGTTCCATTTTCTACATCGTGGGCAGGTTAGTATGTACAGCAAGAAGACGCGATCTTGGCGCACACGCCTCCTTTCATTGCTGTAATTAATTCCAAGACATACGTGTTCTGGAGGGTCATGAGTCTGATAACCCTCAATTCTTCTTTAATCACATTAAATCCATTTATTGTTGTGTTAATTGTTTGTAGCAGCTCCCATCTTGTGATTTGTAACCACTTGGCATTTTCTGCAGCTTGAGGTCCTGGCAGGAATATGGCTGTAAATATGCCGTCCTATCAAACAATTTGTGCTCATCTGGGATGTCATGATAGGCTTCTATTTATTTTGCCAAAACATAGTTCTCTCTCTCTTCTGTAGGGTGAGGTTGAGCGACCTCTTCCTTTGATGTGCATCCATTTTTTGGAATGTCAGCGATGTGGAGATCACTTTGAGGAATCAACAATGCAAGAACATATATATCATCACTATAGAATGACTACTGTATTCCCTTGTTCCCGTCTCGTCTTGAATCGCTTTGCAGCCCTCCACCTGTGTATAAGTGCTTTATAAATAAACAATTACAATTAAAATAGAACATATTTATCCCCAATTTTTAGGCAGCTTCAAATAAGCTTCGGATCCACAGGCCCAACAGTGGTCCATCAGCACAGCATTTCCTCCCGTCATTCCTGGCACATCAATTGATTGCTTGCATTCTTTATTTTCTCCAACTTTGGTCAGACCCCTGTTTCTGCATTCTTCATTGGTGATATGGATACAGGTACTGCTTCATCTTCAACCCATGTTATTAACTTTGCATACTTGGCCCAGTCCTTAAGACATTTATCATTCACTATATAATAACTGAGGTCTCTCCCAGCATCCTAGCAATCCTGATGTTTCCCATGTATCTGCACAATTCAGTCTCTTGTGTTCAACAATCCTCTTCTCTCCTCCAGTCATACCACTAAATGAGTACACAAGCATTCTGCTCTTCCAAGGTGGGTCCTTTTCCATCTTCTGTGTCTTTATGTAAGCATCTTAATATGGGAATGTTCTCTTTGACGTCCATCATAGGGTTGCCCATTTCCCTTCAAGTTGTCCTCTTGTCATGCATACTACTAGATGGCGGAGACACTTTGCATCATGTATAGGTATTTCTCTTGCTGTAAATGTTCTGCCTGTGCTCATGGCATAAGGGATGGCAGAACATACATAGCAGCTCTCATCTGACGTTCTCCTTCCCACCTCACTCATGTGCTGGTACTCATTGCCCCAAAATATTGTATCAGAAATCCTGAATGCACGTTTTCTGCGCATTTGGCACAGTTGATAATGACAAATCCCAAAATGCCGAACAATGTGAATGGGAGTTGCGGGGGTGTCCTCTGCTCCCCCAGTTCAGTATTATGGGCTTCAGGGCTGCACGGGTGTCCCCCGCATACATTAAAGGGAAAGCAGGGGACAAACACGCACATTCGCAAAAGCTTGAGATTCAAAATCCGATCAAGTAGGCTTCACAATTTTGAAACTCTGGCTTTTCGGAATGCAGTTTTTTAACATAGATCCACTGGTACTATATATTATTTTTTAATGGGCTGAGTTATCAAGATATGTATTTATATTCTGATAATCTTGTCCAGCATCCCTGTTAACTCAGTTAATTTGTTTGGAAATATTAGGGAAAATATCACTCATGCTATTGTTACGGATAGAAAGAGATGTCTCATTGTTGGATACTTCATTTAAATTATAAAATAATATTTTGCAAAAAGCTATAAGGATAAGGAAGTAAATAGAAAGCATTGTACAAAATATAGCTTCAAGAAGTATTGCAAAAGAATTCATGTGTGGAATTGTATCCTGTGCAGGAAGCAGGCTTCCGGCTAGTAATGTGTATCTTACATAATGGATGATTCCCATTTTCTTTAATACAAACGTTCACGTACTGTCACTTTGATAAACCACACTTTTTTACATCAAGAATTGTAACATTATTGCAATGAAGATCATGTAATGATAGAACTGTTTTTAGGATTTCCGAAAAAAGTGACAATATCAACGTGTCATCTCACTAGAGCTGGATAAGATTGAAGTATGTAAACAAAAACAGCATGCAGAAATGTGTGCAATGTTATAGGCAACATGAAGTGTCATGTGCGGTTTTCGTGTTCTGTCTTCAAAGCATTGCCTCTTTTGCCTAACAGGAATAGGTCTGCTGTGAACACTGCAAAGTTTGTTTGTTTCCCTTTAAACTTGGGAATAATCAACAGTTCAAATAGTTTTTACTTCATCTGTTCTTTGCTGGCTCTTGGTTGCCGATCTAGTCTGCATGCGTGGAACTTTTTCTCTTGCTTCACTGTCAACTGCTGCAGGAGGGGTAAGGGTTGCTCCTTTGTAGATACTTACGTCATTCTGATGCAGCCCTGCTCATCTTCTTTGGATCTTCATGGCAGTCTGAGTGACCGCCTCTTCTAGGTAAGGTCCTTCAAATCGGGGCTTATTTCAAGTGGGAATGAAATTTTTAACAAGCACTTGGCCACCTGGGTACAAACTAGGTTGGTTCAGCAAGTCCAGAGGGTCAATTGGTTGGATGGCTTCTTCTATCATCTTTGACGCTTCCCTCAGATTTTAGATCTTTTGGGAAAAAAAAAAGATATACTAGCATTCATATTTGTCAAATAATCATGCATCTCATCCCCTAATGTTTTTGCTACACTATCACGTCAGTTTTTTTTCAATTCAATCAGGTGGTGATCTGAGCCAGGCTGGCTAATCAAAGCAAACAAGGCAAAGGTTAGGCAATATAGCCATCCCTTCTTCAAAGTCATCTTAATCTTAGCTATTCTCTCTTTAAGGAGTCTGTTTAAATGCTCACAGATACCATTCGCCTGTGGCTGATAGGCAGAAGAAAACATGTGCTTTATGCATAATAGAAGAGTTATCTCTTCGAACAGTTGATTTACAAAATGTGGCCCATTATTAGACCAAAGGACTTTGCACACACCCCATCAAGAAAACACCTCACTCACGAGAGACTTGGCAGCACATGTGGCATCAGGGTACGTGCATGGACCTGCCTCAATCCATCTGGAAAAGGGACATACCACAACTAACATATATCGCTAGCAATTGCATATTTGCAACATAGCCACATAGTCTATGTGCAGAAGCTGAAAGGGGCCATTGGGGTGGGGTATTTATCCTCTCACTGTTCGCAAGGTATGCCCTGCTGTGAATTTCTGGCAGACGATGCAGTTCACAATAAACTGTGTGACTTGTTCTAACAACCAGTCTTCTGCAACCATGGACGCATGAGTCTCTCTGGTTGTTTGGACGCATGAGTCTCTCTGGTTGTTTGCACAGGTTAGTGAAGCTGATCCAGCACAACTCTCAATAATGCTAGAGGCATGACTGGCATTCCAGTACTATTTTGTCTCCATAGAGCCTCTGTGGGGGATAAAGAATGCCCTGTCTTTGCCATTAAATCCTGATCTTCCTGTGGAGCTCGTCCTTGCAGCTCCTTTAACTGTGCAATGGATTACATGTTAAAACCTTCCTTCACCATCATACATCGTTCTGACATTTGCTTAACATCATCTACTTAAGAAATATTTGGAAAATACAGTACTCTTTTTGCCTCAATGTCTGCGTCTTCATTACTGTGAGAAATCATGTCGGCCCTCTTAGTGTGGGCTGCGCCTTTTACCATGATGATAGCCAATGGGCGCTTTAGTAGCTTAATAAGTTTGTCCAGTATTGGCGCATTTTGCACTGGTGTGCCATCTGCATGGAGGAAACCCCTCCTTTTCCAGCGTGACAATCCTGCGTGTACGGTTGACATCGGATAGGTGGTTTCAGAGTACACTGTCACTTCCTCATCCTCATATCCCTGGATTGCGATGATAAGCGCCGATAATTCTGCAGCCAGTGCTGAACAATGTGAAGGCAATCTTGCACTTGCCACTACTTCAAATTCACCATCCTTTTTCAACTTCACTACTGCCGAACCTGTATGCCTTTCTCCCGTTGTTTGATACATTTATGAAGAGCCATCAATGAATAGAATTTACACCCAATAGCATTTTCTCTAACATGGGGAATATCGTCATAAAACTCAGTATACCTTGTGCAGTTATGTACTTCAACCCCTTCCTTACTGGTTCTGCTATGAATGCTGCTGGATTCACTACTCTGTATCCAACAATTTTGATCACTGGGTTCGAAATGATCATCTCATAACTGACGCTCTTTGTGTACTCAAAATACTCTTTGGTTTCTCCAAAATGCCAAATAAGGAGTGCTCGATGAATAACATCATTGAACACCCCAATGTAATTCTTGCAGCTTTTTCAATCGCGAAAGCAGCAGCAGCTTATTCGCTTATTCGCAGGGGTAATGCCCTTTCATTACTGAGTCTAGAATCCCACTATAGCAGGCTAAAGGTTTATGTCCCTGTCCTAATGTTCTCTTCTGCGTAAGGACTGCTATCATCATGTCTCCATTTGAATGTGAGAATAAGTAAAATTCCTCATGGGCCGCATTACAAGGTCAGCAGTAAAGCAATGGTGGAACCGACGGCTGCCACAGACCACGTACCACTCTTTCTGCTGCCTGATATCCCGGTACCACTGGGTCCCGGCGGCCCGGCATGTCAGGCAGCGGCAACTGCAAGGCCTCATTCACGTGGAGTCCCACAGGAATCCACAGGAAAGGGGACACGGAATCACTAGCCCTGCTGCTAATTGTTCCGGTGCTTCCGTGAAAACTATGCATGCAGGGTCCGGTGCTCCCGGCAGGTCATAGCGGGCGCACCGGCTCCTGCAGGCATTCTCGTAGTCTGGAAGTCCAGAAAGTGTACCGGTAAGTTGCTACTGAATCCCTAACACAGGGGCTGTACAAATCGCCCTTTTTAATTCTTCAAATCCTTCAGTCACTACTGTCACACTCCCTATCTTAGGTGTAGATGCTTGTGGGGCTCCTGTATTCACCTTCCATTGTGGCACTGTTGCTTGTTGCATCACAATGTAATGTTGTTGTTCTGTCTGTCTTTGCATAGGTGCTTGCTGTGGTTGCCCTTGTGGTGATTGTAGTTGCATCGGGATCTGCTGCGTTTGCTGTGTTTGCAGCGCACATGTTTGATTCTGCATGTGCTCTTGGGCATAATACTCTGGTGGTTCACTACTATACTGTGGAGAATAGCCCGTTCCCCCTCTTAGAGCATGTCATTTCTGTTGCATGCCCCCTCTACTTCTGCATATGCGGACCATATGTCCTGTCCTCCCACAATTCCAGCATTGCTGAGGCTGTCCTCCATTAAATCCTCCTCCCTTTGGGGGTTTTGAAATTCGCCTCCTAGTCCTCTAAATCCATACCCTCTACCTCGTGGCCAGAAATGTTACCCGCGCTGATCTACAGGGTACCCTATATATACCTATAACTTATTTAGGTGCATCATTGGCTGCCCTTTATCTGGTAGGTAAGCCTTGACCCACTTCTAACTACGTGAAATACAGATAATAGCAGAATAACAGCAGCAGATTGGTTTCTGCAACAATGTATAGTACATCATCACATAGGTCGCTCATGATTGATTGGCACTCTCTTCCAACCTTGGATATTCGGCTCGTTAGCAGCACGTAAGCAAAACGAAACCTAGATGCAGGGAACAACGGCAGACAACTGCCCAATTGGCATCTCTCATCAGTTAGGCCCTAAGCCAAGGCTTCTCTGTAGTGGACCTTGCTGACTGTTCTCTTCTTCAGAACTTTAACAGGAGTAAAGGTGCATTGCTATATTTTACTGTATTTTTATGAATAGGCCTTGTTTTCTGGTGTTACACCACATGTGAGAAGATCATGGTTCTGTCCATTCTGTCCTTTTAATTTTTGCTGTTTGGTTCAATTATATTGAGTACTATTACTCTCCTCGATCTCTGGAGACTTGGTTGCTCCGTCTTGCATATGCTCTCTGCATCTTTGATTGTACAATACTTGACACTCACAACTGTTCACTCCTTTGCTTAATCTAAGAGAAATATGTCCTACATACTTGGCTTTACCTCTTTGACTCCTTTTGTGCCGTGTAGGTGCTTCTTGCTCAGCGATGTCATTTCACCAAAATGCCAGGGCTAGCGAAGTGACATCATGTGACCCTTGACCTCTGATGACATCACAGGAAGTTATGTCATTTCACCCCACTCCAAAGTGACATCACAGGAATCAATGGAACACAGCCTTTCACCCTTTGACAAAACAGGAAGTGGCATCACACAGCATTGTTCCTAAGTGCACTACTAAACATATGGTTACGATATCACTGTAACGTGATATACATTTCATACAAGAATGTATCACCATATGTATCATCAATATGAGTGTGTATAGGCTCATATTACCAGATTAATGTGAATGCAAGCAGACGTCCAAGGCCAAATTATAATGATGTGTGATTATATAGCACTTACGCTTAAGCGCTTTATATATAACAAACATACTTACAATATCAACCAACCTGTGTTGGTACTCATTTATCGATCTCAGCAGGATGAAAGGCTGATTTGGCCATGCTGGGATTCGAACCTGCAAACTGCAGATCACACACACATGGCAGCAGCGAGTGCTCAACCCACTGAGCTATCTTGCTGGCTATAGCTATGTTACTGGCTATTGTAAAATGTGCAATTATGTTTACGAACGTTCTCAAAGTAAGAAAGCAAATTACACTCTGTAGTGGACACCATTAAACTTGTACGTGAGATTTACCAGCAGGCCATTTCATCTGGTGCAAAGTGTTTGACTTGTGGAACTCCCTGTTTTTTTAAGAGGCCTTAACAAGAAAGCCAACCTCTCCATAAACGAAGAGCCACATGGCACTGGCCACAGCCTAGGAGCTTCAATTTAAAACAACAAAGGGGGGTAGCAAGGAAGACCACAGGGGTAGCAAGGGAGAGCTCAGGGGTCGCAGGTGCACTCCCTGGTGACACCTAAATGATGTCCCTTCTCTTGGTGCCACATCCTTGATCCTTATCCAAACAAATATTCTTTGTTCTTGCACAAATTAGTATTAAGTGCCTGTCAGCTCTGCATCCTTGTTGTCCCTTCTCGAGGCTTCTGGCTTACTTTTACATGATGCTTACGTCCATTTTCTCAACATGGCTGCTTTACTCGTGTTCTATTTTCGTCATTTAGCAAGCTTCAATGTGTCTCATCTTCCTTGCGTTTCTGCGTAGATACATCCATTACATCTCTTCTCACTTATCTTCTCAGCGTATAGGATTTCTCTGTATACACATTACTGTTCCCTTTGTTACTTCAGTCACATCTTCAATCTTTAAGTATTCATGGATCGTATCAGTGCACCTCCTGTCTTCTCTTTATGATGTCACTTTACATTTGACAGACTTCACTTATAGTTCTTCTAGCTTCATTGATGTCTGCAAACCTCCTTATACTGCATCACTTCGGGGATACATTCGATACAGTTGTCTGGGCGCATATTGTCTCTCATACCTTCGATGTGGCATTGGGATGATTCCCAGTGTCAGGCATACTGTCCTTCCAGTATGACAGAGATGAGGGCGCGGGGTCTAATGGCGTACACATCTGCTGCTCTACAAGATCAGAAGGGCAAGGACCACTCATTTTAAATGCAGGGTTTGGACCCTTAAAGCAGGTTAACTTTAGTCCAATCACCTGGGGACTTTTGCAAATAAAAGAAGGGGTCTCCCAACACTTCCTTGAATCATCTTGAAGCATCTTTGGATCATCACTTGAGAAGATTTTGCTGGTCCCTGCTGAGAGAGCAGACCTTTCTAAACTCCTCCGATAATGAGGTGTAGGCAGGTGTTCCAAGGCAGAGGCAAGCTCTGTCCCCTAGCCATTCCCAGGGACCATTGGGGGTGAACTCTGCTGCTGGATAAGACTGTTTCTCTGCCAGCCACCCTGTTGCCTAGGATATCATGGTGTTGCAGGGTCCCTGAGTGTGTATGTGTCAGCCTGCCCAGTGTTTGGGACCCAGAGAAAAGGACTGGCATTGGCCCATGAGACCCTACAGTGGGACTCACAGCACCTGGAACAGGGACGTCATTTCACCAAAATGCCAGGGGTAGCGGAAGTGACATCACACGACCCTTGACCCCTGGTGACATCGCAGGAAGTGATGTCATTTGATCCCACCCCTCACCCATTGACAAAACAGGAAGTGCTATCGCATAGCATTGTACACTACAAAAAATATGGTTACGATATCACTATAATGTGATGTACATTTCATACAAGAATGGATCGCCATATGTATCGTTAAGATCAGTCTGTATAGGCCCATATTACCAAATTACTGTGAATGCAAGCACCATGACCAAATGATGATGTGTTGTTATATAGCACTTACGCTTAATTGCTTTATATAGAAAAAATATACACCCAATATCACCCAACCTGTGTTGGTACTCATGTATCGACCTCAGAAGGATAAAAGGCTGATTTGAGGCGTTTAAGAACAGACTAAATCAGTGACTCACCCACTGAAGTGTGCCTGAAATAAATCTTTAATGAGTATCAATTATTGTATAGAATTCCAGAAAGACACATTATTTGGTATTCCTAATCTTTCTTATTTAGAGTCAGTGCTGAAAGTGTTAGACTTGTGTCACTCCTTTTCTTCTTTTTCTTCTTTTTTTAAGGGGCTTTAACAAGAATGCCCGCCACTCCAGAAGTAAAGAGACACATGGTGCTGGCCACAGCCCATGAGCTTGCATTACAAAAAATAAAAAGTTTTTTAAAAAACAAACTTTTTTATTTCTTTTTTTTTTAGAGGTCGCAAGGGTGACCACAGAGGTCGCAAGGGAGACCTCAGAGGTCGCATTTGTGACCTCTGGCGACCCCCAAATGACGTCCCTGACCTGGAAGCAAGACCAGCCAAGGCCCCTGTTGACAATGATGACCCGCTCCGAGCCGTGACGCAAGTACACTAAATGCCGAGAAATCTAGCAGGACCCTTTGACGCTGGCCTTTGGTATCCATTATTCACTGAACCGCCATTCACTGTTTGACTCCATTCGCTGCCACACCGCGACAGGCACAGCTCAAACCTCACTTGAGCCACCACCCAAAACACCATCAAGACCTACCCACTGTCACTATGGACCGTGTGTCGATGTGCTCCCTGCCATCCTGTTCATGTGCCTGGTCTCGGGAGCGCTTTAAAGATGACCCATCACTCTTATCACATTAGTGCGCCTACTCTCTTCTATACACCATCACACAACTAGAACACAGCTATACCTCTGATTGATTCGGCCTAGCTGTTCGCATACGAACACTACCCCATGGACACCTCATCCCCCTAATAAAACGCAGCTATCCCATGACACTCCGGCCGAGCTGCTCACATAAGCGTCCTGCAGGCCTAACGCAGCCAAACCCAGTCTGGATATACAGCCACCAGACTGCAAACACATCCAACTATTATATTCAAGACTACACCTAATGCTAGGATGAAACTACCATCCGACAACTACACCAGCTGCACACATACCTGGTGCACCCACGCACTCTATGACACCATCTATCTCTACTGACATGAACTGCGGTTCCCGAGGGCGTTCAACCTACCAGCGCTTTGAGGTTATACCGATGATATATAGAGCGGTATATAAATGCCAAGTAACATAACATAACATGACAATCAAAGCATGGTCGGTGGCTCAACCGGAGCTTAAAGACCCAAGATAATAGCAATACCTGACCTCTTGGTTTAGGTAGCTCATCAGGACTGAGATATTAACTCCCTATCAGAGTGCCCCCCAAAAAAGAAATAAAAAGAAATGAATCCCTTTCCATGCACCAACGCCTCAAACAGCTCAAAAGTGTGTAGGATGCAGCCGCTTAAATACTCCAGCTTGAGACAGAGACCTCATCAACAGCCGCTGTTCCTGAAGAATAGTCCCATGCAATTGCCAGTGAGATAAAAAAAACCTCTATTACAGGTCATGAAGTACAGACCCCCAGCTCAACCCTACACCTGGCTGGCTAGTGCAAACAGTAATAGAAGCAACGTTAAGAGTAAACATTCTCTGGCCACAGGCTATGACACCCTTCTCAGAACTATAATGCACTGTGACATCCCACATGGAACTATACTACATCATACATAATGAACAACCTGCTCAGAACTATAATGCACTGTGACATCCCACATGGAACTATACTACATCATACACAATGAACAACCTGCTCAGAACTATAATACACTGTGACATCCCACATGGAACTATACTACATCATACACAATGAACAACCTGCTCAGAACTATAATACACTGTGACATCCCACATGGAACTATACTACATCATACACAATGAACAACCTGCTCAGAACTATATTACACTGTGACATCCCACATGGAACTATACTACATCATACACAATGAACAACCTGCTCAGAACTATAATACACTGTGACATCCCACATGGAACTATACTACATCATACACAATGAACAACCTGCTCAGAACTATATTACACTGTGACATCCCACATGGAACTATACTACATCATACACAATGAACAACCTGCTCAGAACTATATTACACTGTGACATTCCACATGGAACTATACTACATCATACACAATGAACGCCCTGCTCAGAACTATATTACACTGTGACATCCCACATGGAACTATACTACATCATACATAATGAACAACCTGCTCAGAACTATAATACACTGTGACATCCCACATGGAACTATACTACATCATACACAATGAACGCCCTGCTCAGAACTATATTACACTGTGACATCCCACATGGAACTATACTACATCATACACAATGAACAACCTGCTCAGAACTATATTACACTGTGACATTCCACATGGAACTATACTACATCATACACAATGAACGCCCTGCTCAGAACTATATTACACTGTGACATCCCACATGGAACTATACTACATCATACATAATGAACAACCTGCTCAGAACTATAATACACTGTGACATCCCACATGGAACTATACTACATCATACACAATGAACGCCCTGCTCAGAACTATATTACACTGTGACATTCCACATGGAACTATACTACATCATACACAATGAACAACCTGCTCAGAACTATATTACACTGTGACATCCCACATGGAACTATACTACATCATACACAATGAACGCCCTGCTCAGAACTATATTACACTGTGACATCCCACATGGAACTATACTACATCATACACAATGAACGCCCTGCTCAGAACTATATTACACTGTGACATCCCACATGGAACTATACTACATCATACACAATGAACGCCCTGCTCAGAACTATATTACACTGTGACATCCCACATGGAACTATACTAGATCATACACAATGAACAACCTGCTCAGAACTATAATGCACTGTGACATCCCACATGGAACTATACTACATCATACACAATGAACAACCTGCTCAGAACTATATTACACTGTGACATCCCACATGGAACTATACTACATCATACACAATGAACGCCCTGCTCAGAACTATATTACACTGTGACATCCCACATGGAACTATACTACATCATACACAATGAACAACCTGCTCAGAACTATATTACACTGTGACATCCCACATGGAACTATACTACATCATACACAATGAACAACCTGCTCAGAACTATAATGCACTGTGACATCCCACATGGAACTATACTACATCATACACAATGAACAACCTGCTCAGAACTATATTACACTGTGACATCCCACATGGAACTATACTACATCATACACAATGAACAACCTGCTCAGAACTATATTACACTGTGACATCCCACATGGAACTATACTACATCATACACAATGAACAACCTGCTCAGAACTATATTACACTGTGACATCCCACATGGAACTATACTACATCATACACAATGAACGCCCTGCTCAGAACTATATTACACTGTGACATCCCACATGGAACTATACTACATCATACACAATGAACAACCTGCTCAGAACTATATTACACTGTGACATCCCACATGGAACTATACTACATCATACACAATGAACAACCTGCTCAGAACTATATTACACTGTGACATCCCACATGGAACTATACTACATCATACACAATGAACAACCTGCTCAGAACTATAATGCACTGTGACATCCCACATGGAACTATACTACATCATACACAATGAACAACCTGCTCAGAACTATAATGCACTGTGACATCCCACATGGAACTATACTACATCATACACAATGAACAACCTGCTCAGAACTATATTACACTGTGACATCCCACATGGAACTATACTACATCATACACAATGAACAACCTGCTCAGAACTATAATGCACTGTGACATCCCACATGGAACTATACTACATCATACACAATGAACAACCTGCTCAGAACTATAATGCACTGTGACATCCCACATGGAACTATACTACATCATACACAATGAACAACCTGCTCAGAACTATAATGCACTGTGACATCCCACATGGAACTATACTACATCATACACAATGAACAACCTGCTCAGAACTATATTACACTGTGACATCCCACATGGAACTATACTACATCATACACAATGAACAACCTGCTCAGAACTATAATGCACTGTGACATCCCACATGGATCTATACTACATCATACACAATGAACAACCTGCTCAGAACTTTATTACACTGTGACATTCCACATGGAACTATACTACATCATACACAATGAACGCCCTGCTCAGAACTATATTACACTGTGACATCCCACATGGAACTATACTACATCATACACAATGAACGCCCTGCTCAGAACTATATTACACTGTGACATCCCACATGGAACTATACTACATCATACACAATGAACAACCTGCTCAGAACTATATTACACTGTGACATCCCACATGGAACGATACTACATCATACACAATGAACGCCCTGCTCAGAACTATATTACACTGTGACATCCCACATGGAACTATACTACATCATACACAATGAACGCCCTGCTCAGAACTATATTACACTGTGACATCCCACATGGAACTATACTACATCATACACAATGAACGCCCTGCTCAGAACTATATTATACTGTGACATCCCACATGGAACTATACTACATCATACACAATGAACGCCCTGCTCAGAACTATATTATACTGTGACATTCCACTTGGAACTATACTACATCATACACAATGAACAACCTGCTCAGAACTATAATGCACTGTGACATCCCACATGGAACTATACTACATCATACACAATGAACAACCTGCTCAGAACTATATTACACTGTGACATCCCACATGGAACTATACTACATCATACACAATGAACAACCTGCTCAGAACTATATTACACTGTGACATCCCACATGGAACTATACTACATCATATACACAATGAACAACCTGCTCAGAACTATAATGCACTGTGACATCCCACATGGAACTATACTACATCATACACAATGAACAACCTGCTCAGAACTATAATGCACTGTGACATCCCACATGGAACTATACTACATCATACACAATGAACGCCCTGCTCAGAACTATATTACACTGTGACATCCCACATGGAACTATACTACATCATACACAATGAACAACCTGCTCAGAACTATAATGCACTGTGACATCCCACATGGAACTATACTACATCATACACAATGAACAACCTGCTCAGAACTATATTACACTGTGACATCCCACATGGAACTATACTACATCATACACAATGAACAACCTGCTCAGAACTATAATGCACTGTGACATCCCACATGGAACTATACTACATCATACACAATGAACGCCCTGCTCAGAACTATATTGCACTGTGACATCCCACATGGAACTATACTACATCATACACAATGAACAACCTGCTCAGAACTATATTACACTGTGACATCCACATGGAACTATACTACATCATACACAATGAACAACCTGCTCAGAACTATAATGCACTGTGACATCCCACATGGAACTATACTACATCATACACAATGAACAACCTGCTCAGAACTATATTACACTGTGACATCCCACATGGAACTATACTACATCATACACAATGAACAACCTGCTCAGAACTATATTACACTGTGACATCCACATGGAACTATACTACATCATACACAATGAACGCCCTGCTCAGAACTATATTACACTGTGACATCCCACATGGAACTATACTACATCATACACAATGAACAACCTGCTCAGAACTATATTACACTGTGACATCCCACATGGAACTATACTACATCATACACAATGAACAACCTGCTCAGAACTATATTACACTTAGACCTCCCACATGGAACTATACTACATCATACACAATGAACAACCTGCTCAGAACTATATTACACTGTGACATCCCACATGGAACTATACTACATCATACACAATGAACAACCTGCTCAGAACTATATTACACTGTGACATCCCACATGGAACTATACTACATCATACACAATGAACGCCCTGCTCAGAACTATATTACACTGTGACATCCCACATGGAACTATACTACATCATACACAATGAACAACCTGCTCAGAACTATAATGCACTGTGACATCCCACATGGAACTATACTACATCATACACAATGAACAACCTGCTCAGAACCATATTACACTGTGACATCCCACATGGAACTATACTACATCATACACAATGAACAACCTGCTCAGAACTATATTACACTGTGACATCCCACATGGAACTATACTACATCATACACAATGAACGCCCTGCTCAGAACTATATTACACTGTGACATCCCACATGGAACTATACTACATCATACACAATGAACGCCCTGCTCAGAACTATATTATACTGTGACATTCCACTTGGAACTATACTACATCATACACAATGAACAACCTGCTCAGAACTATATTACACTGTGACATCCCACATGGAACTATACTACATCATACACAATGAACAACCTGCTCAGAACTATATTACACTGTGACATTCCACATGGAACTATACTACATCATACACAATGAACAACCTGCTCAGAACTATATTACACTGTGACATTCCACTTGGAACTATACTACATCATACACAATGAACAACTTGCTCAGAACTATATTACACTGTGACATCCCACATGGAACTATACTACATCATACACAATGAACGCCCTGCTCAGAACTATATTATACTGTGACATTCCACTTGGAACTATACTACATCATACACAATGAACAACCTGCTCAGAACTATATTACACTGTGACATCCCACATGGAACGATACTACATCATACACAATGAACAACCTGCTCAGAACTATAATGCACTGTGACATCCCACATGGAACTATACTACATCATACACAATGAACAACCTGCTCAGAACTATATTACACTGTGACATCCCACATGGAACTATACTACATCATACACAATGAACACCCTGCTCAGAACTATATTACACTGTGACATCCCACATGGAACTATACTACATCATACACAATGAACAACCTGCTCAGAACTATAATGCACTGTGACATCCCACATGGAACTATACTACATCATACACAATGAACAACCTGCTCAGAACTTTATTACACTGTGACATTCCACATGGAACTATACTACATCATACACAATGAACGCCCTGCTCAGAACTATATTACACTGTGACATCCCACATGGAACTATACTACATCATACACAATGAACAACCTGCTCAGAACTATATTACACTGTGACATCCCACATGGAACTATACTACATCATACACAATGAACAACCTGCTCAGAACTATATTACACTGTGACATCCCACATGGAACTATACTACATCATACACAATGAACGCCCTGCTCAGAACTATATTACACTGTGACATCCCACATGGAACTATACTACATCATACACAATGAACAACCTGCTCAGAACTATAATGCACTGTGACATCCCACATGGAACTATACTACATCATACACAATGAACAACCTGCTCAGAACTATATTACACTGTGACATTCCACATGGAACTATACTACATCATACACAATGAACGCCCTGCTCAGAACTATATTACACTGTGACATCCCACATGGAACTATACTACATCATACACAATGAACAACCTGCTCAGAACTATATTACACTGTGACATCCCACATGGAACTATACTACATCATACACAATGAACAACCTGCTCAGAACTATATTACACTGTGACATCCCACATGGAACTATACTACATCATACACAATGAACAACCTGCTCAGAACTATATTACACTGTGACATCCCACATGGAACTATACTACATCATACACAATGAACAACCTGCTCAGAACTATATACACTGTGACATCCCACATGGAACTATACTACATCATACACAATGAACAACCTGCTCAGAACTATATTACACTGTGACATCCCACATGGAACTATACTACATCATACACAATGAACGCCCTGCTCAGAACTATATTACACTGTGACATCCCACATGGAACTATACTACATCATACACAATGAACAACCCTGCTCAGAACTATATTACACTGTGACATCCCACATGGAACTATACTACATCATACACAATGAACAACCTGCTCAGAACTATATTACACTGTGACATCCCACATGGAACTATACTACATCATACACAATGAACAACCTGCTCAGAACTATATTACACTGTGACATCCCACATGGAACTATACTACATCATACACAATGAACAACCTGCTCAGAACTATATTACACTGTGACATCCCACATGGAACTATACTACATCATACACAATGAACAACCTGCTCAGAACTATATATACACTGTGACATCCCACATGGAACTATACTACATCATACACAATGAACAACCTGCTCAAGAACTATATTACACTGTGACATCCCACATGGAACTATACTACATCATACACAATGAACAACCTGCTCAGAACTATATTACACTGTGACATCCCACATGGAACTATACTACATCATACACAATGAACAACCTGCTCAGAACTATATTACACTGTGACATCCCACATGGAACTATACTACATCATACACAATGAACAACCTGCTCAGAACTATATTACACTGTGACATCCCACATGGAACTATACTACATCATACACAATGAACACCTGCTCAGAACTATATTACACTGTGACATTCCACATGGAACTATACTACATCATACACAATGAACAACCCTGCTCAGAACTATATTACACTGTGACATCCCACATGGAACTATACTACATCATACACAATGAACAACCTGCTCAGAACTATATTACACTGTGACATCCCACATGGAACTATACTACATCATACACAATGAACAACCTGCTCAGAACTATATTACACTGTGACATCCCACATGGAACTATACTACATCATACACAATGAACAACCTGCTCAGAACTATATTACACTGTGACATCCCACATGGAACTATACTACATCATACACAATGAACAACCTGCTCAGAACTATATTACACTGTGACATCCCACATGGAACTATACTACATCATACACAATGAACAACCTGCTCAGAACTATATTACACTGTGACATCCCACATGGAACTATACTACATCATACACAATGAACAACCTGCTCAGAACTATATTACACTGTGACATCCACATGGAACTATACTACATCATACACAATGAACAACCTGCTCAGAACTATATTACACTGTGACATCCCACATGGAACTATACTACATCATACACAATGAACAACCTGCTCAGAACTATAATGCACTGTGACATCCCACATGGAACTATACTACATCATACACAATGAACAACCTGCTCAGAACTATATACACTGTGACATCCCACATGGAACTATACTACATCATACACAATGAACAACCTGCTCAGAACTATATTACACTGTGACATCCCACATGGAAACTATACTACATCATACACAATGAACAACCTGCTCAGAACTATATTACACTGTGACATCCCACATGGAACTATACTACATCATACACAATGAACAACCTGCTCAGAACTATAATACACTGTGACATCCCACATGGAACTATACTACATCATACACAATGAACAACCTGCTCAGAACTATAATGCACTGTGACATCCCACATGGAACTATACTACATCATACACAATGAACAACCTGCTCAGAACTATATTACACTGTGACATCCCACATGGAACTATACTACATCATACACAATGAACAACCTGCTCAGAACTATATTACACTGTGACATCCCACATGGAACTATACTACATCATACACAATGAACAACCTGCTCAGAACTATATTACACTGTGACATCCCACATGGAACTATACTACATCATACACAATGAACAACCTGCTCAGAACTATAATGCACTGTGACATCCCACATGGAACTATACTACATCATACACAATGAACAACCTGCTCAGAACTATAATGCACTGTGACATCCCACATGGAACTATACTACATCATACACAATGAACAACCTGCTCAGAACTATAATGCACTGTGACATCCCACATGGAACTATACTACATCATACACAATGAACGCCCTGCTCAGAACTATATTACACTGTGACATCCCACATGGAACTATACTACATCATACACAATGAACAACCTGCTCAGAACTATATTACACTGTGACATCCCACATGGAACTATACTACATCATACACAATGAACAACCTGCTCAGAACTATATTACACTGTGACATCCCACATGGAACTATACTACATCATACACAATGAACGCCCTGCTCAGAACTATATTACACTGTGACATCCCACATGGAACTATACTACATCATACACAATGAACCCTGCTCAGAACTATATTACACTGTGACATCCCACATGGAACTATACTACATCATACACAATGAACGCCCTGCTCAGAACTATATTACACTGTGACATCCCACA
Organism: Ambystoma mexicanum; assembly: GCA_002915635.3. NCBI lineage: Eukaryota > Metazoa > Chordata > Amphibia > Caudata > Ambystomatidae > Ambystoma > Ambystoma mexicanum. The sequence continues at coordinate 1,035,731,292 of CM030325.1, forward strand.
TGGAACTATACTACATCATACACAATGAACCCTGCTCAGAACTATATTACACTGTGACATCCCACATGGAACTATACTACATCATACACAATGAACAACCTGCTCAGAACTATATTACACTGTGACATCCCACATGGAACTATACTACATCATACACAATGAACAACCTGCTCAGAACTATATTACACTGTGACATCCCACATGGAACTATACTACATCATACACAATGAACAACCTGCTCAGAACTATATTACACTGTGACATCCCACATGGAACTATACTACATCATACACAATGAACAACCTGCTCAGAACTATATTACACTGTGACATCCCACATGGAACTATACTACATCATACACAATGAACAACCTGCTCAGAACTATATTACACTGTGACATCCCACATGGAACTATACTACATCATACACAATGAACAACCTGCTCAGAACTATATTACACTGTGACATCCCACATGGAACTATACTACATCATACACAATGAACAACCTGCTCAGAACTATATTACACTGTGACATCCCACATGGAACTATACTACATCATACACAATGAACAACCTGCTCAGAACTATAATTACACTGTGACATCCCACATGGAACTATACTACATCATACACAATGAACAACCTGCTCAGAACTATATTGCACTGTGACATCCCACATGGAACTATACTACATCATACACAATGAACAACCTGCTCAGAACTATATTACACTGTGACATCCCACATGGAACTATACTACATCATACACAATGAACAACCTGCTCAGAACTATATTACACTGTGACATCCCACATGGAACTATACTACATCATACACAATGAACAACCTGCTCAGAACTATATTACACTGTGACATCCCACATGGAACTATACTACATCATACACACAATGAACAACCTGCTCAGAACTATATTACACTGTGACATCCCACATGGAACTATACTACATCATACACAATGAACAACCTGCTCAGAACTATATTACACTGTGACATCCCACATGGAACTATACTACATCATACACAATGAACAACCTGCTCAGAACTATATTACACTGTGACATCCCACATGGAACTATACTACATCATACACAATGAACAACCTGCTCAGAACTATATTACACTGTGACATCCCACATGGAACTATACTACATCATACACAATGAACAACCTGCTCAGAACTATATTACACTGTGACATCCCACATGGAACTATACTACATCATACACAATGAACAACCTGCTCAGAACTATATTACACTGTGACATCCCACATGGAACTATACTACATCATACACAATGAACAACCTGCTCAGAACTATATTACACTGTGACATCCCACATGGAACTATACTACATCATACACAATGAACAACCTGCTCAGAACTATATTACACTGTGACATCCCACATGGAACTATACTACATCATACACAATGAACAACCTGCTCAGAACTATATTACACTGTGACATCCCACATGGAACTATACTACATCATACACAATGAACAACCTGCTCAGAACTATATTACACTGTGACATCCCACATGGAACTATACTACATCATACACAATGAACAACCTGCTCAGAACTATATTACACTGTGACATCCCACATGGAACTATACTACATCATACACAATGAACAACCTGCTCAGAACTATATTACACTGTGACATCCCACATGGAACTATACTACATCATACACAATGAACAACCTGCTCAGAACTATATTACACTGTGACATCCCACATGGAACTATACTACATCATACACAATGAACAACCTGCTCAGAACTATATTACACTGTGACATCCCACATGGAACTATACTACATCATACACAATGAACGACCTGCTCAGAACTATATTACACTGTGACATCCCACATGGAACTATACTACATCATACACAATGAACAACCTGCTCAGAACTATATTACACTGTGACATCCCACATGGAACTATACTACATCATACACAATGAACAACCTGCTCAGAACTATATTACACTGTGACATCCCACATGGAACTATACTACATCATACACAATGAACAACCTGCTCAGAACTATATTACACTGTGACATCCCACATGGAACTATACTACATCATACACAATGAACACCTGCTCAGAACTATATTACACTGTGACATCCCACATGGAACTATACTACATCATACACAATGAACAACCTGCTCAGAACTATATTACACTGTGACATCCCACATGGAACTATACTACATCATACACAATGAACAACCTGCTCAGAACTATATTACACTGTGACATCCCACATGGAACTATACTACATCATACACAATGAACAACCTGCTCAGAACTATATTACACTGTGACATCCCACATGGAACTATACTACATCATACACAATGAACAACCTGCTCAGAACTATATTACACTGTGACATCCCACATGGAACTATACTACATCATACACAATGAACACCCTGCTCAGAACTATATTACACTGTGACATCCCACATGGAACTATACTACATCATACACAATGAACACCCTGCTCAGAACTATATTACACTGTGACATCCCACATGGAACTATACTACATCATACACAATGAACAACCTGCTCAGAACTATATTACACTGTGACATCCCACATGGAACTATACTACATCATACACAATGAACAACCTGCTCAGAACTATATTACACTGTGACATCCCACATGGAACTATACTACATCATACACAATGAACAACCTGCTCAGAACTATATTACACTGTGACATCCCACATGGAACTATACTACATCATACACAATGAACAACCTGCTCAGAACTATATTACACTGTGACATCCCACATGGAACTATACTACATCATACACAATGAACAACCTGCTCAGAACTATATTACACTGTGACATCCCACATGGAACTATACTACATCATACACAATGAACAACCTGCTCAGAACTATATTACACTGTGACATCCCACATGGAACTATACTACATCATACACAATGAACAACCTGCTCAGAACTATATTACACTGTGACATCCCACATGGAACTATACTACATCATACACAATGAACAACCTGCTCAGAACTATATTACACTGTGACATCCCACATGGAACTATACTACATCATACACAATGAACAACCTGCTCAGAACTATATTACACTGTGACATCCCACATGGAACTATACTACATCATACACAATGAACAACCTGCTCAGAACTATATTACACTGTGACATCCCACATGGAACTATACTACATCATACACAATGAACACCTGCTCAGAACTATATTACACTGTGACATCCCACATGGAACTATACTACATCATACACAATGAACAACCTGCCTCAGAACTATATTACACTGTGACATCCCACATGGAACTATACTACATCATACACAATGAACAACCTGCTCAGAACTATATTACACTGTGACATCCCACATGGAACTATACTACATCATACACAATGAACAACCTGCTCAGAACTATATTACACTGTGACATCCCACATGGAACTATACTACATCATACACAATGAACAACCTGCTCAGAACTATATACACTGTGACATCCCACATGGAACTATACTACATCATACACAATGAACAACCTGCTCAGAACTATATTACACTGTGACATCCCACATGGAACTATACTACATCATACACAATGAACAACCTGCTCAGAACTATATTACACTGTGACATCCACATGGAACTATACTACATCATACACAATGAACAACTGCTCAGAACTATATTACACTGTGACATCCCACATGGAACTATACTACATCATACACAATGAACAACCTGCTCAGAACTATATTACACTGTGACATCCCACATGGAACTATACTACATCATACACAATGAACAACCTGCTCAGAACTATATTACACTGTGACATCCCACATGGAACTATACTACATCATACACAATGAACAACCTGCTCAGAACTATATTACACTGTGACATCCCACATGGAACTATACTACATCATACACAATGAACAACCTGCTCAGAACTATATTACACTGTGACATCCCACATGGAACTATACTACATCATACACAATGAACAACCTGCTCAGAACTATATATCACTGTGACATCCCACATGGAACTATACTACATCATACACAATGAACAACCTGCTCAGAACTATATTACACTGTGACATCCCACATGGAACTATACTACATCATACACAATGAACAACCTGCTCAGAACTATATTACACTGTGACATCCCACATGGAACTATACTACATCATACACAATGAACAACCTGCTCAGAACTATATTACACTGTGACATCCCACATGGAACTATACTACATCATACACAATGAACAACCTGCTCAGAACTATATTACACTGTGACATCCCACATGGAACTATACTACATCATACACAATGAACAACCTGCTCAGAACTATATTACACTGTGACATCCCACATGGAACTATACTACATCATACACAATGAACAACCTGCTCAGAACTATATATCACTGTGACATCCCACATGGAACTATACTACATCATACACAATGAACAACCTGCTCAGAACTATATTACACTGTGACATCCTATTACACTGTGACATCCCACATGGAACTATACTACATCATACACAATGAACAACCTGCTCAGAACTATATTATGCACTGTGACATCCCACATGGAACTATACTACATCATACACAATGAACAACCTGCTCAGAACTATATTACACTGTGACATCCCACATGGAACTATACTACATCATACACAATGAACAACCTGCTCAGAACTATATTACACTGTGACATCCCACATGGAACTATACTACATCATACACAATGAACAACCTGCTCAGAACTATATTACACTGTGACATCCCACATGGAACTATACTACATCATACACAATGAACAACCTGCTCAGAACTATATTACACTGTGACATCCCACATGGAACTATACTACATCATACACAATGAACAACCTGCTCAGAACTAATATTACACTGTGACATCCCACATGGAACTATACTACATCATACACAATGAACAACCTGCTCAGAACTATATTACACTGTGACATCCCACATGGAACTATACTACATCATACACAATGAACAACCTGCTCAGAACTATATTACACTGTGACATCCCACATGGAACTATACTACATCATACACAATGAACAACCTGCTCAGAACTATATTACACTGTGACATCCCACATGGAACTATACTACATCATACACAATGAACGCCTGCTCAGAACTATATTACACTGTGACATCCCACATGGAACTATACTACATCATACACAATGAACACCTGCTCAGAACTATATTACACTGTGACATCCCACATGGAACTATACTACATCATACACAATGAACACCCTGCTCAGAACTATATTACACTGTGACATCCCACATGGAACTATACTACATCATACACAATGAACAACCTGCTCAGAACTATATTACACTGTGACATCCCACATGGAACTATACTACATCATACACAATGAACAACCTGCTCAGAACTATATTACACTGTGACATCCCACATGGAACTATACTACATCATACACAATGAACAACCTGCTCAGAACTATATTACACTGTGACATCCCACATGGACTATACTACATCATACACAATGAACAACCTGCTCAGAACTATATTACACTGTGACATCCCACATGGAACTATACTACATCATACACAATGAACAACCTGCTCAGAACTATAATGCACTGTGACATCCCACATGGAACTATACTACATCATACACAATGAACAACCTGCTCAGAACTATATTGCACTGTGACATCCCACATGGAACTATACTACATCATACACAATGAACAACCTGCTCAGAACTATATTACACTGTGACATCCCACATGGAACTATACTACATCATACACAATGAACAACCTGCTCAGAACTATATTACACTGTGACATCCCACATGGAACTATACTACATCATACACAATGAACAACCTGCTCAGAACTATATTACACTGTGACATCCCACATGGAACTATACTACATCATACACAATGAACAAACCTGCTCAGAACTATATTACACTGTGACATCCCACATGGAACTATACTACATCATACACAATGAACAACCTGCTCAGAACTATATTACACTGTGACATCCCACATGGAACTATACTACATCATACACAATGAACAACCTGCTCAGAACTATATTACACTGTGACATCCCACATGGAACTATACTACATCATACACAATGAACAACCTGCTCAGAACTATATTACACTGTGACATCCCACATGGAACTATACTACATCATACACAATGAACAACCTGCTCAGAACTATATTACACTGTGACATCCCACATGGAACTATACTACATCATACACAATGAACAACCTGCTCAGAACTATATTACACTGTGACATCCCACATGGAACTATACTACATCATACACAATGAACAACCTGCTCAGAACTATATTACACTGTGACATCCCACATGGAACTATACTACATCATACACAATGAACAACCTGCTCAGAACTATATTACACTGTGACATCCCACATGGAACTATACTACATCATACACAATGAACAACCTGCTCAGAACTATATTACACTGTGACATCCCACATGGAACTATACTACATCATACACAATGAACAACCTGCTCAGAACTATATTACACTGTGACATCCCACATGGAACTATACTACATCATACACAATGAACAACCTGCTCAGAACTATATTACACTGTGACATCCCACATGGAACTATACTACATCATACACAATGAACAACCTGCT
>CM030325.1:1035738165-1035767397 GCA_002915635.3 Ambystoma mexicanum
GAGACACCCAGAGGGGCACATCCAGCCTCATGAAGAGTGACAGCTTTCAGTGTGCAGCATGAGGTCCCAATGAGACACCAGTGCCACCAGAGACACCCAGAGGGGCACATCCAGCCTCATGAAGAGTGACAGCTTCCAGTGTGCAGCATGAGGTCCCCGATGAGACACCAGTGCCACCAGAGACACACAGAGGGCCACATCCAGCCTCATGAAGAGTGACAGCTTCCAGTGCGTAGCATGAGGTCCCCGATGAGACACTGGTGCCAACAGAGACACCCAGAAGTGCACATCCAGCCTCATGAAGAGTGACAGCTTCCAGTGTGCAGCATGAGGTCCCCGATGAGACACCAGTGCCACCAGAGACACACAGAGGGGCACATCCAGCCTCATGAAGAGTGACAGCTTCCAGTGTGCATCATGAGTTCCCCAATGAGACATCGGTGCCACCAGAGACACCCAGAGGGCCACCTCCAGCCTCATGAAGAGTGACAGCTTCCAGTGTGCAGCATGAGGTCCCCAATGAGACACTGGTGCCACCAGAGACACCCAGAGGGGCACATCCAGCCTCATGAAGAGTGACAGCTTCCAGTGTGGCAGCATGAGTCCCCAATGAGACACTGGTGCACAGAGACACCAGAGGGCACCTCCAGCCTCATGAAGAGTGACAGCTTCCAGTGTGCAGCATGATGTCCCTGATGAGACACTGGTGCCACCAGAGACACCCAGAGGGGCACATCCAGCCTCATGAAGAGTGACAGCTTTTAGTGTGCAGCATGAGGTCCCCGATGAGACACTGGTGCACCAGAGACACCCAGAGGGCACATCCAGCCTCATGAAGAGTGACAGCTTCCAGTGCAAGCATGAGGTCCCGATGAGACACTGGTGCACCAGAGACACCCAGAGGTGCACATCCAGCCTCATGAAGAGTGACAGCTTCCAGTGGTGCAGCATGAGGTCCCCTGATGAGACACCGTGCACCAGAGACACCCAGAGGGCACATCCAGCCTCATGAAGAGTGACAGCTTCCAGTGTGCAGCATGAGGTCCCAATGAGACACCAGTGCCACCAGAGACACCAGAGGGGCACATCCAGCCTCATGAAGAGTGACAGCTTCCAGTGTGTCAGCATGAGGTCCCCGATGAGACACCAGTGCCACCAGAGACACCCAGAGGGCACATCCAGCCTCATGAAGAGTGACAGCTTCCAGTGTGTGGCATGAGGTCCCCAATGAGACACCAGTGCACCAGAGACACCAGAGGGCACATCCAGCCTCATGAAGAGTGACAGCTTCCAGTGTGCAGCATGAGGTCCCCGATGAGACACTGGTGCCACCAGAGACACCCAGAGGGCACATCCAGCCTCATGAAGAGTGACAGCTTCCAGTGGTGCAGCATGAGGTCCCAATGAGACACCGGTGCCACCAGAGACACCCAGAGGGCCACATCCAGCCTCATGAAGAGTGACAGCTTCCAGTGTGCAGCATGAGGTCCCCGATGAGACACCAGTGCCACCAGAGACACCCAGAGGGCACATCCAGCCTCATGAAGAGTGACAGCTTCCAGTGTGTGCAGCATGAGGTCCCCGATGAGACACCAGTGCCACCAGAGACACCCAAAGGTGCACATCCAGCCTCATGAAGAGTGACAGCTTCCAGTGTGTGGCATGAGGTCCCAATGAGACACCTGTGCCACCAGAGACACCCAGAGGGCACATCCAGCCTCATGAAGAGTGACAGCTTCCAGTGTGCAGCATGAGGTCCCCAATGAGACACTGGTGTCACCAGAGACACCAGAGGGGCACATCCAGTCTCGTGAAGAGTGACAGCTTCCAGTGTGTGCATGAGGTCCCCGATGAGACACCAGTGCCACCAGAGACACCCAGAGGGCACATCCAGCCTCATGAAGAGTGACAGCTTCCAGGTGCAGCATGAGGTCCCCGATGAGACACCAGTGCACCAGAGACACCAGAGGGGCACATCCAGCCTCATGAAGAGTGACAGCTTCCAGTGTGCAGCATGAGGTCCCCAATGAGACACCAGTGCCACCAGAGACACCCAGAGGGCACATCCAGCCTCATGAAGAGTGACAGCTTCCAGTGTGCAGCATGAGGTCCCCGATGAGACACTGAGTGCCACCAGAGACACCAGGGGCACATCCAGCCTCATGAAGAGTGACAGCTTCCAGTGTGGCATGCATGAGTCCCGATGAGACACTGGTGCCACCAGAGACACCCAGAGGGGCACATCCAGCCTCATGAAGAGTGACAGCTTCCAGTGTGCAGCATGAGGTCCTCAATGAGACACCAGTGTCACCAGAGACACCCAGAGGGGCACATCCAGCCTCATGAAGAGTGACAGCATTTAGTGTGCAGCATGAGGTCCGCAATGAGACACCAGTGTCACCAGAGACACCCAGAGGGGCACATCCAGCCTCATGAAGAGTGACAGCTTCCAGTGTGCAGAATGAGGTCCCCGATGAGACACCAGTGCCACCAGAGACACACAGAGGGCCACATCCAGCCTCATGAAGAGTGACAGCTTCCAGTGCGTAGCATGAGGTCCCCGATGTGACACTGGTGCCAACAGAGACACCCAGAAGTGCACATCCAGCCTCATGAAGAGTGACAGCTTCCAGTGTGCAGCATGAGGTCCCCGATGAGACACCAGTGCCACCAGAGACACACAGAGGTGCACATCCAGACGCATGAAGAGTAACAGCTTCCAGTGGGCATCATGAGTTCCCCAATGAGACATCGGTGCCACCAGAGACACACAGAGGGCCACATCCATCCTCATGAATTGTGACAGCTTCCAGGGTGCAGCATGAGGTCCCCAATGAGACACTGATGACACCAGAGACACCCAGAGGGCCACCTCCAGCCTCACGAAGAGTGACAGCTTCCATGGTGCAGCATGAGGTCCCCAATGAGATACCGGTGTCACCAGAGACACCCAATGGGGCACATCCAGCCTCATGAAGAGTGACAGCTTCCAGTGTGCAGCATGAGGTCCCCAATGAGACATCAGTGCCACCAGAGACACCCAGCTGTGTACATCCAGCTTCACGAAGAGTGACAGCATCTAGTGTGCAGCATGAGGTCCCCAATGAGACACCGGTGCCACCAGAGACACCACAGAGGGGCACATCCAGCCTCATGAAGAGTGACAGCTTCCAGTGTGCAGCATGAGGTCCCTGATGAGACACTGGTTCCACAGAGACACCCAGAGTGCACATCCAGCCTCATGAAGAGTGACAGCTTCCAGTGTGCAGGCATGAGGTCCCCGATGAGACACCAGTGCCACCAGAGACACCCAGAGGGGCACATCCAGCCTCATGAAGAGTGACAGCTTCCAGTGGTGCAGCATGAGGTCCCCGATGAGACACCAGTGCCACCAGAGACACCCAGAGGGCACATCCAGCCTCATGAGAGTGACAGCTTCCAGTGCAGCATGAGGTCCCCAATGAGACACCAGTGCCACCAGAGACACCCAGAGGTGCACATCCAGCCTCATGAAGAGTGACAGCTTCCAGTGTGCAGCATGAGGTCCCCGATGAGACACTGATGCCACCAGAGACAACCCAGGGGCACATCCAGCCTCATGAAGAGTGACAGCTTCCAGTGTGCAGCATGAGGTCCCCAATGAGACACTGATGCACCAGAGACACCCAGAGGGCCACTCCAGCCTCATGAAGAGTGACAGCTTCCAGGTGCAGCATGAGGTCCCCAATGAGACACCAGTGCCACCAGAGACACCCAGAGGGGCACATCCAGCCTCATGAAGAGTGACAGCTTCCAGTGCAGCATGAGGTCCCTGATGAGACACGGTGCCACCAGAGACACCCAGAGGGGCACATCCAGCCTCATGAAGAGTGACAGCTTCCAGTGTGCAGCATGAGGTCCCCCAATGAGACACCAGTGCACCAGAGACACCCAGAGGGGCACATCCAGCCTCATGAAGAGTGACAGCTTCCAGTGTGCAGCATGAGGTCCCCAATGAGACATCAATGCCACCAGAGACACCCAGCTGTGTACATCCAGCCTCATGAAGAGTGACCGCTTCCAGGGTACTGCATGAGTCCCCAATGAGACACCGGTGCCACCAGAGACACCCAGAGGGGCACATCCAGCCTCATGAAGAGTGACAGCTTCCATGGTGCAGCATGAGGTCCCTGATGAGACACTGGTGCCACCAGAGACACCCAGAGGTGCACATCCAGCCTCATGAAGAGTGACAGCTTCCAGTGTGCAGCATGAGGTCCCCAATGAGACACCGGTGCCACCAGAGACACCCAGAGGGGCACATCCAGCCTCATGAAGAGTGACAGCTTCAATGGGCAGCATGAGGTCCCCGATGAGATACCAGTGCCACCAGAGACACCCAGAGGGGCACATCTAGCCTCATGAATAGTGACTGCTTCCAATGTGTGGCATGAGGTCCCTGATGAGACAGCAGTGGCACCAGAGACACCCAGAGGGGCACATCCAGTCTCATGAAGAGTGACAGCTTCCAGTGTGCAGCATGAGGTCCCCGAAGAGACACCAGTGCCACCAGAGACACCCAGAGGTGCACATCCAGCCTCATGAATAGTGACTGCTTCCAGTGTGTGGCATGAGGTCCCCAATGAGACACTGGTGCCACCAGAGACACCCAGAGGGTCACATCCAGCCTCATGAAGAGTGACAGCTTCCAGTGTGCAGCATGAGGTCCCCAATGAGACACTGGTTCCACCAGAGACACCCAGAGGGGCACATCCAGTCTCATGAAGAGTGACAGCTTCCAGTGTGTGGCATGAGGTCCCCAATGAGACACCAGTGACACCAGAGACACCCAGAGGGGCACATCCAGCCTCATGAAGAGTGACAGCTTCCAGTGTGTAGCATGAGGTCCCCGATGAGACACCAGTGCCACCAGAGACACCCAGAGGGGCACATCCAGCCTCATGAAGAGTGACAGCTTCCAGTGTGCAGCATGAGGTCCCCGATGAGACACCAGTGCCACCAGAGACACCAGAAGTGGCACATCCAGCCTCATGAAGAGTGACAGCTTCCAGTGTGCAGCATGAGGTCCCTGATGAGACACCAGTGCCACCAGAGACACCCAGAGGGGCACATCCAGCCTCATGAAGAGTGACAGCTTCCAGTGTGCAGCATGAGGTCCCCGATGAGACACCAGTGCCACCAGAGACACCCAGAGTGCACATCCAGCCTCATGAAGAGTGACAGCTTCCAGTGTGCAGCATGAGGTCCCCGATGAGACACCAGTGCCACCAGAGACACCCAGAGGGGCACATCCAGCCTCATGAAGAGTGACAGCTTCCAGTGTGCAGCATGAGGTCCCGATGAGACACCAGTGCCACCAGAGACACCCAGAGGGCACATCCAGCCTCATGAAGAGTGACAGCTTCCAGTGTGCAGCATGAGGTCCCCGATGAGACACCAGTGCCACCAGAGACACAGAGTGCACATCCAGCCTCATGAAGAGTGACAGCTTCCAGTGTGCAGCATGAGGTCCCCGATGAGACACCAGTGCCACCAGAGACACCCAGAGGGGCACATCCAGCCTCATGAAGAGTGACAGCTTCCAGTGTGCAGCATGAGGTCCCCAATGAGACACCAGTGCCACCAGAGACACCCAGAGGTGCACATCCACTCCAGCCTCATGAAGAGTGACAGCTTTTAGTGTGCAGCATGAGGTCCCAATGAGACACCAGTGCCACCAGAGACACCCAGAGGGGCACATCCAGCCTCATGAAGAGTGACAGCTTCCAGGGTGCAGCATGAGGTCCCCAATGAGACACTGGTGCCACCAGAGACACCCAGAGGGCACATCCAGCCTCATGAAGAGTGACAGCTTCCAGTGTGCCGCATGAGGTCCCCGATGAGACACTGGTGCCACCAGAGACACCCAGAGGTGCACATCCAGCCTCATGAAGAGTGACAGCTTCCAGTGTGCAGCATGAGGTCCCCAATGAGACACCGGTGCCACCAGAGACACCCAGAGGGCACATCCAGCCTCATGAAGAGTGACAGCTTCCATGGTGCAGCATGAGGTCCCCAATGAGACACCAGGTGCCACCAGAGACACCCAGAGGGCACATCCAGCCTCATGAAGAGTGACAGCTTCCAGTGTGCAGCATGAGGTCCCTGAATGAGACACAGGTGCCACCAGAGACACCCAGAGGGGCACATCCAGCCTCATGAAGAGTGACAGCTTCCAGTGTGCAGCATGAGGTCCCCAATGAGACACCAGTGCCACCAGAGACACCAGAGGTGCACATCCAGCCTCATGAAGAGTGACAGCTTCCAGTGTGCAGCATGAGGTCCCCAATGAGACACTAGTGCCACCAGAGACACCCAGAGGGCACCATCCAGCCTCATGAAGAGTGACAGCTTCCAGTGTGCAGCATGAGGTCCCCGATGAGACACTGGTTCCACCAGAGACACCCAGAGGGGCACATCCATTCTCGTGCATAGTGACAGCTTCCAGTGTGTGGCATGAGGTCCCCAATGAGACACCAGTGACACCAGAAACCCCCAGAGGTGCACATCCAGCCTCATGAAGAGTGACAGCTTCCAGTGTGCAGCATGAGGTCCCCGATGAGACACCAGTGCCACCAGAGACACCCAGAGGTGCACATCCAGCCTCATGAAGAGTGACAGCTTCCAGTGTGCAGCATGAGGTCCCTGATGAGACACCAGTGCCACTAGAGACACCCAGAAGTGCACATCCAGCCTCATGAAGAGTGACAGCTTCCAGTGTGCAGCATGAGGTCCCTGATGAGACACCAGTGCCACTAGAGACACCCAGAGGTGCACATCCAGCCTCATGAAGAGTGACAGATTTCCAGTGTGCAGCATGAGGTCCCCAATGAGACACCATGCCACCAGAGACACCCAGAGGTGCACATCCAGCCTCATGAAGAGTGACAGCTTCCAGTGTGTAGCATGAGGTCCCCAATGAGACACCAGTGCCACAGAGACACCAGAGGTGCACATCCAGCCTCATGAAAGTGACAGCTTCCAGTGTGCAGCATGAGGTCCCCGATGAGACACCAGTGCCACCAGAGACACCCAGAGGGGCACATCCAGCCTCATGAAGAGTGACAGCTTCCAGTGTGCAGCATGAGGTCCCCAATGAGACACCAGTGCCACCAGAGACACCCAGAGGCACATCCAGCCTCATGAAGAGTGACAGCTTCCAGTGTGTGGCATGAGGTCCCCGATGAGACACCAGTGCACCAGAGACACCCAGAGGGCACATCCAGCCTCATGAAGAGTGACAGCTTCCAGTGCGTAGGCATGAGGTCCCCGATGAGACACCGGTGCCACCAGAGACATACAGAGGGGCACATCCAGCCTCAAGAAGAGTGACAGCTTCCAGTGTGCAGCATGAGGTCCCCAATGAGACAACTGGCCACCAGAGACACCCAGAGGGCACATCCAGCCTCATGAAGAGTGACAGCTTCAGTGTGCAGCATGAGGTCCCAATGAGACACCAGTGTCACCAGAGACACCCAGAGGGCACATCCAGCCTCATGAAGAGTGACAGCTTCCAGTGTGCAGCATGAGGTCCCCGATGAGACACCAGTGCCACCAGAGACACCCAGAGGCACATCCAGCCTCATGAAGAGTGACAGCTTCCAGTGTAGCATGAGGTCCCCGAAGAGACACCAGTGCCACCAGAGACACCCAGAGGTGCACATCCAGCCTCATGAAGAGTGACAGCTTCCAGTGTGTGGCATGAGGTCCCCAATGAGACACTGGTGCCACCAGAGACACCCAGAGGGGCACATCCAGCCTCATGAAGAGTGACAGCTTCCAGTGTGCAGCATGAGGTCCCCAATGAGACACTAGTGCCACCAGAGACACCCAGAGGGGCACATCCAGCCTCATGAAGAGTGACAGCTTCCAGTGTGCAGCATGAGGTCCCCAATGAGACACCAGTGCCACCAGAGACACCCAGAGGTGCACATCCAGCCTCATGAAGAGTGACAGCTTCCAGTGTGCAGCATGAGGTCCCCAATGAGACACCAGTGTCACCAGAGACACCCAGAGGGCACATCCAGCCTCATGAAGAGTGAGAGCTTCTAGGGTGCAGCATGAGGTCCCTGATGAGACACCAGTGCCAAAAGAGACACCTAGAGGAGCACATCCAGCCTCATGAAGAGTGACAGCTTCCAGTGTGCAGCATGAGGTCCCCGATGAGACACCAGTGCCACCAGAGACACACCAGAGGTGCACATCCAGACCTCATGAAGAGTAACAGCTTCCAGTGTGCAGCATGAGGTCCCCAATGAGACACAGTGCCACCAGAGACACCCAGAGTGCACATCCAGCCTCATGAAGAGTGACAGCTTCCAGTGTGCAGAATGAGGTCCCCGATGAGACACCAGTGCCACCAGAGACACCCAGAGGGGCACATCCAGCCTCATGAAGAGTGACAGCTTCCAGTGTGCAGCATGAGTCCCGATGAGACACCAGTGCCACCAGAGACACCCAGAGTGGCACATCCAGCCTCATGAAGAGTGACAGCTTCCAGTGTGCAGCATGAGGTCCCCGAATGAGACACCAGTGCCACCAGAGACACCAGAGGGCACATCCAGCCTCATGAAGAGTGACAGCTTCCAGTGTGCAGCATGAGGTCCCCAATGAGACACCGGTGCCACCAGAGACACCCAGAGGGCACATCCAGCCTCATGAAGAGTGACAGCTTCCAGTGTGCAGCATGAGGTCCCCGATGAGACACCAGTGCCACCAGAGACACCCAGAGGGGCACATCCATTCTCGTGCATAGTGACAGCTTCCAGTGTGTAGCATGAGGTCCCCAATGAGACACTGGTGCCAACAGAGACACCCAGAAGTGCACATCCAGCCTCATGAAGAGTGACAGCTTCCAGTGTGCGGCATGAGGTCCCCGATGAGACACCAGTGCCACCAGAGACACACAGAGGTGCACATCCAGACGCATGAAGAGTAACAGCTTCCAGTGGGCATCATGAGTTCCCCAATGAGACATCGGTGCCACCAGAGACACACAGAGGGCCACATCCATCCTCATGAATTGTGACAGCTTCCAGGGTGCAGCATGAGGTCCCCAATGAGACACTGATGACACCAGAGACACCCAGAGGGCCACCTCCAGCCTCACGAAGAGTGACAGCTTCCATGGTGCAGCATGAGGTCCCCAATGAGATACCGGTGTCACCAGAGACACCCAATGGGGCACATCCAGCCTCATGAAGAGTGACAGCTTCCAGTGTGCAGCATGAGGTCCCTGATGAGACACTGGTTCCACCAGAGACACCCAGATGGGCACATCCATCCTCGTAGATAGTGACAGCTTCCAGTGCGTGGTGTGAGGTCCCCAATGAGACACCAGTGCCCCCAGAGACACCCACAGGTGCACATCCAGCCTCACGAAGAGTAACAGCTTCCAGTGTGCAGCATGAGGTCCCCAATGAGACACCAGTGCCACCAGAGACACCCAGAGGGCACATCCAGCCTCATGAAGAGTGACAGCTTCCAGGTGCAGCATGAGGTCCCTAATGAGACACTGGTTCCACCAGAGACACCCAGAGGGGCACATCCAGCCTCATGAAGAGTGACAGCTTCCAGTGTGCAGCATGAGGTCCCCAATGAGACACCAGTGCCACCAGAGACACCCAGAGGGCACATCCAGCCTCATGAAGAGTGACAGCTTCCAGTGTGCAGCATGAGGTCCCCAATGAGACACCGGTGCCACCAGAGACACCCAGAGGGGCACATCCAGCCTCATGAAGAGTGACAGCTTCCAGGGTGCAGCATGAGGTCCCCAATGAGACTCTGGTGCCACCAGAGACACCCAGAGGTGCACATCCAGCCTCATGAAGAGTGACAGCTTCCATGGTGCAGCATGAGATCCCTGATGAGACACCGGTGCAACCAGAGACACCCAGAGAGGCACATCCAGCCTCATGAAGAGTGACAGCTTCCAGTGTGCAGCATGAGGTCCCCAATGAGACACCAGTGCCACCAGAGACACCCAGAGGGGCACATCCAGCCTCATGAAGAGTGACAGCTTCATGGTGCAGCATGAGGTCCCCAATGAGACACCAGTGCCACCAGAGACACCCAGAGGGGCACATCCAGCCTCATGAAGAGTGACAGCTTCCAGTGTGCAGCATGAGGTCCCTGATGAGACACTGGTGCCACCAGAGACACCCAGAGGGGCACATCCAGCCTCATGAAGAGTGACAGCTTCCAGTGTGCAGCATGAGGTCCCCAATGAGACACCAGTGCCACCAGAGACACCCAGAGGGGCACATCCAGCCTCATGAAGAGTGACAGCTTCCAGTGTGCAGCATGAGGTCCCCAATGAGACACCGGTGCCACCAGAGACACCCAGAGGTGCACATCCAGCCTCATGAAGAGTGACAGCTTCCAGTGTGCAGCATGAGGTCCCCAATGAGACACCGGTGCACCAGAGACACCCAGAGGGCACATCCAGCCTCATGAAGAGTGAGAGCTTCTAGGGTGCAGCATGAGGTCCCCAATGAGACACCAGTGCCACCAGAGACACCCAGAGGGCACATCCAGCCTCATGAAGAGTGACAGCTTCCAGGGTGCAGCATGAGGTCCCTGATGAGACACCAGTGCCACCAGAGACACCCAGAGGGCACATCCAGCCTCATGAAGAGTGACAGCTTCCAGGGTGCAGCATGAGGTCCCTGATGAGACACCAGTGCCACCAGAGACACCCAGAGGGCACATCCAGCCTCATGAAGAGTGACAGCTTCCAGTGTGCAGCATGAGGTCCCCGATGAGACACCAGTGCCACCAGAGACACACAGAGGGGCACATCCAGCCTCATGAAGAGTGACAGCTTCCAGTGTGCAGCATGAGGTCCCCAATGAGACACCGGTGCCACCAGAGACACCCAGAGGGCACATCCAGCCTCATGAAGAGTGACAGCTTCCAGTGTGCAGCATGAGGTCCCCAATGAGACACCAGTGCCACCAGAGACACCCAGAGGGGCACATCCAGCCTCATGAAGAGTGACAGCTTCCAGTGTGCAGCATGAGGTCCCCAATGAGACACCAGTGCCACCAGAGACACCCAGAGGGGCACATCCAGCCTCATGAAGAGTGACAGCTTCCAGTGTGCAGCATGAGGTCCCCGATGAGACACCAGTGCCACCAGAGACACCCAGAGGGGCACATCCAGCCTCATGAAGAGTGACAGCTTCCAGTGTGCAGCATGAGGTCCCCAATGAGACACCAGTGCCACCAGAGACACCCAGAGGGGCACATCCAGCCTCATGAAGAGTGACAGCTTCCAGTGTGCAGCATGAGGTCCCAATGAGACACCAGTGCCACCAGAGACACCCAGAGGGGCACATCCAGCCTCATGAAGAGTGACAGCTTTCAGTGTGCAGCATGAGGTCCGCCAATGAGACACCAGTGTCACCAGAGACACCCAGAGGGCACATCCAGCCTCATGAAGAGTGACAGCTTCCAGTGTGAGCATGAGGTCCCGATGAGACACCAGTGCCACCAGAGACACCCAGAGGGCCACATCCAGCCTCATGAAGAGTGACAGCTTCCAGTGCGTAGCATGAGGTCCCCGATGAGACACCAGTGCCACCAGAGACACACAGAGGGCCACATCCAGCCTCATGAAGAGTGACAGCTTCCAGTGTGCAGCATGAGGTCCCCGATGAGACACCAGTGCCACCAGAGACACCCAGAGGGGCACATCCAGCCTCATGAAGAGAGACCGCTTCCAGGGTGCTGTATGAGGTCCCCAATGAGACTCCGGTGCCATCAGAGACACCCAGAGGGGCACATCCAGCCTCATGAAGAGTGACAGCTTCCAGTGTGTTGCATGAGGTCCCCAATGAGACATCAGTGACAGCAGAGACCCAGCTGTGTACATCCAGCCTCATGAAGAGTGACAGCTCCCAGTTTGCGGCATGAGTTCCCCCGATGAGACACCAGTGCCATCAGAGATACCCAGAGGGGCACATCCAGCCTCGTGAAGAGTGACCGCTTCCAGTGTGCAGCATGAGGTCCCCGATGAGACACCAGTGCCACCAGAGACACCCAGAGGGGCACATCCAGCCTCATCAAGAGAGACCGCTTCCAGGGTGCTGTATGAGGTCCCCAATGAGACACCAGTGCCACCAGGGACACCCAGAGGGCGACATCCAGCCTCATGAAGAATGACAGCTTCCATGGTGCAGCATGAGGTCCCCAATGAGACACCGGTGTCACCAGAGACACCCAGAGGCACATCCAGCCTCATGAAGAGTGACCGCTTTCAGGGTGCAGCATGAGGTCCCTGATGAGACACCGGTGCCATTAGAGACACCCAGAGGGCCACCTCCATCCTCGTGAAGAGTGACCACTTCCAGTGTGCAGCATGAGGTCCCTGCACACACCTTCTTCGCTACTTCACTTGCACTGCAAGATGCTCAGCGACACGGACCTGATGTCCATGCAATGTTTTGCACTTCTTGCAGTTTGTGTGTCGTCTGGAATATACTGTAGTCTCGTCGTCCCTTCGGGGTGAAACACACTGTTCTCAGTCTAGAGCATAGAACTTGCAGTGCACGCATTGTCTAATACGTGGCTCAACATAAGAATGTATCAGTGTGTTCGGTCGCGCTACCAAGGCGCGCCGGAGGGCGCTTGGATGTCGGGCATCGTGCATTAGCCAGACAGTGCACAGGAGAGAGATGCGGCAAATTAGAGCATTCATGACTCAGTCTGTGGGTTTATAGGGTCTGGTGGCCAGAAGCCGCCGCTCTCCTTGTGTACAGCAGGGCAGTCACGCCTCGCCCTGGGAGCTGCCCCCTTGAGTCCCGGGTCAGCACCGCAGCTGGTAGAAGGGTACTGTGGGCGCAGTGGGGTTAGGGGTCACCTCACACGCCCCCCAATTGAAACCTTAAGCTCGCTTTATATGTTCATAAACGGTGGCGCGCCATAAAAACGGTCGCGCATGCAATACAACACGCCTTCATTGTTCATATGCATGTTCTGGCAAACAAGGAGTAGCAACATTAATTGAAAA
Source organism: Ambystoma mexicanum (assembly GCA_002915635.3). Lineage (NCBI taxonomy): Eukaryota > Metazoa > Chordata > Amphibia > Caudata > Ambystomatidae > Ambystoma > Ambystoma mexicanum. The sequence goes on from CM030325.1 coordinate 1,035,751,216, forward strand.
TAAATATATGCATATTTAATTTCATCACGGGGCTTCTGTTCAAGTAAAACCCATCCTGTAAATTCAATTTTTGACAATTCTGAATTATTCCACAATCCCGTAACGCGCTTTCAAAAGAATGGGCCGACCTCGACGTTCAGCTGTCAAACACTATTCATAAAAACCCGCATGATACGTACGGCCCCCCCCCCCCGACCCCATGTCATCTGCGCTGTGATTCTAGTGCAAATACCGTGAAGGGACTTCTTTAAGGCAAATTATGCCGCATATAAGCAACATTAATTATATTTGCAACCCTCGCCTTTTGCTTCCAACGGTTAATTTGGAATTGTTCCTACAGGCCTTTCCCTCGCTTTGGCCCAAACCTCTCTCGCTCACTCTCTGCCCTTTCTTTCCTCTCTCTCAAACTCTCTCTCTCGTTTCGCTGATTTTTCTCCCCACTCTTTCTCCCCACTCTTTCACTCTCTCTCTCTCTCTCTCTCTCTCTCTCTCTCTCTCTCATTCTTTCCCGTTTCCCCATCGCTGTCTCTCGCCTCTCTCCCGTTTCTTGCTACTGACCCAGGCCGGCCTTGGGGGGAGGGCGAGCCAGGGCAACCACCCGGGACGCCACGCCCAGCAGGCGGGCGTATTCAATGACAATCGGGTGTTCAGCACCCCGTTGTCACCAAATGCACCCCTCCACCGCAGCGCCTTCAACAACAAAAGGCGCCATTACCCCCCCACCACGTCCGCTTGGGCAGTCCTTCAAGGCTCCCCTGAGCTGGCATAGTGTCAGAAGGCGTGTCAGGCGCCTCATTATTATTGAATGACCCTGCGGTGGCAGAGCTCATCACAGGGTGCTGAGGGGCCCTATTCAAATAATTACCTCCTCGCCAGAGCTAGGAGGTTTAAAATAAAAAACAAAAAAACCAAAAAGAAGTGGCTCTTTCTGGCCCTGGATCAGGGGCGATGTTGGATGGGGGGGGTGCCAATTCTCCCAGGGCACTGGGACCCCAAAGGCCGGCCCTGACTGTCCCATTCCTCGACCTGTCTTTCTCGTTTCCCCATCCCTCTCTCTGTCCACGATCCTCTACTCTGTCGTTTCCCTCATCTTTCTGTCTGTCATTTCTCTTTCTTCCACTTCTTCACCCTCTCCCTCGTTTCGCTCTCCCGCTCCCTCTCTTAGGTTTCCTCCCGTCTACCTCTGTCATTTCCCCCCTCCTTCCGACATTTGTCTCTCCTTTCACTTCTCGCCCGCTCACTCGTTCCTCTCTCACCATCCCCTCTTCTTCCCCTCTCTCTAGCTGTCGTCTCTCTCTCCTGCCCCATTCCTTGCTCTGTCTCTTTCTCGTTACCCCATCCCTCTCTCTCTGTCCGCGCTCCTCCTCTCTGTCGTTTCTCTCATCTTTCTGTCTGTCATTTCTCTTTCCTTCCACGGCATGTGTCTCTCCTTTCCCTTACGGGCTTACTGCATAAAATTACCCAGACTCGGTATTAAGTGGAAAAGTTGCTTTAATGTGACAGGCCACAGCTCACAAAAACCGCTAACATGGCTCCCTGGCCTTACAGACTAACATATCCATTTTAACTATTGCCAAACAAATGAATAAATAAACAGTTTCTATTCCCCAACAAATAAATAATTAAACAATTAAAATCCTCCCTTCCTGTCCCTTGCTCCCTCCCCTTAAATTCCTCTCAACCTTCATCCCGCTTTCTCCCATCTTCTCCCCGAGGCCATGCCCCTCCTTCTTCAAAACCTCTTCCCCCTCGTTGTACCCCCGGGGTAGCCCGTTCGTGCAAACAGCACTACCCCCCTCCTTTACTGCGCTAGTACCCCATTGCACTTCCCCCAACCCTCCTCCAAAGGGCCATGTCCCCGGCACCAGAAAAACCCTCCCATGAGGTGTTCTTTCTGCTCCACTCCCACCTAACCCAATTCCTCCCCAGCCTCCAACTCTTCACGATATCCTCCACCACCAACCTCACATCCCCCAGGTAATACATGGTCCCCATTAATGACAAATGCACCCCATTTTCTCAAAACACTGAAAAATCCTCCTAAATTATTTCCTGGTGCGTCAGCGTTTGCACTCCCCAAGATCTGCAAAACTTCACCATCTCCCTGTTAATCTTTCTTACTTGTCCTTTCTACTGCACCTTCGTTCACCGCCTCCCTCCATCCCCTTCGTGGCAATAGCTTGGTCCAGACCAGCCCCACCTTGGGCCATATCTCCCTTAACCATGTTAGGTCACTTTCATCTTTCTTTTCTGAGACACCCCTGTATCCTTAACTAGGTTGTTCTCTCCTGCATGGAGAATTATTGCTGCAGGCACCCCATGGCGCTCTGTCAAGCCCGCTAGCATAGGCAGCAGTTGGTCCCACCTAAGCCCCCCTAGCCTGACCATCTCACTAAGGCAGTGTTATAACTGACACCCCAACTGGGTACCAAAACTCCTTTTTGCTGCATCTTTTCCTGGCCATATCACTACGGAGTGTCCACATATCCAGATCTGTGGCAACTCACCACTCCTCAGTGCCACATCGGCAAAAGAAACATTTCATGAGTTTTTTCTCCAACAACTACCTTACCCCCCACGCCCCCAAACTCTGTCTTCTCCTAACTGGCCCCATTCCCCAGCTCTCTGATGTACCCCTTGTATTTTCCTGATTTCCATCGCCACAAGCTCTTGACCTTCTCCTCAGATAGTCCCACCCTACTTCCTTCCAAAGCCGCCTCCATCCTAAAAGAATGAATTCCAAACTCTTCCGCTCTCTCGCACAACGCCAATAGAGCCCTCTTCATGACCCCCAGAACTTGAGCTGCTGTCACCCCGACCCATTTTCATGCTGCAAAACCAAACCCTCGCTTCCATTACATGTTTCCTGCCACACTACACCAGCCCTAACTGGACACAACTCTTTACTACATTTATCCAGAAAAACCCAACAGCCCTTTCCTCTCTGATCCGCCCTTGATCTGCCAATCTTTATATCTACACTTTTTTCTGACAAAGGTACATCTTCACATCGTAAACATCCTTCCCCTCCCCCCCCGCAATTTGGACATCCTAAATGCCCCAAAGAACAACCAAATAAAACATGTCAAAAACATGTCCCACTCCCATGATGACCAGCACAAAAACCCCAAAATCTTGAACAACCTCAATAACAGAGCTGCCAAAACTGGTCTCCTGCCATCATTTCCCCTCCTTTTTTTACTTGCCCATCCTTCCAGCATCTTACGTGACATTTCCCCACCGCTAAACCATTTCCCATAAAAATCAATGCCCGCTAATTTCCCCGCTATCCTTGACTTGGACCACCCCTTGTCCATACACCCCAGTATAAAATCAACCACGTCATCCCTTCTCCTTTCCTCTGGGTCCTCCATGCCCTTCCAACTGCGCGGCCCCCATTTATAAAGTCAAACCATGTCCTCTTGTATGCAGTCCTAGACGCCGGGGCTAGCAAACCCTCTACTAAGCACAGCACTCTCAGTTTCTTAGCAGCCACAGCTCCTCCGGGATCCAATGCCCGCTCATGTCTGCTTTTGGTGCCATTCAATGGAATCTCTGCCACTGAACTTGAGATAAACACCACATTCAACCTCATACATCGCAGTGCACATTCTCTCATTAACCTGGGTACCCTCTGGTCCTTCACCGACTGCCTATTCACAACATTGACCACTGCCTCATTTTCAATGTTAAAAGGTACCTTCTTATCCCGCAACTCTCCACCCCACAAATCCAGTGCCACCAACAACGGGAACAATTCCAAAAAGGCTATGCTCCTTTCTCCCTTCTGCCAAAGTTCAGGCCACATTTTGGCATACCACTTACCCCCCCAAAACACTCCGAAACCTCCTGAACCTGCTGCATCTGAAAAAACTAGAAATTCCCACTAAAGTGGGTCCCCTTGCAGCCACATGGACACCCCATTAAATTCTTCCAGAAATCTTAGCCAAATCTTGAAATCCTCCTTGACCGCTCCTGACAACTTGACCCTGCAATGTGGGTATTTAGCCCCCACCATAGACCGCACCATGTTTCTATAAAAAGTGCGACCCGGAGCCACTACCTAACGCGTAAAATGAAGATGCCCCACTAATCTCTGCATGTCCACCAGTTTCCTTTTGCTAGCCACTATCGCCATCTCAAGCAACCCTACAAGCCTGCTCACCTTGTCGTGCGGCAAGCGCGAGGACATGGCCACAGAATCCAACTCCAGCCCTAGAAAGGCCAACACCACCCTCGCTTTGGTTTCCCTCCCGTCTCCCTCTGTCGTTTATCCCCATCTTTCCGTCATGTGTCTCTCCTTTCCCTTCTCGCCCTCTCACTCATTTGTCTCTCACCGTTCCCTCTTGTTCCCCTCCCCCTCTCTCTCTCCCCACCCTCTCTCTCTCCCCCTCTCCCTGCACAGTGTTAACACCTGCTCTGTTCCTTTTCCAGAAGACCAGGTGCTTTTAAGTTAAGCTTGTGATATATTTAATAAACTGCTAGTCTTTACTGCCCTTATAAATATAACACGCCTCCCTTTAATATTTTACGGTGTTCATTTTTCAATACTGCACGTGTTCTCAATTGCACTATAACTCCCCCGGCCTTTACTCGAAGAACAATAGTCGTTACACAAGCCATACAATACTTTGATTAACGCAATTCATAAAACGGCCCTTATTCTTATAATAATGGATAAAGACATTCTCAAATAAAAGACAGGCGGACCTAATTTCAAAATAGCAGTCCCTTTTGCCATCCCTCTCTTGCGCATGTGCCGATATTTCTGCTCTTTCAAAGCTAAGAAGATTGTTGAAATCTACAGGCAGCCCCATGTAACGTAAGACGATGTCACATTGCCAGGGCAGTACTAGTCGATAACGGCCTGTGGCCCAAGTTAAAGGCTCCAAAGAAGTTTACAAATTCCAAGGGACCTTGCCACCTGTTACTGGCACCAGGAGTGGGGCATACTCACTATTCGAACCTTCCACCCAATTAAGGTAGAAGGTTTTGTGTACAAGTAGGAGTGACAAAGGAAAAGAATTGGAATGCTGGTACAAAGGACTAAGGCCAGGCATTACCTTTCTGCCTCCCTTCCTCGTCCCAGTTCTCACCCAATGAAGTACACGTCCTCATTTAGTGAGGACTGGGACGAGGAAGAGAAGGAGTCAGTGCAATAGGATTACCGGTGAGTAATCTAGGTACTATTGCCCAGTACCTCTGCATTGTCTGCAATGGAACTGGCAACATTCCAATGCAGTAATGCAGTGGAAAGTAAAAGAGGACTTGTACAGGGCTCCTGTGCCATGTCTCGCGCTGCCAGTCCAGGAGGAGGTTTCATATATGTTAACACTGTGTCCAATGAACACCTGGCTGATTCAACACACATGCATTGGGCAGAACAATAGAAAATAAGCGGAGGCTACATGTATGCACGCATGTGATGGGCTTTCTATAATGCAAACGATCTGGGAAGCAGCAGAGCGATGTACAAGGACCTGTCCAATAGAAAGTAGGGACATTGGGTCAGGGGGCAGCTGGGGTAACGGATCACCAGCTGGTGAGATGCCCCTTGAAGAGCATTCACTCCCTTCCTGAAGTGCACGAGGGAGGGGGCCGCCCAGCTGTGCCAGGGTATGGTTCAAGACTCTGGGTCACTGGCAAAAGTAGTGTCTTCGCTCCCTTCTTTAAGTGCATGGGGGAGGAGGACGTCCTGATGCGTCTGCACGTGGTTCCAGACTCTGGGTGCAATGCAATAGTCACTCTATCCATTCAGCGCCTGAAGGAGGTGGCCGTCATGATGTGTCGGGGTGTGGTTCCAGGCACCGGCTGCATGGTAATAGTAAGCTCTTAGCTTCCGTCCTTAAGTGCATGAGGGAGGGGGCCATCCACATGTGTCTGGGTTTGGTTCCAGACTCTGAATGCAAGGCAGTAATGCGCTCTTCACTCCCTTCCTGAAGTGTGTGAGGGAGGGGGCCATCCCAATGTGTATGGATGTGGTTCCATACAGTGGGTGCCTGGAAATAGTAGGGTGTATTCCAGATTATGGGTGAAAGGCAATAGTAGGCTCTTCACTCCCTTCCTTAAGGGCCTGAGGGAGGGGGCTGTCTTGATGTGTTGTGGAGTGGGTCCAAACTCTGGGTGCCTGGCAATAGTAGGAGCTTCACTCCCTTCTTTGAGTGCATGATGGAGGGGGCCATCCAGCTGTGCCAGGGTATGGATCCAGCACCTGGGTGCAGGGCAGAAGTAGTCGCTTCACTTCCATAAGTGCATGAGGAAGGGAGCATCCTGATTTGCCGTGGTGTGATTTCAGACTCTGGGTGCCATGCAATAGAAGGCTCTTCACTCCCTTCCTTAAGTGCCTGAGGGAGGGGGCCATCCAGACGTGTCTGGGTATGGTTCCAGACTCTAGGTGCATGGCAATGGTAAGATTTTCACTTCCTTCCTTAAGCGTGGGATATAGGGACCTTCCTGATGTGTCTGGATGTGGTTCTAGACTCTGGGTGCATGGCAATGGTAGGCTCTTCACTTCCTTCCTAAAGTGCATGAGGGAGGGGGCAATCTAGACGTGTCTGGGTATGGTTCCAGACTCTAGGTGCATGGCAATGGTAAGATTTTCACATCCTTCCTTAAGCGTGGGATATAGGGACCTTCCTGATGTGTCTGGATGTGGTTCTAGACTCTGGGTGCATGGCAATGGTAGGCTCTTCACTTCCTTCCTAAAGTGCATGAGGGAGGGGGCAATCTAGACGTGTCTGGGTATGGTTCCAGACTCTACGTGCATGGCAATGGTAAGCTCTTCACTTCCTTCCTTAAGCGTGGGATGTAGGGGCCTTCCTGATGAGTCTGGATGTGGTTCGAGAATCTGGGTGCATGGCAATGGTAGGCTCTTCACTTCCTTCCTAAAGTGCATGAGGGAGGGGGCAATCTAGACGTGTCTGGGTATGGTTCCAGACTCTACGTGCATGGCAATGGTAAGCTCTTCACTTCCTTCCTTAAGCGTGGGATGTAGGGGCCTTCCTGATGTGTCTGGATGTGGTTCCAGACTCTAGGTGCATGGCAATGGTAAGCTCTTCACTTCCTTCCTTAAGCGTGGGATGTAGGGGCCTTCCTGATGTGTCTGGATGTGGTTCGAGAATCTGGGTGCATGGCAATGGTAGGCTCTTCACTTCCTTCCTAAAGTGCATGAGGGAGGGGGCAATCTAGACGTGTCTGGGTATGGTTCCAGACTCTACGTGCATGGCAATGGTAAGCTCTTCACTTCCTTCCTTAAGCGTGGGATGTAGGGGCCTTCCTGATGTGTCTGGATGTGGTTCCAGACTCTGGGTGCATGGCAATGGTAGGCTCTTCACTTCCTTCCTTAAGCGTGGGATATAGGGACCTTCCTGATGTGTCTGGATGTGGTTCCAGACTCTGGGTGCATGGCAATGGTAAGCTCTTCACTTCCTTCCTTAAGCGTGGGATATAGGGGCCTTCCTGATGTGTCTGGATGTGGTTCCAGACTCTGGGTGCATGGCAATGGTAGCTCTTCACTTCCTTCCTTAAGCGTGGGATGTAGGGGCCTTCCTGATGTGTCTGGATGTGGTTCCAGACTCTGGGTGCATGGCAATGGTAGGCTCTTCACTTCCTTCCTTAAGCGTGGGATATAGGGATTTCCTGATGTGTCTGGATGTGGTTCCAGACTCTGGGTGCATGGCAATGGTAGGCTCTTCACTTCCTTCCTTAAGCGTGGGATATAGGGACCTTCCTGATGTGTCTGGATGTGGTTCCAGACTCTGGGTGCATGGCAATGGTAAGCTCTTCACTTCCTTCCTTAAGCGTGGGATATAGGGACCTTCCTGATGTGTCTGGATGTGGTTCCAGACTCTGGGTGCATGGCAATGGTAAGCTCTTCACTTCCTTCCTTAAGCGTGGGATGTAGGGACCTTCCTGATGTGTCTGGATGTGGTTCCAGACTCTGGGTGCATGGCAATGGTAGGCTCTTCACTTCCTTCCTTAAGCGTGGGATGTAGGGGCCTTCCTGATGTGTCTGGATGTGGTTCCAGACTCTGGGTGCATGGCAATGGTAGGCTCTTCACTCCCTTCCTTAAGCGTGGGATGTAGGGGCCTTCCTGATGTGTCTGGATGTGGTTCCAGACTCTGGGTGCATGGCAATGGTAGGCTCTTCACTTCCTTCCTTAAGCGTGGGATGTAGGGACCTTCCTGATGTGTCTGGATGTGGTTCCAGACTCTGGGTGCATGGCAATGGTAAGCTCTTCACTTCCTTCCTTAAGCGTGGGATATAGGGACCTTCCTGATGTGTCTGGATGTGGTTCCAGACTCTGGGTGCATGGCAATGGTAAGCTCTTCACTTCCTTCCTTAAGGCGTGAGGAGGGGCATTCTATGATGTGTCTGGGTAGTGGTTCCAGACTCTAGGTGCATGGCAATGGTAAGATTTTCACTTCCTTCCTTAAGCGTGGGATATAGGGACCTTCCTGATGTGTCTGGATGTGGTTCCAGACTCTGGGTGCATGGCAATGGTAGGCTCTTCACTTCCTTCCTTAAGTGCAGTGAGGATGGGGCCATCTTGATGTGTCTGGATGTGGTTCCAGACTCTGCGTGCATGGAAATGGTAAGCTCTTCACTCCTTCCTTAAGCGTGGGATGTAGGGGCCTTCCTGATGAGTCTGGATGTGGTTCAAGAATCTGGGTGCATGGCAATGGTAGGCTCGTTCACTTCCTTCCTAAAGTGCATGAGGGAGGGGCAATCCAGACGTGTGGGTAGTGGTACCAGACTCTACGTGCATGGCAATGGTAAGCTCTTTCACTTCCTTCCTTAAGCGTGGGATGTAGGGCCTTCCTGATGTGTCTGGATGTGGTTCCAGACTCTACGTGCATGGCAATGGTAAGCTCTTCACTTCCTTCCTTAAGTGTGGGATGTAGGGGCCTTCCTGATGAGTCTGGATGTGGTTCGAGAATCTGGGTGCATGGCAATGGTAGGCTCTTCACTTCCTTCCTAAAGTGCATGAGGGAGGGGGCAATCTAGACATGTCTGGGTATGGTTCCAGACTCTACGTGCATGGCAATGGTAAGCTCTTCACTTCCTTCCTTAAGCGTGGGATGTAGGGGCCTTCCTGATGTGTCTGGATGTGGTTCCAGACTCTGGGTGCATGGCAATGGTAGGCTCTTCACTTCCTTCCTTAAGCGTGGGATATAGGGACCTTCCTGATGTGTCTGGATGTGGTTCCAGACTCTGGGTGCATGGCAATGGTAGGCTCTTCACTTCCTTCCTTAAGCGTGGGATGTAGGGACTTCCTGATGTGTCTGGATGTGGTTCCAGACTCTGGGTGCATGGCAATGGTAGGCTCTTCACTTCCTTCCTTAAGCGTGGATGTAGGGGCCTTCCTGATGTGTCTGGATGTGCTTCCAGACTCTGGGTGCATGGCAATGGTAAGCCTCTTCACTTCCTTCCTTAAGCGTGGGATATAGGGACTTTCCTGATGTGTCTGGATGTTGTTCCAGACTCTGGGTGCATGGCAATGGTAGGATCTTCACTTCCTTCCTTAAGCGTGGGATATAGGGATTTCCTGATGTGTCTGGGTGTGGTTCCAGACTCTGGGTGCATGGCAATGGTAAGCTCTTCACTTCCTTCCTTAAGCGTGGGACTATAGGGCCTTCCTGATGTGTCTGGATGTGGTTCCAGACTCTGGGTGCATGGCAATGGTAAGCTCTTCACTTCCTTCCTTAAGCGTGGGATATAGGGACATTCCTGATGTGTCTGGATGTGGTTCCAGACTCTGGGTGCATGAATAGTAGCTCTTCACTTCCTTCCTTAAGCGTGGATGTAGGGGCCTTTCTGATGTGTCTGGATGTGGTTCCAGACTCTGGGTGCATGGCAATGGTAGCTCTTCACTCCCTTCCTTAAGCGTGGGATGTAGGGGCCTTCCTGATGTGCCTCAATATGGTTCCAGACTCTGGTGCATGGCAATGGTAAGCTCTTCACTTCCTTCCTTAAGCGTGGGATATAGGGACCTTCCTGATGTGTCTGGATGTGGTTCCAGACTCTGGGTGCATGGCAATGGTAAGCTCTTCACTTCCTTCCTTAAGCGTGGGATATAGGGACCTTCCTGATGTGTCTGGATGTGGTTCCAGACTCTGGGTGCATGGCAATGGTAAGCTCTTCACTTCCTTCCTTAAGCGTGGGATGTAGGGGCCTTCCTGATGTGTCTGGATGTGGTTCCAGACTCTGGGTGCATGGCAATGGTAAGCTCTTCACTTCCTTCCTTAAGCGTGGGATGTAGGGACCTTCCTGATGTGTCTGGATGTGGTTCCAGACTCTGGGTGCATGGCAATGGTAAGCTCTTCACTTCCTTCCTTAAGCGTGGGATGTAGGGGCCTTCCTGATGAGTCTGGATGTGGTTCGAGAATCTGGGTGCATGGCAATGGTAGGCTCTTCACTTCCTTCCTAAAGTGCATGAGGGAGGGGGCAATCTAGACGTGTCTGGGTATGGTTCCAGACTCTACGTGCATGGCAATGGTAAGCTCTTCACTTCCTTCCTTAAGCGTGGGATATAGGGACCTTCCTGATGTGTCTGGATGTGGTTCCAGACTCTGGGTGCATGGCAATGGTAAGCTCTTCACTTCCTTCCTTAAGCGTGGGATGTAGGGGCCTTCCTGATGTGTCTGGGTATGGTTCCAGACTCTAGGTGCATGGCAATGGTAAGATTTTCACATCCTTCCTTAAGCGTGGGATATAGGGACCTTCCTGATGTGTCTGGATGTGGTTCTAGACTTTGGGTGCATGACAATGGTAGGCTCTTCACTTCCGTCCTTAAGCATGGGAGAGGGGCATTCCTGATGTGTCTGGGTTATGGTTCCAGACTCTACGTGCATGGCAATGGTAAGCTCTTCACTTCCTTCCTTAAGCGTGGATGTAGGGGCCTTCCTGATGAGTCTGGATGTGATTCGAGAAATCTGGGTACATGGCAATGGTAGGCTCTTCACTTCCTTCCTAAAGTGCATGAGGGAGGGGACATCCTAGACGTGTCTGGGTATGGTTCCAGACTCTACGTGCATGGCAATGGTAAGCTCTTCACTTCCTTCCGTTAAGCATGGATGTAGGGGCCTTCCTGATGAGTCTGGATGTGGTTCGAGAATCTGGGTGCATGGCAATGTAGGCTCTTCACTTCCTTCCTAAAGTGCATGGAGGGGGCAATCTAGACGTGTCTGGGTATGGTCCCAGACTCTACCTGCATGGCAATGGCAAGCTCTTCACTTCCTTCCCTTAAGCGTGGGATATAGGGGCCTTCCTGATGAGTCTGGATGTGGTTCGAGAATCTGGGTGCATGGCAATGGTAGGCACTTCAACTTCCTTCCTAAAGTGCATGATGAGGGGCAATCTCAGACGTGTCTGGTATGGGTCCAGACTCTACGTGCATGGCAATGGTAAGCTCTTCACTTCCTTCCTTAAGCGTGGGATATAGGGACCTTCCTGATGTGTCTGGATGTGGTTCCAGACTCTGGGTGCATGGCAATGGTAAGCTCTTCACTTCCTTCCTTAAGCGTGGGATATAGGGGCCTTCCTGATGAGTCTGGATGTGGTTCCAGAATCTGGGTGCATGGCAATGGTAGGCTCTTCACTTCCTTCCTAAAGTGCATGAGGGAGGGGGCAATCTAGATGTGTCTGGGTATGGTTCCAGACTCTACGTGCATGGCAATGGTAGGCTCTTCACTCCCTTCCTTAAGCGTGGGATATAGGGACCTTCCTGATGTGTCTGGATGTGGTTCCAGACTCAAGGTGCATGGCAATGGTAGGCTCTTACACTTCCTCCTTAAGCGATGGGATGTAGGGGCTTTCCTGATGTGCTGGATGTGGTTCCAGACTCTGGGTGCATGGCAATGGTAGGCTCTTCACTTCCTTCCTTAAGCGTGGATATAGGGACCTTACTGATGTGTCTGGATGTGGTTCTAGACTCTGGGTACATGGCAATGGTAAGCTCTTCACTTCCTTCCTTAAGCGTGGGATGTAGGCGACCTTCCTGATTGTCTGGGTGTAGTTCCAGACTCTGGTGCATGGAATGGTAAGCTCTTCACTTCCTTCCTTAAGCGTGGGATGTAGGGCCTTCCTGATGTGTCTTGATGTGGTTCCAGACTCTGGTGCATGGCAATGGTGGCTCTTCACTTCCTTCCTTAAGCGGTGGGATGTAGGGCCATCCTTATGTGTCTGGATGTGGTTCCAAATTCTGGGTGCATGGCAATGGTAAGCTCTTCACTTCCTTCCTTAAGCATGGGATATAGGGACCTTCCTGATGTGTCTGGATGTGGTTCCAGACTCTGGGTGCATGGCAATGGTAAGCTCTTCACTTCCTTCCTTAAGCGTGGGATGTAGGGGCCTTCCTGATGTGTCTGGGTATGGTTCCAGACTCTAGGTGCATGGCAATGGTAAGATTTTCACATCCTTCCTTAAGCGTGGATATAGGCGACGTTCCTGCATGTGTTTGGATGTGGTTCTAAGAACTCTGGGTGCATGGCAATGGTAGGCTCTTCACTTCCTTCCTAAAGTGCATGAGGGAGGGGGCAATCTAGACGTGTCTGGGTATTTTTCCAGACTCTACGTGCATGGCAATGGTAAGCTCTTCACTTCCGTCCTTAGCGTGGGATGTAGGGGCCTTCCTGATGAGTCTGGATGTGGTTCAAGAATCTGGGTGCATGGCAATGGTAGGCTCTTCACTTCCTTCTTAAGTGCATGAGGATAGGAGGCATTCTAGATGTGGTCTGGATTGTGGTTCCAGACTCTACGGGCATGGCAATGGTAAGCTCTTCACTCCTTCCTTAAGCGTGGGATGTAGGGCCTTCCTGATGAGTCTGGATGTGGTTCCAGAATCTGGGTGCATGGCAATGGTAGGCTCTTCACTTCTTCTTAAAGTGCATGAGGGAGGGGCATCTAGATCGTGTTCTGGTATGGTTCCAGACTCTGAGGTGCATGGGCAATGGTAAGGCTCTTCACTTCCTTCCTTAAGCGTGGGTTGTAGGGCCTTCCTGATGAGTCTGGATGTGGTTCAAGAATCTGGGTGCATGGCAATGGTAGGCTCTTCAATTCCTTCCTAAAGTGCATGAGGGAGGGGCATCTAGACATGTCTGGGTATGGTTTCAGACTGCTAACGTGCATGGCAATGGTAAGCTCTTCACTTCCTTCCTTAAGCGTGGGATGTAGGGCCTTCCTGATGAGTCTGGATGTGGTTCGAGAATCTGGGTGCATGGCAATGGTAGTCTCTTCACTTCCTTCCTAAGTGCATGAGGGAAGGGGCATTCTAGACGTGTCTGGGTATGTTTCCAGACTCTTACATGCATGGCAATGGTAAGCTCTTCACTCTCCTTCCTTAGGCGGGATGTAGGGGCCTTCCTGATGTGTCTGGATGTGGCTTCCAGACTCTGGGTGCATGGCAATGGTAGGCTCTTCACTTCCCTTACCTTAAGCGTGGGATATAGGGGCCTTACTGATGTGTCTGGATGTGGTTCTAGACTCTGGGTGCATGGCAATGGTAGGCTCTTCACTTCCTTCCTTAAGCGTGGGATGTAGGGACTTCCTGATGTGTCTGGGTGTGGTTCCAGACTCTGGGTGCATGGCAATGGTAGGCCTTCACTTCCTTCCTTAAGCGTGGATATAGGAGCCTTCCTGATGTGTCTGGGGTGTGGTTCCAGACTCTGGGTGTATGGCAATGGTAGGCTCTTCCACTTCCTTCCTTTAAGCGTTGGATGTAGGGGCCTTCCTGATGTGTCTTTGATGTGGTTCCAGACTCTGGGTGCTTGGCAATGGTAGGCTCTTCACTTCCTTCCTTAAGCATGGGATGTTAGGGGCCTTCCTAGACTGTGTCTGGATGTGGTTCCAACTCTAGGTGCATGGCAATGGTAAGGTTCTTCACTTCCTTCCTTAAGCATGGGATATAGGGACCTTCCTGATGTGTCTGGATGTGGTTCCAGACTCTGGGTGCATGGCCATGGTAAGCTCTTCACTTCCTTCCTTAAGCGTGGGATGTAGGGGCCTTACTGATGTGTCTGGGTATGGTTCCAGACTCTAGGTGCATGGCAATGGTAAGATTTTCACATCCTTCTTAAGTGTGGGATATTGCGACCGTCCTGATGTGTCTGGATGTGGTTCTAGACTCTGGGTGCATGGCAATGTGTAGGCTCTTCACTTCATTCTTAGTGCTGGATGTAGGGGGGCCTTCCTGATGTGTCTGGATGTGTTCGAGACTCTGGGTGCATGGCAATGGTAGGCTCTTCACTTCCTCCTAAGCGTGGGGATGTAGGGGCCTTTCTAGACTTGTCTGGTATGGTTTCCAGACTCTACGTGCATGGCAATGGTAAGGCTCTTCACTTCCTTCCTTAAGCGTGGGATGTAGGGGCCTTCCTGATGAGTCTGGATGTGGTTTGAGAATCTGGGTGCATGGCAATGGTAAGGCTCTTCAACTTCCTTCCTTAAAGTGCGTGAGGGAGGGGCTATCCTGACGTGTCTTGGGTATGTGGTTCCAGACTCTACGTGCATGGCAATGGTAAGCTCTTTCACTCCTTCGCTAAGCGTGGGATGTAGGAGGCCTTCCTGATGAAATCTGGATGTGGTTCAAGAATCTGGGTGCATGGCAATGTAGGCTCTTCACTTCCTTCCTAAAGCATGAGGGAGGGGCAACTTCTAGACGTAGTCTGGGTATGGTTCAGCATTCTACGTGCATGGCAATGGGTAAACTCTTCACTTCCTTCCTTAAGCGTTGGATGTAGGGGCCTTCCTGATGAGTCTGGATGTGGTTCGAGAATCTGGGTGCATGGCAATGGTAAGGTCTTTCACTTCCTTCCTAAGCGTGGATGATGGGGGGGCATTCTAGACGTGTGCTGGGTATTGGTTCCAGCCACTACCGCTGCATGGCAATGGTAAGCTCTTCACTTCCTTCCTTAAGCGTGGGATGTAGGGGCCTTCCTGATGTGTCTGAATGTGGTTCCAGACTCCTAGGTTGCATGGCAATGTAAGCTCTTCACTTCCTTCCTTAAGCGTGGATGTAGGGGCGCTTCCTGATGATGTTGGATGTGGTTCGAGAATCTGGGTGCATGGCAATGGTAATGGCTCTTCACTTTTCTTCCTAAAGTTGTAGAGGGAGGGGCCAATCTAGACGTGTCTGGTGATGGTTTCCAGACTCTGAGTGCATGGCGTGTAAGGGCTCTTCACTTCTTCCTTAAGCGTGGGATATAGGGACTTCCTGATGTGTCTGGATGTGGTTCCAGACTCTGGGTGCATGGCAATGGTAGGCTCTTCACTTCCTTCCTTTAAGCGTGTGGATTATAGGGCCTTCCTGATGTGTTCTGGGATGTGGTTCCAGACTCTGGGTGCATGGCAATTGTAAGCTCTTTCACTTCCTTCCTTAAGCGTGGGACTATAGGGACTTTCCTGATGTGTCTGGATGTGGTTTCAGACTCTGGGTGCATGGCAAAGGTAGGCTCATTCACATTCCTTCCTTAACGTGGGATATAGGGCTTTCGCTGATGTGTCTGGATGTGGTTCCAGACTCTGGGTGCATGGCAATGGAAGACTCTTCACTTCCTTCTTTGAGCGTGGGAATATAGGGACCTTCCTGATGTGTCTGGATGTGGTTCCAGACTCTGGGTGCATGCAATGGTAAGCTCTTCACTCCTTCCTTAAGCGTAGGATGTAGGGCTCCTTCACTGATGTGTCTGGGTGCTGGTTCCAGACTCTGGTGATGGGCAATGGTAGGCTTTTCACTTCCTTCCTTAAGCGTGGGATGTAGGGGCCTTCCTGATGTGTCTGGATGTGGTTCCAGACTCTGGGTGCATGCGCTGGTAGGTCTCTTCACTTCCATGCCTTAAGCTGGGATGTAGGGGCCTTCCTGATGTGTCTGTATGTGGTTCCAGACATCTGGGTGCATGGCAATGGTAAGCTCTTCACTTCCTTCCTTAAGCGTGGGATGTAGGGAGCTTCCTGATGTGTCTGGATGTGTTCCAGAACTCTGGTGCAGTGGCAATGGGTAAGCTCTTTCACTTCCTTCTTAAGCGTGGGAGTAGTAAGGGGCTTCCTGATGTTCTGGATGTGGTTCCAGACTCTGGTGCCATGGCAATGGTTAGGCTCTTCACTTTCCTTCCTTAATGTGGGATGTAGGGGCCTTCCTGATGTGTTTGGATGTGGTTCCAGACTCTGGTGCTGGCAATGGTAAGCTC
>CM030325.1:1035767417-1035785484 GCA_002915635.3 Ambystoma mexicanum
CGAACACGGTGAGTGTCACGCGCTGCAGGTGCAGAAAACACAAAGCATGTTTCTCAGCCGGGGGCGTGGCTTAAATAGTCTCTGGGTATCCCAGGTGTCTCTGAGCTGAACCACACCCAAAAGACTAGACTGCACCGGCAGTTCTGGGAACCAAAATATGTGGGGGCATCCATCTTGTCCCCATCAAAGCACTACAAGTCCAATCCCCAATGTTATCCTATGGGAGTGAGTGAGTCTGGTGCCACAAGCCCAAGTCTGACTCCAAGTGGGTCTTTGGAGGGATGGAGAGGCCCTTGAGGGCCATGTAGGTGATTGTGGCATAGCTCCAGCCTGACATCTTGGAGGCTGGGGACATGAGGGGCAGGAAACATGACAGCAACTCCCCCCCAAAGCCCCTCTCAAGGTGACTCTTCTGTCTGGTCCTGGTTTGTTTGGATGGATTTTTGATGAAATCGTCTAGCAAGCAAGGTGCATGACTGTACTCACAAGGCTCCATGTCCTGTTCTTGTGGATCATACCCTTCCAGTCTACTAAGTAGTATAATTGGGATCTGATGTACTTTGAATACAGCTATGTCCTTGACTTGGAATTCTGGGCTCCCAGCGACTACTCCTGGCTGCAGTGGCATCGCTACTACCCGGCGTCCCAGGTTGAACAGGTTTAAGGAGAGACACGTGGAACACAGGTATGAATCTGCATGTTGACGCAAAGCTACTCTGACCCCACAGACTTATGACAGAGGTGACAAGTGAATGAACCCAGGCTATCTTGGACGGAAAGTTCGGGTTCCTTTAATGGGACACGGTTTAGACTCCAGCCAGACTTGTCTCCCACTTGGTAGTTGGGGCCTTTGCTCGGTGTTGATCAGCAAACTTCTTTGGCGATTCTTAGCTTGAAGTAGGTTCAGCTGCCTTTTAAAGGTTTGAGAAATGGTTGTGTGCAAGGTTTTGACTGCTGGCATTTCCAGGGTTGTAGGAAGTCCAACTCAGAAGTACGTGGGTGCCTGCCATACATGGTATAAAAGGGTGTCTGCCCAGTGCTGGTGTGTAGGGAATTATTATAAGCATATTCAGCTATCCATAATAGGTCGAACCAGCTTCTTCAGCTTGGTGTAACATGCAACGCAGATACTGCTCGAGCGTCTGATTTGTCCTCTCAGTTTGACCATCCGTTTGGGATGGTGACTGGTGGATAGCCGGATGTCGATCTGGGCCATAGAGCAGCATTTTCTCCAGAAGTTAGATACAATTGAGTACCTCGTCTGAGACTAAAACTGAAGGAAACCCATGGAGCCGTACGATGCCTTCAAGAAATACCTTTGCCAGAGTGGAAGCATTTGGGAGCCCCTTAAGAGGAATGAAATGTGCCATTTTTGAAATAGGTCCACGACCACAAGAATAGTGTTAAACCCTTGACTGGGTGGTAAGTCAGTAATAAAATCGAGGGACAACGTGTGCCAGGGTGCTGGTGGGATTTCCAATGGTTGTAATAGCCAGCCGGTTTCTGCTTGGATGACTTGTTTTGAGCACACACTCCACAAGATAGGATGAATTGGATAATGTCTTTACGCCACGTGGGCCACCAATAATTTGTTTTACCTTGGCTAGGGTTTTAGCGATTCCGGGGTGGCCCTCGATCAAGGAATCATGATAACCGGACATGACTTGTTCTCGTAGTTCTTGGTTTGGTAAGAATAAACGATTCCTGAAGTAGGGCAACTGATTTTTATCATGTAATGTTCTCCTTGTGCACTCCACGCTTGTAATTGCTCCGACTCATCAGGTTTTGGATTTCTTCATGTAATTCTTTCTGAGTTATGGTTGCTGTGATCTAGGAGCTTGTCACTCGGGATGATTGCTATTGGGTCAGGGGTCTGATACCCTTGCTCTTCCACCCCCATACGGGAAAGGCATCGGCCTTCCCGTTTTTCACCCCTGGTCGAAATGTAATCACGTAGTCATATTCAGCAAAAAAAAGAGCCCAACGTAGTTGTCGTGAGGATTGGGCCTTTGCCGTTTTTAGGTACTGGAGGTTCCGGTGGTCAGTTATTACGGTGATTGTGTGTCTGGCGCCCAAGAGGTAGTGCCGCCATGCCTTAAAGGCTGACTTAATGGCCAGGAGTTCTTTGTCTGTGATAGCGTAATTGAGTTCAGGGGGTGTGAATTTACGCGACCAGAAGGCAACAGGGTGTAACTGGCCCGTTTCGGGGTCCTTTTGTGAGAGGACGGCTCCCATAGCCATGCTTGAGGCGTCCGTTTCCACCAGGTATGGGAGATCAGGGCGAGGGTGGGTGCGTAAGATTGTGGGCAGATGTGAATCTTGCTTTGAGTTCCTGGAAAGCTTCCTCGGCTTCTGTTGTCCACTGGAACTTTTGTTGCTTTCCTTAGCAATGACGTGATGGGATGCACGATTTGCGAAAATCCTGGGATGAACCGGCGGTAGAAGTTTGCAAAAACCCAGCATACTTTGAACCCCTTGAATGAATTTGGGATGGCCAGTTCAGGATAGCATCTACCTTGTGTACATCCATTCGATTCCATTCGGGCTGAGAATAAAGCCCAGGAATTCCACCTCGGAGACGTGGAATGAGCACTTTTCGAGCTTGGCGTAGAGCTGGTGTTGACAGAGTTTTCTCCAATACGGATCGGACGTGTTTAACGTGGTCCTGCTTTGATGCGGAATATACTAGAATATCGTCGATGTACACTAGAGCACAGACATCAATCAATTCCCGTAGGACATCGTTCATGAAGTATTGAAATGCAGCAGGCACGTTGCAAAGTCCAAAGGGCATTACTTGATATTCGTACAAGCCGTATTTGGTGCAAAAAACGGTTTTCCATTTGTCGCCCTGTTTTACACGAACATGGTGATATACCCACCTCAGGTCTAGTTTTGTGTAGATTTGGGCATCTTTGACTTGATCAAGCAATTCAGGGATCAGTGGCAGGGGGTAGCGTTTTTTTACGGTAATCTGGTTCAGTGCACAATACTCGATGCACGTTCTCAAGTCCCCATCCTTTTTCGGTACGAAGAATAGAGGACTGGTTGCTGGAGACTTCGAGGGACGGATGAATCCATTGGCCAGGTATTGGTCAAGATAGGCCTTCAGGTGCTGGTTTTCTGGTTCCGTGAGTGCATAAATTCGCCCACAAGGGATTTGTGCTCTGGGTATCAGGTCGATTTGGCAATCGTATGGTCTATGCGGTGGCAGGGTATTAGCCTGTTCTTTCTGAAAGACATCTTGAAAGTCCTGGTATTCACTTGGTAGGGTGCCGATTGCCACAGTCGAAAGCGTGGAGGTTCTGGTGTCTATTGGTTGTTTCTCTTGCGATAACATGTTTGGGCGCAAGTCTCGGGAAAGGCCAATTCTTTTGCTCGCCAATCGATTTGAGGATTGTGAGCTACCAACCATGGCATTCCCAAAATCAACCGGAACTGTAGAGCCTTAATGAGGTCGAAAACGATAGATTCTTGGTGTCCATCCTGGCACAGAAGGGTTAAAGCTGCAGTGCCTTGGGATACTGGACCAGAAGCTATTCCCGTGCCGTCGATAGTGGTAACAGTGTCAGTGGTTGATTTAGGCCGTAACGGAAGCCCCATCTTTGCCGCAAGATCCTGGTCAATGTAATTCCCAACAGCTACACTGTCAATATATGCTCTTACTGCGTGCATCCGAGATGGTTGTTGGTGATTGATCAAAACCACAGATAGTGCAAAATGGGAGGTCTGTAGTTCACTTTCTTCGCTCGACAAGTGGACCGCTACACTTGCCAGGCTGGGGAGTTTTCCGATTCCTTTATGGTATTTTCCTTATCCGTGGCCCCTACTGTCCTCCTCGGTGGCTTCACAGGGCACTCTTTAAGGAAATGACCTGACCTTCCACAGTACAGAAATAACTGCTGCTGTCTCCTTTTATCCCTTTCCGCTTTAGTCAAGGGGATCTGACCCCCCCGATTTGCAATGGTTCTCCTGAAGCTTCCGTTGTGCGGGCAATATTGTCCTTTAAATGCACATACATAGGGCGAGGGTCCGGTTGGTTCGATCTGCTCTTCGGTCCTGCAACCTATGATCCAGTTGAACAACAAGGTCAATGAATTCTGAGCAGTCTTTCGGGGGGGTTCACTACTTGTGCGAGAACATCCTTGAGCTCCCCCCGAAACCCCGATTAAATAACGTGGTTCTCTTCTCCACTGGCCATTCTGCTTCAACTACGAGTCTATTGAACGTGGCTATGTATGTTAATAGGTCTTGATTCCCTTGGCGTAGGGACAGAAGTTCGTTGTCTAATGCCTGCCCATGAGTACAACGGGCGAACAGCTTTTCCATCTCCTGCTGAAAGCCCCTGAAGTCATGCAGGAAAGGATCGTCTTGGGCCACAAAGTGTACAGACCAGTCCGCGGTGCTACCACTCAGGTAGAATAGCACAAAAGCGACCCGTGATTGGTCATTCGGAAAGGCCCCTGGTCTACAAAGGAAGTGCAGGCGGCACTGGTTCATGAATGTTGCAAACCTCTTGGGATCCCCCATAAATCGTTCGGGAGGGGCCAAGGGAACTGCCCCAGGAAGGGTTATCTGAACGGGATTGGCTGATGGTGCTGGCATCGAGGGCACGCTTCCTGGCAATGGTGCATGCCCTGCTTGTGACTGGAGAAGTTGCTGGCTTAAATCATCAGTGCGTTCTTTGGCTACTATCAGCTCTCTCCTCGGGGTGTTGGTCTCCTGCCTGGCTGCATGTACTTCGGAACGTAGCTGCTCCGACATGTGGGTTAACTGGTCGGTTTCTGACGTTTCCATGATGCCCAGGTGGATTCTGATGTGAGGCTTTATGTTCTGTAATGCTCACCTGGTATCCACGGGTACATCACTCAGCCTGTTCTGACCTCTTACGACCTCAAACCCTTCCCTGGAGTCTACTCGACTGGAGACTGGGCGTGAAACACAGGATTGGTAGAGTTTAACTCCCTATTGTCTCTGTGTGCTTGAACCCATTCTTCCCCGGGGTCCAACCCTTCCCTTTGATCCACAGCTCACCTTGTTTTCTTGGAAAGTGTGCTCTCTGTCCTGCTTTCAGCGCAGGGGCGCGTTGATTGATGCGGTTCATTGATGCCTAGTTACTTTATTGGCAAGAGTCCGACAGGTAAGTATAATGAGTCTTTGAACAGTTCTCTAACTTCGTTTCTTTCCTTCCTTAGATGATGGTCAGCATCCGGGGATGGTGACATGCTGCTGAGATGAGTAGCGCTGAAGGTGAGTGAGAGCGCGATATGACCCTTTTGTAATTGTATTGAACTGAGTTCTTGTTCTGTGTCTTTTAGGTGCCGCAACGTTTTCAGCGTGGATGCCGGTTATGAAGAAGAAATGTGGTGAGTAAGCGCAGTATGCAGCGCCACTAGATGTTTCCACGCTAACCTGGAGTGTCTTTTCCCTCTTGCAGATGGATGAGAAGCTCCGGAGACAGTGTTCCCCCAGAGCGGCTGGGATTCAGGTAAGCGTTTGAAGCTCGTACAGTCTTTAAAAATAAGCGAAGATTTGCTGAATGCTTACTAATGCCTTTTTTCTGTTCTTTTCCCTTTTCCTTAGGAAGCGGCGTGCCGGGATGGGAATGACACCGACGAAGATGCCCGCAGAACAGAAGAAGCGATGAATGATGGGCAGAAGCGCGCAAGGTAAGGCTGTTCCTAACGGTGTTCGTGTTCTTGCAGGAGCTGAGCGCAGAAGAAAGATGCAGGCCTACTGGAGACCGATCCGAACACGGTGAGTGTCACGCTGCAGGTGCAGAAAACACAAGCATGTTTCTCAGCCTGGGCGTGGCTTAAATAGTGTCTGGGTATCCCAGGTGTCTCTGAGCTGAACCACACCCAACAGACTAGACTGCACATGCAGTTCTGGGAACCAAAATATGTGGGGGCATCCATCTTGTCCCCATCAAAGCACTACAAGTCCAATCCCCAATGTTATCCTATGGGAGTGAGTGAGTCTGGTGCCACAAGCCCCAAGTCTGACTCCAAGTGGGTCTTTGGAGGGATGGAGAGGCCCTTGAGGGCCATGTAGGTGATTGTGGCCTAGCTCCAGCCTGACATCTTGGAGAGCTGGGGACATGAAGGGCAGGAATCATGACATGTAGGTACCAAGGTTTGGTTATCAACCAAATATCTCCCACGCTGGTTACACTCTGGAAAGTTTTCTGCCTGCTTTATTGGCCCTTTCCTTATCTTGTCCGGGTTAATCCGGTGGCATTCCATTTACAACTGCCACGCAGCCTCAAGAGAATTCATCCAGTATTTCACACCTCCCTCCTTAAGGCATACCAACCAGATCCCCATGGCCGTCAGATTCCCTGCTCCTCATTACCTAATGATCCGGATCCAGATGAATACGAAGTGGAGAGGCTGGTGGATTCTAGGTACAGACATGGTACTGTACAGTATCTGGTCCACTGGAAAGGTTACACCTCAGCAGAACGGACATGGGAACCCAGAAGCCACATTCATGCACCACGCCTTTTATGTCAATTTCACCGTCTTCACCCGGGGTAGCCCGGGGGAGTCCCGATGAGAATGAGGCATACTGTCACAATACGGCCATGGAGACTATGGAAAAGATGGAGGCTCGCTTAGGTCGTTCTTGAGGTTGTCTTACCGCACTAGTCTTCCTGACTGCGGGTCCTTTTAATGAGGCCACGCCCCTGCACGCTGCGTTGCATCTCACTTTGTTTGTTTCATACTTTCAACCGCGTCGCAGTGCCGCTCTCGTATTCCTCGAATATCTCCTACTTTTGTAATTCCGGTTATTCCCCCTCCTGTTTAACCTTCCCCGGTGTGTTTCTGCTTTCAGCCCTGTCTTCTGTAGGCGTTACCTCGGTGCGGTAATCTTTACTGTGAGCTTGTTTTTCAGATCTGTTTTTATATTTCTGCAAGCCCTTCTACCTGGGTTGGAAAGATCCTCTCTCTTTCCCTCTCCCGCACTAGTGCCTTTTTCCTTCTCTCCTTTGTACTGTAGCCCTTCGGTACCTCATTCTTTTCGTGCTCCCTCTCTTTCATTCTGTCTCCTATCGTTCGTCTCATTGCCTCTCCTCTGCCTCTTCTCATTTGTATTTTTCTTGGCTCTCACTCCCGCTCGCTCGCTCATTGATTGCTATCCCTTTCACTCTAGCTCCTCCCAACGGAATCAGCCTTTCTTCATTTCCTGCATGGCCTTTTCTCTTCCTTGACTATCTGACCCTTTCTGTATACTGGCTAATAACTTCCCCTAGGACTTCCAGCTACCATTTGTTCCCTTTTGCTCACTCACCTGAAGAGACTTTCACTTCCTCCATAAGTTTGCTGCGGGTGTGTGTACTCTCCCATTGGACTGCCAACAAGGCCACAGAGCCGCCAGACACACAGCCTCTTCCACTTCCGACATCAGCTGCTACCGGATCCACTACTTACCAGGGTTTTTTCTGCCTATTCGGCTTTTTCCCTGTTGTAAGGGACTGGCTCCCCTGGGGTCCCCTGGCTGCCTGTACAACTCATAGTCAGGGTGGCCTCGAGTGGAGACCGTCCCTATCTCTTCAAATGCAAGAAAGTGAAGAAAGTTTCAAAGACAGAGAACAAGGAAGACGAAATCAAGAAAGATAGAAGGAGAAGGTGGAAGACGTCAGGTTCGGGGAGCTTCTCAAAGGACTCAGGTGAGGAGACACAGGAGGAGGTAACCTCAGTTTCTGACATTACCTCTCACATTACCAGCATCCACCAATGCAGGCATTACCTTTCATATCAGCAACCCCACCAATGCACGCAACGCCTTTCACATCACTACCACCCACCAATGCATGACTCACCTCTCACATCATGATCACCCACCAGTGCAATAATTACCTCTCACATCGCCAATATCCACCAATGCATGATTCACCTTTCATATCAGCAACCCCAACGAATGCACGCCTCACCTCTCACATCACTACCACCCACCACTGCACAACTCACCTCTCACATCACCATCACCCAGCAGTGCAATAATTACATCTCACATCGCCAGCATCCACCAAGGCACGACGCACCTTTCATAACAGCAAACCCAACCAATGCACGACTCACCTCTCACATCACTACCACCCACCAATGCACAACTCACCTCTCACATCACGATCACCCAGCAGTGCAATATTTACCTCTCACACTGCCAGCATACATCAATGCATGCAACACCTTTATATCAGCAACCCTAACCAATGCACGACTCACCTCTCACATCACTCCCACCCACCAATACACAACTCACCTCTCACATCACGATCACCCACCAGTGCAATAATTACCTCTCACATCGCCAGCATCCACCAATGCATGGATCACCTTTCATATCAGCAACCCCCACCAATGCACAACTCTCCTCTCACATCATTACTATTCACCAATGCATGACTCTCCTCTCCATTCAGGATCACCCACAGTGCAATAATTACCTCTCACATCACCAGCATCCAGCAATGCACGCATCACCTTTCATATCAGCAATCCCCACCAATGCACGACTCTCCTCTCACATCACTACCACTCACCAATGCACAACTCTTCTCTCACATCAAGATCACCCAGCAGTGCAATAATTATCTCTCACATCACCAGCATCCACCAATGCATGCAACACCTTTCATATCAGCAACCCCCACCAATGCAGGACTCTCCTCTCACAACATGATCACCCACCAGTGCAATAATTACCTCTCACATCACCAGCATCCACCAATGCATGCATGACCTTTCATATCAGCAACCCCCACCAATGCACACATCGCCACTCACATCACTACCACCCACCAATGCACGACTCACCTCTCACATCACAATCACCCACCAGTGCAATAATTACCTCTCACATCGCAAGCATCCACCAATGCACGACTCACCTTTCATATCAACAACCCCAAACAATGCACAACTCTCCTCTCACATCCCTACCACTCACCAATGCACGACACTCCTCTCACATCACGATCACCCACCAGTGTAATAATTACCTCTCACATCGTGAGCATTCACCAATGCATGAGTCACCTCTCATATCACTACCACCCGCCAATGCACCACTCACCTCTCACATCATCATCACCCATCAGTGCAAAAATTACATCTCACATCACCAGCATCCACCAATGCATGCATCACCTTTCATATCAGCAACCCCCACCAATGCACGACTCACCCCTCACAGCACGATCACCCACCAGTGCAATAATTACCTCTCACATCGCCAGCACCCACCAAAGCACACATCACCTTTCATATCAGCAACCCCCACCAATGCACGACTCTCCTCTCACATCATGATCACCCATCAGTCCAATAATTTCCGCTCACATCGCCAGCATCCACCAATGCACGACTCACCTTTCATATCAGAAACCCCAACCAATGCACAACTCACCTCTCACATCACTACCAGCCACCAATGCACCACTCACCTCTCACATCATCATCACCCATCAGTGCAATAATTACATCTCACATCACCAGCATCCACCAATGCATGCATCACCTTTCATATCAGCAACCCCCACCAATGCACAACGCTCCTCTCACATCACAATCACCCACCAGTCCAATAATTACTCCTCACATCACCAGTATCCACCAATACACGCATCACCTTTCATATCAGCAACCACCACCAATGCACAACTCTCCTCACATCACAATCACCCACCAATGCACGAATCACCTCTCACATCACTATCACCCACCAGTGCAATAATTACCTCTCAAATCGCCAGCATCCACCAATGCATTAGTCACCTCTCACATCACAATCACCCACCAGTGCAATAATTACCTCTCACATCCCCAGCATCTACCAATGCATGCATGACCTTTTATATCAACATCCCCCACCAATGCACAACTTTCCTCTCACATCACGATCACCCAGCAGTGCAATAATTACCTCTCACATTGCCAGCATCCACCAATGCATGACTGACCTTCAATATCAGCAACCCCACCAATGCACAACTCTCCTCTCACATCATGAACACCCACCAGTGCAATAATTACCTCTCACATTGCCAGCATCCACCAAGGCATGCATATCCTTTCATATCAGCAACCCCCACCAATGCACGACTCTCCTCTCACATCACTACCACTCACCAATGCACGACTCTCCTCTCACATCAAGATCACCCAGCAGTGCAATAATTACCTCTCACATCACCAGCATCCGCCAATGCACGACTCACTTTTCAAATCAGCAACCCTCACCAATGCACAACTCTCCTCTCACATCACGATCACCAACCAGTGCAATAATTACCTCTCAACTTGCCAGCAACCACAATTGCACAATTGCACCAACCTCAGCTGTCATGTAAGAAACCCCTACCAATGCACGACTCTCCGCTCACACCACCATCACCCACCAGTGCAATAATGACCTCCCACATCACCAGCTTCACCCAATGCATGATTCATTTTTGATATCAGCAACCTCCTCCAATGCACAACTCCCCCCTTTCTTCACGATCAGCCAGCAGTGCAATAATTACTCTCACATTGCTGGCATCCACCAATGCATGTCTCACCTTTAATCTAAACAACCCCCACCAATGCACAACTCACCTCTCAAGTCACGATCACCCACCAGTGCAATAATTACCTCTCACATCGCCAGCATCTACCAATGCATGAGTCACCTCTCACATCAAGATCTCCCACCAGTGCACTAATTACCTCTTACATCGCCAGCATCTACCAATGCACGCATCACTTTTTATATCAGCATCCCCCACCAATGCAGGACTCTCCTCTCACATCACGATCACCGACCAGTGCAATAATTACCTCTCACATTGCCAGCAACCACCAATGCATGACTCACCTTTCACATCAGCAAGCCCCACAAATGTATGACTCACCTCTCACATCACTACCACTCACCAAGGCACGACTCTCCTCTCACATCACCATCACCCAGCAGTGTAATAATTACCTCTCACATCACCAGCATCCACCAAAGCAAGTACCACCTTTCACATCAGCAACCCCCACCAATACACGACTCTCCTCTCATATCATGACCACCCACCAGTGCAATAATTACCTCTCATATCACCAGCACCCACCAATGCACACATCACCTTTCACATTAGCAACCCCCACCAATGCACGACTCTCCTCTCACATCACAATCACCCAACAGTCAAATAATTACCTCTCACAACGCCAGCATCCACCAATGCACGGCTCACCTTTCATATCAGAAACCCCAACCAATGCATGAATCACCTATCAACTCGCTACCACCCACCAATGCCCGACTCACCTCTCACATCACGATCACCCAGCAGTGCAATAATTACTTCTCAAATCGCCAGCACCCACCAATGCAGGCATCACCTTTCATATCAGCAACCTCCACCAATGCATGACTCTCCTCTCACATTATGATCACCCACCAGTGTACTAATTACCTCTCACATCACCAGCACCCACCAATGCATGATTTACCTTTCATATCAGCAGCCCCCGCCAATGCACAACTCTCCACTCACATAAAGATCACCCAGCAGTGCAAAAATTACCTCTCATATCGCCAGCATCCACCAATGCATGCATAACCTTTCATATCAGCAACCCACACTAATGCACCTCTCATATCACCAGCACCCACCAATGCATGATTTACCTTTCATATCAGCAACCCCTGCCAATGCACAACTCTCCGCTCACATAAAGATCACCCACTAGTGCAATAATTACCTCTCACATCGCCAGCATCCACCAATGCATAACACACTTTTCATATCAGCAAGCCCCATTGATGTATGAACCTCCTCTCACATCACTACCTTTCACCAAGGCACGACTCTCCTCTCACATCACTATCACCCATCAGTGCAATAATTACCTCTCACATCGCCAGCATACACCAGTTCATGCATCACCTTTCATATCAACAACCCCCACCAATGCACAACTCTCCTCTCACATCACAATCACCCACCAATGCATGACTCACCTCTCACATCACTATCACCCACCAGTGCAATAATTACCTCTCAAATCACCAGCATCCACCAATGCATTAGTCACCTCTAACATCACAATCACCCACCAGTGCAATAATTACCTCTCACATCCCCAACATCTACCAATGCACGCATCACCTTTTATATCAACAACCCCCACCAATGCACAACTCTCCTCTCACATCACGATCACCAACCAGTGCAATAATTACCTCTCAACTCGCCAGCAACCACCAATGCACACCTCAGCTGTCATGTAAGAAACCCCCACCAATGCACGACTCTCCTCTCACACCACCATCACCCACCAGTGCAATAATTACCTCTCACATCGCCAGCATCCACTAATACATGCATCACCTTTCATATCAGCAACCCCCAGCAATTCACGACTCTCCTCTCACATCACAATCACACACCAATGCATGACTCACCTCTCACATCACGATCACCCACCAGTTCAATAATTACCTCTCACATCGCCAGCATCCACCAATGCATGACTCACCTTTCATATCAGCACACCCCACCAATACACGACTCTCCTCTCACATCACAATCACCCCACCAATGCAATAATTACCTCTCACATCGCCAGCATCCACCAATGCATGCCTCACCTTTAATCTAAACAACCCCCGCCAATGCACAACTCACCTCTCACATCACGATCACCCACCAGTGCAATAATTACCTCTCACATAGCCAGCATCTACCAATGCATGAGTCACCTCTCATATCAAGATCTCCCACCAGTGCACTAATTACCTCTTACATCGCCAGCATCTACCAATGCACGCATCACTTTTTATATCAGCAACCCCCACCAATGCAGGACTCTCCTCTCACATCACGATCACCGACCAGTGCAATAATTACCTCTCACATTGCCAGCATCTACCAATGCATGAATCACCTTTCACATCACCAGCATCCACCAAAGCAAGCACCACCTTTCACATCAGCAACCCCCACCAATGCACGACTCTCCTCTCACATCATGACCACCCACCAGTGCAATAATTACCTCTCATACAACCAGCACCCACCAATTCAAACATCACCTTTCACATTAGCAACCCCCACCAATGCACGACTCTCCTCTCACATCACAATCACACCAACAGTCAAATAATTACCTCTCACATCTCCAGCATCCACCAATGCACGGCTCACCTTTCATATCAGAAACCCCAATCAATGCCCGACTCACCTATCAACTCGCTACCACCCACCAATGCCCGACTCACCTCTCACATCACGATCACCCAGCAGTGCAATAATTACCTCTCACATCGCCAGCACCCACCAATGCACGCATTACCTTTCATATCAGCAACCTCCACCAATGTACGACTCTCCTCTCACATCATGATCACCCACCAGTGTACTAATTACCTCTCACATCACTAGCACCCACCAATGCATGATTTACCTTTCATATCAGCAATCCCGCCAATGCACAACTCTCTGCTCACATAAAGATCACCCAGCAGTGCAAAAATTACCTCTTATATCGCCAGCATCCACCAATGCATGCATAACCTTTCATATCAGCAACCCACACTAATGCACCACTCACCTCTCATATCACCAGCACCCGCCAATGCATGATTTACCTTTCATATCAGCATCCCCAGCCAATGCACAACTCTCCGCTCACATAAAGATCACCCACTAGTGCAATAATTTCCTCTCACATCACCAGCATCCACCAATGCATGACTCACTTTTCATATCAGCAAGCCCCATTGATGTATGAATCACCTCTCACATCACTACCATTCACCAAGGTACGACTCTCCTCTCACATCACTATCAACCATCAGTGCAATAATTACCACTCACATCGCCAGCATACACCAATTCATGCATCACCTTTCATATCAGAAACCCCAACCAATGCACCACTCACCTTTCACATCACTACCACCCACCAATGCACGAGTCACCTCTCACATCACGATCATATCACTTTCAGATCAGCCACCCCCGCCAATGCACAACTCTCCTCTCATATCAAGATCACCCAGCAGTGCAATAATTACCACTCACATCGCCAGCATCCACCAATGCACGCATCATCTTTCATATCAGCACCTCCCACCAATGCATGACTCTCCTCTCACATCACGATCACCCACCAGTGCAATAATTAAATCTCACATTGACAGCATCCACCAATGCCCGACTCTCAGTTCATATCAGCAACCACCTCCAATGCACGACTCTCCTCTCACGTCACAATCACACACCAATGCATGACTCACCTCTCACATCACGATCACCCACCAGTTCATTAATTACGACTCATATTTCATCTCAGCACCTCCCACCAATACACGACTCTCGTCTCACATCACGATCACCCACCAGTGCAATAATTACTTCTTATATCGCCAGCATCTACCAATGCACGCATCACTTTTTATATCAGCAACCCCCACCAATGTAGGACTCTCCTCTCACATCATGATCACTGACCAGTGCAATAATTACCTCTCACATCGCCAGCATCCACCAATGCATGAATCACCTTTCACATCAGCAAGCCCCACAAATGTATGACTCACCTCTCACATCACTACCAATCACCAAGGCACAACTCTCCTCTCACATCACCATCACCCAGCAGTGCAATAATTACCTCTCACATCACCAGCATCCACCAAAGCAAGCACCACCTTTCACATCAGCAACCCCCACCAATGCACGACTCTCCTCTCACATCATGACCACCCACCAGTGCAATAATTACCTCTCATATAACCAGCACCCACCAATTCACACATCACCTTTCACATTAGCAACCCCCACCAATGCACGACTCTCCTCTCACATCACAATCACCCAACAGTCAAATAATTACCTCTCACATTTCCAGCATCCACCAATGCACGGCTCACCTTTCATATCAGAAACCCCAATCAATGCACGACTCACCTATCAACTCGCCACCACCCACCAATGCCCGACTCACCTCTCACATCACGATCACCCAGCAGTGCAATAATTACCTCTCACATCGCCAGCACCCACCAATGCACGCATCATCTTTCATATCAGCAACCTCCACCAATGCACGACTCTCCTCTCACATCATGATCACCCACCAGTGTACTAATTACCTCTCACATCACCAGCACCCACCAATGCATGATTTACCTTTCATATCAGCAACCCCTGCCAATGCACAACTCTCCGCTCACATAAAGATCACCCAGCAGTGCAATAATTACCTCTCATATCGCCAGCATCCACCAATGCATGCATAACCTTTCATATCAGCAACCCACACTAATGCACCACTCACCTCTCACATCACCAGCACCCACCAATGCATGATTTACCTTTCATATCAGCAACCCCCGCCAATGCACAACTCTCTGCTCACATAAAGATCACCCACTAGTGCAATAATTACCTCTCATATCGCCAGCATCCACCAATGCATGAGTCACCTCTCACATCATGATCAACCACCAGTGCAATAATTACCTCTCACATCACCAGCATCCACCAATGCATGACTCACTTTTCATATCAGCAAGCCCCATTGATGTATGAATCACCTCTCACATCACTACCATTCACCAAGGCACGACTCTCCTCTCACATCACTATCAACCATCAGTGCAATAATTACCTCTCACATCACCAGCATACACCAATTCATACATCACCTTTCATATCAGCAACCCCCACCAATGCACGACTCTCCTCTCACATCATGATCACCCACAAGTGCAATAATTACCTCTCACATCGCAAGCACCCACCAATACACACATCGCCTTTCACATCAGCAACCCCCACCAATGCACGACTCTCCTCTCACATCACAGTCACACACCAGTCCAATAATTACCACTCACATAACCAGCATCCACCAATGCACAACTCACCTTTCATATCAGAAACCCCAACCAATGCACCACTCACATCACTACCACCCACCAATGCACAAGCCACCTCTCACATCACGATCATATCACTTTCAGATCAGCCACCCCCGCCAATGCACGACTCTCCTCTCACGTCACAATCACACACCAATGCATGACTCACCTCTCACATCATGATCACCCACCAGTTCATTAATTACCTCTCACATCGCCAGCATCCACCAATGCACGACTCTTCTTTCATCTCAGCACCCCCCACCAATACACGACACTCGTCTCACATCACGATCACCCACCAGTGCAATAATTACCTCTCATATCGCCAGCATCTACCAATGCATGCATCACTTTTTATATCAGCAACCCCCACCAATGTAGGACTCTCCTCTCACATCACTACCACACACCAAGGCACGACTCTCCTCTCACATCACCATAACCCAGCAGTGCAATAATTACCTCTCACATCACCAGCATCCACCAAAGCAAGCATCACCTTTCACATCAGCAACCCCCACCAATGCACGACACTCCTCTTACATCATGATCACTGACCAGTGCAATAATTACCTCTCACATCACCAGCATCCACCAATGCATGACTCACCTTTCACATCAGCAAGCCCCACCAATGTATGACTCACCTCACACATCACTACCACACACCAAGGCACGACTCTAATCTCACATCACCATAACCCAGCAGTGCAATAATTACCTCTCACATCACTAGCATCCACCAAAGCAAGCATCACCTTTCACATCAGCAACCCCCACCAATGCACGACACTCCTCTTACATCATGATCACGCACCAGTGCAATAATTACCTCTCATATCACAAGCACCCACCAATGCACACATCACCTTTCACATTAGCAGCCCCCACCAATGCATGACTCTCCTCTCACATCACGATCACCCACCAGTCAAATAATTACGTCTCACATCGCCAGCATCCACCAATGCATGGCTCACCTTTCATATCAGAAACCCCAACCAATGCACGACTCACCTATCATCTCGCTACCACCCACCAATGCATGACTCACCTCTAACATCACGATCATATCACCTTTCAGATCAGCCACCCCGCCAATGCACAACTCTCCTCTCATATCAAGATCACCCAGCAGTGCAATAATTACCACTCACATCGCCAGCATCCACCAATGCACGCATCACCTTTCGTATCAGCAACCCCCACCAATGCACTACTCCCCTTTCACATCACGATCACCTGCCAGTGCAATAATTACCTCTCACATTGCCAGCATCCACCAATGCACAACTCTCCTTTCATATCAGCAACCACCTCCAATGCACGACTCTCCTTTCACATCATGATCACCCAACGGAGAATAGCTCAGTGGCAACGTGCTCGCCTTTTGAACAAGACGATGCGGAGCAACACAGGTTCAATCCCGGGTCCGTGCTGAGAAACCTCTGGGTATTAAGCATGATATAAATAACTAATCATATCATATCAAATCAAATTACATATCATATCACCAGTGCAATAATTACCTCTCACATCGCCAGCATCCACCAATGCATGACTCACCTCTCACATCGCAACCAACCGCAGTGCAATTTAACTCTCACATCGCCAGCACCCACCAATGCACGACTCACCTTTCATATCAGCAACCCCCACCAATGCACGACTCTCCTCTCACATCACTACCACTCACCAATGCACAACTCTCCTCTCACATCACGATCACCAACCAGTGCAATAATTACCTCTCAACTCGCCAGCAACCACCAATGCACACCTCAGCTGTCATGTAAGAAACCCCCACCAATGCACGACTCTTCTCTCACACCACCATCACCCACTAGTGCAATAATTACCTCTCACATCGCCAGCATCCACTAATACATGCATCACCTTTCATATCAGCAACCCCCAGCAATTCACGACTCTCCTCTCACACCACCATCACCCACCAGTGCAATAATGACCTCCCACATCACCAGCTTCACCCAATGCGTGATTAATTTTTGATATCAGCAACCTCCTCCAATGCACAACTCCCACCTTTCTTCACGATCAGCCAGCAGTGCAATAATTACTCTCACATTTCGGCATCCACCAATGCATGACTCACCTTTCATATCAGCAACCCCCCACCAATGCACAACTC
>CM030325.1:1035785504-1035826474 GCA_002915635.3 Ambystoma mexicanum
CCAATGTATGACTCACCTCTCACATCACTACCACACACCAAGGCACGACTCTCCTCTCACATCACCATAACCCAGCAGTGCAATAATTACCTCTCACATCACCAGCATCCACCAATGCACAACTCTCCTTTCATATCAGCAACCACGACCAATGCATGACTCCCCTCTCACATCATGCTCACCCACCAGTGCAATAATTACCCCTCATATCACAAGCACCCACCAATGCACACATCACCTTTCACATTAGCAGCCCCCACCAATGCACGACTCTCACATCACGATCACCCACCAGTCAAATAATTACCTCTCACATCGCCAGCATCCACCAATGCACGGCTCACCTTTCATATCAGAAACCCCAACCAATGCACGACTCACCTATCAACTCGCTACCACCCACCAATGCATGACTCACATCACGATCATATCACCTTTCAGATCAGCCACCCCCGCCAATGCACAACTCTCCTCTCATATCAAGATCACCCAGCAGTGCAATAATTACCACTCCCATCGCCAGCATCCACCAATGCACGCATCACCTCTCATATCAGCAACCCCCACCAATGCACGACTCTCCTCTCACATCACGATCACCCACCAGTGCAATAATTACCTCTCACATTGCCAGCATCCACCAATGCACAACTCTCCTTTCATATCAGCAACCACCTCCAATGCACGACTCTTCTTTCACATCATGATCACCCAACGGAGAATAGCTCAGTGGCAACGCGCTCGCCTTGGGAACAAGACGACGCGGAGCAACACAGGTTCAATCCTGGGTCCGTGCTGAGAAACCTCTGGGTATTAAGCATGATATAATAACCAATCATTATCATATCAAATCAAATTACATATCATATCACCAGTGCAATAATTACCTCTCACATCGCCAGCATCCACCAATGCATGACTCACCTCTCACATCGCAACCAACCGCAGTGCAATTTACCTCTCACATCGCCAGCACCCACCAATGCACGACTCACCTTTCATATCAGCAACCCCGCCAATGCACAACTCTCCTCTCACATCAAGATCACCCGGGAGTGCAATAATCACCTCTCACATCGCCAGCATCGACCAATGCACGCATCACCTTTCATATTAGCAACCCCCACCAATATACGACTCTCTTCTCACATCATGATCACCCACCAGTGCAATAATTACCTCTCACATCGCCAGCATCCACCAATTCATGACTCACCTTTCATATCAGCACCCCACCAATGCACGACTCACCTCTCACATCATTACCACACATCAAGGCACGACTCACCTCTCACATCACTACCACCCAGCAACGCATGACTTGCCTCACCCATGAACAAACCATGCCAATGCACGACTCTCCTCTCACATCATGATCACCCACCAGTGCAATAATTACCTCTCACATTGCCAGCACCCACCAATGCACACATCACCTTTCACATCAGCAACACCCACCAATGCATGACTCACATCTCACATCGCGACTAGCTGGCAGTGCAATAATTACCTCTCACATCACCAGCACACACCAATTCATGACTCACCTTTCATATCAGCAACCCCGCCAATCCACAACACTCCTCTCACATCAAGATCACCCAGCAGTGCACTAATTACCTCTGACATCGCAAGCATCTACCAATGCACGCATCACCTTTCATATCAGCAACCCTCACCAATGCATGACTCTCCTCTCACATCACTATCACCCACCTGTCAAGAAATTACCTCTCACATCACCAGCATTAACCAATGCACAACTCACCTTTCATATCAGAAACCCCAACCAATGCACGACTCACTTTTCACATCACGATCACCCACCAGTGCAATAATTACCTCTCACATCACCAGCACCCACCAATGCATGCATCACCTTTCACATCAGCAACTCCCACCAATGCACGACTATCCTCTCACATCATGGTCACCGACCAGTGCAATAATTACTTCTCACATCACCAGCACCCACCAATGTATGACTCACCTGTCATATCAGCAACCCCCGACAATGCACATCTCTCAGTTTACATCAAGATCACCCAGCAGTGCAATAATTACCTCTCACATCACCAGAATCCCCCAATGCATGCATCAACTTTCATATCAGCAACCAACACCAATGCACGACTCACCTCTCACATCACTACCACCCACCAATGCATGACTCACCTCTCACATAACAATCACCCACCAGTGCAAAAATGACCTCTCATATCGCCAGCATCCACCAATGCATGAGTAACCTCTCACATCACGGTCAACCACCTGTGCAATAATTACCTCTCACATCGCCAGCATCCACCAATGCATGACTCACTTTTCATATCACCAAGCCCCACCAATGTACAAATCACCTCTCACATCACTACCATTCACCAAGGCACGACTCTCCTCTCACATCGCCATCACCCAGCAGCGCAATAATACTCAATGCCACAATGCACGCATCACCTTTCATATCAAAACCCCCACCAATGCTTGACTCTCCTCTCACATCATGATCACCCACCAGTGCAATAATTACCTCTCTCATCGCCAGCACTCACCAATGCACAAATCACCTCTCACATCACTACCATTCACCAAGGCACGACTCTCCTCTCACATCGACATCACCCAGCAGCGCAATAATTACCTCTCACATCAACATCATCCACCAATGCATGCATCACCTTTCATATCAGCAACCACCACCAATGCACTTCTCTCCTCTCACATCATGATCACCCACGAGTGCTATAATTACCTCTCACATCACCAGCATCCACCAATGCATGACTCGCCTTTCATATCAGCACCCCCCACCAATGCACGACTCACCTCTCATATCATTACCACTCACCAAGGCATGCCTCACCTCTCAAATCACTACCACCCAGCAACGCATGATTTGCCTGACCCGTGAACAAACCATGCCAATACACGACTCTCCTCTCACATCACGATCACCCACCAGTCCAATAATTTCCGCTCACATCGCCAGCATCCACCAATGCACGGCTCACCTTTCATATCAGAAATCCAACCAATGCACAACTCACCTCTCAGATCACTACCACCCACCAATGCACGACTCACCCCTCACAGCACGATCACCCACCAGTGCAATAATTACCTCTCACATCGCCAGCACCCACCAAAGCACACATCAACTTTCATATCAGCAACCCCCACCAATGCACGACTCTCCTCTCACATCATGATCACCCACCAGTCCAATAATTTCCGCTCACATCGCCAGCATCCACCAATGCACGACTCACCTTTCATATCAGAAACCCCAACCAATGCACAACTCACCTCTCACATCACTACCAGCCACCAATGCATGACTCACCTCTCACATCACGATCACCCACCAGTGCAATAATTACCTCTCACATCGCCAGCACCCACCAATGCACGCATCACCTTTCATATCAGAAACCCACCAATGCACGACTCTCCTCTCACATCATGATCACCCACCAGTGCAATAATTACCTCTAACATTGCCAGCATCCACCAATGCACAACTCTCCTTTCATATCAGCAACCACGACCAATGCATGACTCCCCTCTCACATCATGCTCACCCACCAGTGCAATAATTACCCCTCACATCGCCAGCACCCACCAATGCAAACTCACCTTTCAGATCAGCAACCCCCACCAATGCACGACTCTCCTCTCACATCAAGATCACCCAGCAGTGCAATAATTACCTTTCACATCGCCAGCATCCACCAATGCACGGCTCACCTTTCATATCAGAAACCCCAACCAATGCACGACTCACCTATCAACTCGCTACCACCCACCAATGCATGACTCACCTCTCACATCACGATGATATCACCTTTCAGATCAGCCACCCCCGCCAATGCACAACTCTCCTCTCATATCAAGATCACCCAGCAGTGCAATAATTACCACTCACATCGCCAGCATCCACCAATGCACGCATCACCTTTCATATCAGCAACCCCCACCAATGCACGACTCTCCTCTCACATCACGATCACCCACCAGTGCAATAATTACCTCTCACATTGCCAGCATCCACCAATGCACAACTCTCCTTTCATATCAGCAACCACCTCCAATGCACGACTCTCCTTTCACATCATGATCACCCAACGGAGAATAGCTCAGTGGCAACGCGCTCGCGTTTGGAACAAGACGACGCGGAGCAACACAGGTTCAATCCCGGGTCCGTGCTGAGAAACCTCTGGGTATTAAGCATGATATAAATAACCAATTGTATCATATCAAATCAAATTACATATCATATCACCAGTGCAATAATTACCTCTCACATCGCCAGCATCCACCAATGCATGACTCACCTCTCACATCGCAACCAACCGCAGTGCAATTTACCTCTCACATCGCCAGCACCCACCAATGCATGACTCACCTTTCATATCAGCAACCCCGCCAATGCAAAACTCTCCTCTCACATCAAGATCACCCGGGAGTGCAATAATCACCTCTCACATCGCCAGCATCGACCAATGCACGCATCACCTTTCATATTAGCAACCCCCACCAATATACGACTCTCTTCTCACATCATGATCACCCACCAGTGCAATAATTACCTCTCACATCGCCAGCATCCACCAATGCATGACTCACCTTTCATATCAGCACCCCACCAATGCACGACTCACCTCTCACATCATTACCACACACCAAGGCATGACTCACCTCTCACATCACTACCACCCAGCAACGCATGACTTGCCTCACCCATGAACAAACCATGCCAATGCACGACTCTCCTCTCACATCATGATCACCCACCAGTGCAATAATTACCTCTCACATCGCCAGCACCCACCAATGCACACATCACCTTTCACATCAGCAACACCCACCAATGCATGACTCACATCTCACATCGTCGACTAGCTGGCAGTGCAATAATTACCTCTCACATCACCAGCACACACCAATTCATGACTCACCTTTCATATCAGCAACCCCGCCAATCCACAACACTCCTCTCACATCAAGATCACCCAGCAGTGCACTAATTACCTCTGACATCGCCAGCATCTACCAATGCACGCATCAC
The DNA here is from genome assembly GCA_002915635.3 of Ambystoma mexicanum. Taxonomy (NCBI): domain Eukaryota; kingdom Metazoa; phylum Chordata; class Amphibia; order Caudata; family Ambystomatidae; genus Ambystoma; species Ambystoma mexicanum. Next base: position 1,035,790,573 of record CM030325.1, read on the forward strand.
CTTTCATATCAGCAACCCTCACCAATGCATGACTCTCCTCTCACATCACTATCACCCACCTGTCAAAAATTACCTTCTCACATCACCAGCATTAACCAATGCACAACTCACCTTTCATATCAGAAACCCCAACCAATGCACGACTCACTTTTCACATCACGATCACCCACCAGTGCAATAATTACCTCTCACATCACCAGCACCCACCAATGCATGCATCACCTTTCACATCAGCAACCCCCACCAATGCACTTCTCTCCTCTCACATCATGAACACCCACGAGTGCTATAATTACCTCTCACATCACCAGCATCCACCAATGCATGACTCGCCTTTCATATCAGCACCCCCCACCAATGCACGACTCACCTCTCACATCATTACCACTCACCAAGGCATGTCTCACCTCTCAAATCACTACCACCCAGCAACGCATGATTTGCCTCACCCGTGAACAAACCATGCCAATGCACGACTCTCCTCTCACATCACGTTCACCCACCAGTCCAATAATTTCCGCTCACCTCGCCAGCATCCACCAATGCACGACTCACCTTTCATATCAGAAACCCCAACCAATGCACAACTCACCTCTCACATCACTACCAGCCACCAATGCATGACTCACCTCTCACATCACGATCACCCACCAGTGCAATAATTACCTCTCACATCGCCAGCACCCACCAATGCACGCATCACCTTTCATATCAGAAACCCACCAATGCACGACTCTCCTCTCACATCATGATCACCCACCAGTGCAATAATTACCGCTCACATCGCCAGCATCCACCAATGCACGACTCAACTTTCATATCAGAAACCCCAACCAATGCACAACTCACCTCTCACATCACTACCAGCCACCAATGCATGACTCACTTCTCACATCACGATCACCCACCAGTGCAATAATTACCTCTCACATCGCCAGCACCCACCAATGCACGCATCACCTTTCATATCAGAAACCCACCAATGCACGACTCTCCTCTCACATCATGATCACCCACCAGTGCAATAATTACCTCTCACATTGCCAGCATCCACCAATGCACAACTCTCCTTTCATATCAGCAACCACGACCAATGCACGACTCCCCTCTCACATCATGCTCACCCATCAGTGCAATAATTACCCCTCACATCGCCAGCACCCACCAATGCAAGACTCACCTTTCAGATCAGCATCCCCCACCAATGCACAACTCTCCTCTCACATCAAGATCACCCAGCAGTGCAATAATTACCTTTCACATCACCAGCATCCACCAATGCACGCATCAACTTTCATATCAGCAAACCCCACCAATACACGACTCTCCTCTCACATCACGATCACCCACCAGTGCAATTATTACCTCTCACATCGCCAGCATCCACCAATGCACAACTCTCCTTTCATATCAGCAACCACCACCAATGCACGACTCCCCTCTCACATCATGATCACCCACCAGTGCAATAATTACCTCTTACATCACCAGCATCCACCAATGCATGACTCACCTTTCATATCAGCACCCCCCACCAATGCACAACTCACCTCTCACATCATTACCACTCACCAATGCACAACTCTCCTTTCAGATCAGCAACCCCCGCCCATGCACACCACTCCTCTCACATCATGATCAACCACCAGTGCAATAATTACCTCTCACATCACCAGCATCCACCAATGCATGACTCACTTTTCATATCAGCAAGCCCCATTGATGTATGAATCACCTCTCACATCACTACCATTCACCAAGGCACAACTCTCCTCTCACATCACTATCAACCATCAGTGCAATAATTACCTCTCACATCGCCAGCATACACCAATTCATGCATCACCTTTCATATCAGCAACCCCCACCAATGCACGACTCTCCTCTCACATCATGATCACCCACAAGTGCAATAATTACCTCTCACATCGCAAGCACCCACCAATACACACATCGCCTTTCACATCAGCAACCCCCACCAATGCACGACTCTCCTCTCACATCACAGTCACACACCAGTCCAATAATTACCACTTACATCACCAGCATCCACCAATGCACGACTCACCTTTCATATCAGAAACCCCAACCAATGCACCACTCACCGTTCACATCACTACCACCCACCAATGCATGAGTCACCTCTCACATCACAATAATATCACTTTCAGATCAGCCACCCCCGCCAATGCACAACTCTCCTCTCATATCAAGATCACCCAGCAGTGCAATAATTACCACTCACATCGCCAGCATCCACCAATGCACGCATCATCTTTCATATCAGCAACCCCACCAATGCACAACTCTTCTCTCACATCATGATCACCCACCAATGCAATAATTAAATCTCACATTGACAGCATCCACCAATGCACGACTCTCAGTTCATATCAGCAACCACCTCCAATGCACGACTCTCCTCTCACGTCACAATCACACACCAATGCATGACTCACCTCTCACATCATGATCACCCACCAGTTCATTAATTACCTCTCACATCGCCAGTATCCACCAATGCACAACTCATCTTTCATCTCAGCACCCCCACCAATACACGACTCTCGTCTCACATCACGATCACCCACCAGTGCAATAATTACCTCTCACATCGCCAGCAGCCACCAATGCATGACTCACCTTTCACATCAGCAAGCCCCACCAATGTATGACTCACCTCTCACATCACTACCACACACCAAGGCACGACTCTCCTCTCACATCACCATAACCCAGCAGTGCAATAATTACCTCTCACATCACCAGCATCCACCAAAGCAAGCATCACCTTTCACATCAGCAACCCCCACCAATGCACGACTCTCCTCTCACATCATGATCACCCACCAGTGCAATAATTACCCCTCACATCGCCAGCACCCACCAATGCAAGACTCACCTTTCAGATCAGCAACCCCACCAATGCACGACTCTCACATCACGATCACCCACCAGTCAAATAATTACCTCTCACATCGCCAGCATCCACCAATGCACGGCTCACCTTTCATATCAGAAACCCCAACCAATGCACGACTCACCTATCAACTCGCTACCACCCACCAATGCATGACTCACATCACGATCATATCACCTTTCAGATCAGCCACCCCCGCCAATGCACAACTCTCCTCTCATATCAAGATCACCCAGCAGTGCAATAATTACCACTCCCATCGCCAGCATCCACCAATGCACGCATCACCTCTCATATCAGCAACCCCCACCAATGCACGACTCTCCTCTCACATCACGATCACCCACCAGTCAAATAATTACCTCTCACATCGCCAGCATCCACCAATGCACGGCTCACCTTTCATATCAGCAACCACCTCCAATGCACGACTCTTCTTTCACATCATGATTACCCAACGGAGAATAGCTCAGTGGCAACGCGCTCGCCTTGGGAACAAGACGACGCGGAGCAACACAGGTTCAATCCTGGGTCTGTGCTGAGAAACCTCTGGGTATTAAGCATGATATAAATAACCAATCATATCATATCAATCAAATTACATATCATATCACCAGTGCAATAATTACCTCTCACATCGCCAGCATCCACCAATGCATGACTCACCTCTCACATCGCAACCAACCGCAGTGCAATTTACCTCTCACATCGCCAGCACCCACCAATGCACGACTCACCTTTCATATCAGCAACCCCGCCAATGCACAACTCTCCTCTCACATCAAGATCACCCGGGAGTGCAATAATCACCTCTCACATCACCTCTCACATCGCCAGCATCGACCAATGCACGCATCACCTTTCATATTAGCAACCCCCACCAATATACGACTCTCTTCTCACATCATGATCACCCACCAGTGCAATAATTACCTCTCACATCGCCAGCATCCACCAATGCATGACTCACCTTTCATATCAGCACCCCACCAATGCACGACTCACCTCTCACATCATTACCACACACCAAGGCACGACTCACCTCTCACATCACTACCACCCAGCAACGCATGACTTGCCTCACCCATGAACAAACCATGCCAATGCACGACTCTCCTCTCACATCATGATCACCCACCAGTGCAATAATTACCTCTCACATCGCCAGCACCCACCAATGCACACATCACCTTTCACATCAGCAACACCCACCAATGCATGACTCACATCTCACATCGCGACTAGCTGGCAGTGCAATAATTACCTCTCACATCACCAGCACACACCAATTCATGACTCACCTTTCATATCAGCAACCCCGCCAATCCACAACACTCCTCTCACATCAAGATCACCCAGCAGTGCACTAATTACCTCTGACATCGCCAGCATCTACCAATGCACGCATCACCTTTCATATCAGCAACCCTCACCAATGCATGACTCTCCTCTCACATCACTATCACCCACCTGTCAAGAAATTACCTCTCACATCACCAGCATTAACCAATGCACAACTCACTTTCATATCAGAAACCCCAACCAATGCACGACTCACTTTTCACATCACGATCACCCACCAGTGCAATAATTACCTCTCACATCACCAGCACCCACCAATGCATGCATCACCTTTCACATCAGCAACCCCACCAATGCACGACTATCCTCTCACATCATGGTCACCGACCAGTGCAATAATTACTTCTCACATCACCAGCACCCACCAATGTATGACTCACCTGTCATATCAGCAACCCCCGACAATGCACATCTCTCAGTTTACATCAAGATCACCCAGCAGTGCAATAATTACCTCTCACATCACCAGAATCCACCAATGCATGCATCAACTTTCATATCAGCAACCAACACCAATGCACGACTCACCTCTCACATCACTACCACCCACCAATGCATGACTCACCTCTCACATCACAATCACCCACCAGTGCAAAAATGACCTCTCATATCGCCAGCATCCACCAATGCATGACTCACTTATCATATCAGCAAGCCCCACCAATGTACAAATCACCTCTCACATCACTACCATTCACCAAGGCACGACTCTCCTCTCACATCACCATCACCCAGCAGCGCAATAATTACCTCTCACATCGCCAGCATCCACCAATGCACGCATCACCTTTCATATCAGAAACCCCACCAATGCATGACTCTCCTCTCACATCATGATCACCCACCAGTGCAATAATTACCTCTCTCATCGCCAGCACCCACCAATGCACACATCACCTTTCACATCAGCATCCCCCACCAATGCATGACTCACCTTTCACATGGCGACCAACCGGCAGTGCAATGCTTGCCTCTCACATTGCCATCACGCACCAATGCACAACTCACCTTTCATATCAGCAACTCCCGCCAATGCACAACTCTCCTCTCCCATCAAGATCACCCAGCAGTTCAATAATCACCTCTCACATCAACATCATCCACCAATGCACGCATCACCTTTCATATCAGCAACCACCACCAATGCACTTCTCTCCTCTCACATCATGATCACCCACGAGTGCTATAATTACCTCTCACATCACCAGCATCCACCAATGCATGACTCGCCTTTCATATCAGCACCCCCCACCAATGCACGACTCACCTCTCACATCATTACCACTCACCAAGGCATGTCTCACCTCTCAAATCACTACCACCCAGCAACGCATGATTTGCCTCACCCGTGAACAAACCATGCCAATGCACGACTCTCCTCTCACATCACGATCACCCACCAGTCCAATAATTTCCGCTCACATCGCCAGCATCCACCAATGCACGACTCACCTTTCATATCAGAAATCCAACCAATGCACAACTCACCTCTCACATCACTACCACCCACCAATGCACGACTCACCCCTCACAGCACGATCACCCACCAGTGCAATAATTACCTCTCACATCGCCAGCACCCACCAAAGCACACATCACCTTTCATATCAGCAACCCCCACCAATGCACGACTCAACTTTCATATCAGAAACCCCAACCAATGCACAACTCACCTCTCACATCACTACCAGCCACCAATGCATGACTCACTTCTCACATCACGATCACCCACCAGTGCAATAATTACCTCTCACATCGCCAGCACCCACCAATGCACGCATCACCTTTCATATCAGAAACCCACCAATGCACGACTCTCCTCTCACATCATGATCACCCACCAGTGCAATAATTACCTCTCACATTGCCAGCATCCACCAATGCACAACTCTCCTTTCATATCAGCAACCACGACCAATGCACAACTCCCCTCTCACATCATGCTCACCACCAGTGCAATAATTACCCCTCACATCGCCAGCACCCACCAATGCAAGACTCACCTTTCAGATCAGCATCCCCCACCAATGCACAACTCTCCTCTCACATCAAGATCACCCAGCAGTGCAATAATTACCTTTCACATCACCAGCATCCACCAATGCACGCATCAACTTTCATATCAGCAAACCCACCAATACACGATCTCCTCTCACATCACGATCACCCACCAGTGCAATTATTACCTCTCACATTGCCAGCATCCACCAATGCACACTCTCCTTTCATATCAGCAACCACCACCAATGCACGACTCCCTCTCACATCATGATCACCCACCAGTGCAATAATTACCTCTTACATCGCCAGCATCCACCAATGCATGACTCACCTTTCATATCAGCACCCCCACCAATGCACAACTCACCTCTCACATCATTACCACTCACCAATGCACAACGCTCCTTTCAGATCAGCAACCCCCGCCCATGCACACCACTCCTCTCACATCAAGATCACCCAGAAGTGCAATAATTACCTCTCACATCGCCAGCATCCACCAATGCACGCATCACCTTTCATATCAGCAACCCCCAATAATGCACGACTCACCTCTCACATCACGATCACCCACCAGTGTAATAATTACCTCTCAATCACCAGCACCCACCAATGATGCATCACTTTCATACCAGCATCCCCACCAATGCACGACTCTCCTCTCACATCACGATCACCCACTAGTGCAATAATTACCTCTCACATCGCCAGCATCACCAATGCATGACTCACTTTTCATATCAGCAACCCCACCAATGCATGACTCACTCTCACATCACAATCACCCACCAGTGCAAAAATGACCTCTCATATCGCCAGCATCCACCAATGCATGAGTAACCTCTCACATCACGGTCAACCACCAGTGCAATAATTACCTCTCATATCGCCAGCATCCACCAATGCATGACTCACTTTTCATATCACCAAGCCCCACCAATGTACAAATCACCTCTCACATCACTACCATTCACCAAGGCACGACTCTCCTCTCACATCACCATCACCCAGCAGCGCAATAATTACCTCTCACATCGCCAGCATCCACCAATGCACGCATCACCTTTCATATCAAAACCCCCACCAATGCATGACTCTCCTCTCACATCATGATCACCCACCAGTGCAATAATTACCTCTCTCATCGCCAGCACTCACCAATGCACACATCACCTTTCACATCAGCATCCCCCACCAATGCATGACTCACCTTTCACATGGCGACCAACCGGCAGTGCAATGCTTGCCTCTCACATTGCCATCACGCACCAATGCACAACTCACCTTTCATATCAGCAACTCCCGCCAATGCACAACTCTCCTCTCCCTCAAGATCACCAGCAGTTCAATAATCACCTCTCACATCAACATCATCCACCAATGCACGCATCACCTTTCATATCAGCAACCACCACCAATGCACTTCTCTCCTCTCACATCATGATCACCCACGAGTGCTATAATTACCTCTCACATCACCAGCATCCACCAATGCATGACTCGCCTTTCATATCAGCACCCCCACACAATGCACGACTCACCTCTACATCATTACACTCACCAAGGCATGTCTCACCTCTCAAATCACTACCACCCAGCAACGCATGATTTGCCTCACCCGTGAACAAACCATGCCAATGCACGACTCTCCTCTCACATCACGATCACCCACCAGTCCAATAATTTCTGCTCACATCGCCAGCATCCACCAATGCACGACTCACCTTTCATATCAGAAATCCAACCAATGCACAACTCACCTCTCACATCACTACCACCCACCAATGCACGACTCACCCCTCACAGCACGATCACCCACCAGTGCAATAATTACCTCTCACATCGCCAGCACCCACCAAAGCACACATCACCTTTCATATCAGCAACCCCCACCAATGCACGACTCTCCTCTCACATCATGATCACCCACCAGTCCAATAATTTCCGCTCACATCGCCAGCATCCACCAATGCACGACTCACCTTTCATATCAGAAACCCCAACCAATGCACAACTCACCTCTCACATCACTACCAGCCACCAATGCATGACTCACTTCTCACATCACGATCACCCACCAGTGCAATAATTACCTCTCACATCGCCAGCACCCACCAATGCACGCATCACCTTTCATATCAGAAACCCACCAATGCACGACTCTCCTCTCACATCATGATCACCCACCAGTGCAATAATTACCTCTCACATTGCCAGCATCCACCAATGCACAACTCTCCTTTCATATCAGCAACCACGACCAATGCACGACTCCCCTCTCACATCATGCTCACCCACCAGTGCAATAATTACCCCTCACATCGCCAGCACCCACCAATGCAAGACTCACCTTTCAGATCAGCAACCCCCACCAATGCACAACTCTCCTCTCACATCAAGATCACCCAGCAGTGCAATAATTACCTTTCACATCACCAGCATCCACCAATGCACGCATCAACTTTCATATCAGCAAACCCCACCAATACACGACTCTCCTCTCACATTACGATCACCCACCAGTGCAATTAATACCTCTCACATTGCCAGCATCCACCAATGCACAACTCTCCTTTCATATCAGCAACCACCACCAATGCACGACTCCCCTCTCACATCATGATCACCCACCAGTGCAATAATTACCTCTTACATCGCCAGCATCCACCAATGCATGACTCACCTTTCATATCAGCACCCCCCACCAATGCACAACTCACCTCTCACATCATTACCACTCACCAATGCACAACTCTCCTTTCAGATCAGCAACCCCCGCCCATGCACACCACTCCTCTCACATCAAGATCACCCAGAAGTGCAATAATTATCTCTCACATTGCCAGCATCCACCAATGCATGCATCACCTTTCATATCAGCAACCCCCAATAATGCACGACTCACCTCTCACATCACGATCACCCACCAGTGTAATAATTACCTCTCACATCGCCAGCACCCACCAATGCATGCATCACATTTCATACCAGCATCCCCCACCAATGCACGACTCTCCTCTCACATCACGATCACCCACTAGTGCAATAATTACCTCTCACATCGCCAGCATCCACCAATGCATGACTCACCTTTCATATCAGCAACCACCACCAATGCATGACTCACATCTCACATCACTACCACCCACCAATGCATGACTCACCTTTCACATCATGATCACCCACCAGTGCAATAATTACCTCTCACATCACCAGCATCCACCAATGAACAAGTCACCTCTCACATCACGATCACCCACCAGTGTGATAATTACCTCTCACATCACCAGCACCCTCCAATGCATGCATCACCTTTTATATCAGCAACCCCCACTAATGCACAACTCTCCTCTCACATCACGATCAGCCACCAGTGCAATCATTACCTCTCACATCGCCAGCATCCACCAATGAACGACTCACCTTTCATATCAGCAAGCCCCACCAATGTACGACTCACCTCTCATATCCCTACCACTCACCAAGACACGACTCTCCTCTCACATCACAATCACCCACCAGTGCAATCATTACCTCTCACATCTCCAGCATCCACCAGTGCACGCATCACCTTTCATATCAGCAACCCCCACCAATGCACGACTCTCCTCTCACATCATGATCACCCACCAGTGCAATAATTACCTCTCACATCAAAGGCCACCCATAATGCACAACTCATTCCTCACATCACTACCACCCAGCAGTGCAATAATTGCCTCTCACATCGCCAGCACCCACCAATGCAGAACTCACCTCTCATATCACTGCGACCCAGCTGTGCAATAATTACCTTTCACATCACCGGCACCCACCAATGCATGACTCACCTTTCTTACCACCAACAACCACCAATGCATGACTTAACACTCACATCACCAGAGCCCACCCAGCTATACATGATTCACATTTCCTATTACCAGCACCACCGATGCATGACTCGCCACTCACATACCAGAACCCACCCACCAATGCATGACTCACCTGCTCCCATCAATGCAGCCTTTACCTTTCACATCACCAGCACTCACTAATGCCTGTCTCACCCTGCACACAACTAGTACCCAGCAGTGCATAACTCACCTCTCAGATCAACCCCCACAAATACAAGACTCACCTTTCACATCACCAGCTCCCACCAAGCAATGCATGATTCACCTTTCTTACCACCAACCACCACCAGTACATGACTCACCTCTCACATCATCTCCCATCATCTTCCCTTGTGCCCCTGAGAAGTGGCCTACACACAACTACATGCCTCATCAAGGATCTGCATATATACGACCACACACCCCACGCAGGCCTTCATTGACCTTCACTGGCTTCTGCTGCATGCACAAATCACAGTCAAGTCTTGCTACATCATCTATAAGGCAGTCGACCTCAAGTCACCAAGCAACCTCGCAGAGAAACTCAGCATCTCTTGTGGACAGTGCATCACCAGAAGCCAGGACACGTGCAGACCTGAGACCGCTGCTACAAAAATGAAAACAGAAAACAATGCATCTCTGCATCTGCCCCACGAATATGGAACCTCCTCTCCGTCAACATCAGACTCGCCCCTATTCTCCTACAATTCAGAAAAGAACTCAAGACCCACCTCTTCAAAGAATCTCTCCTCCTAAACACCCAGGCCATCATGTCAGCCCTTGCACCTCCTGACTGGCTATTCGCTGTCCGCCTCTCTCGTCCCCAGCACCCTGTACATATGTACCCTCCTCAGTGCCCCTCTGTATCCTACAGCCCGCTATATATCTGTTCTCTTGTTACCTCTGTAAAGCGCTCTGCTGTCTATCTGTATGGTTGTATGCCTCTGAAAAGTGCTCTGTTGATTCTCAAAGCTAGGTCTGTGCTCATCAATAATAATAATAATAATAATAATAATATTAATAATAATAATAATATAATAATAAATAATAATAATAATAATAATAATAATCACCAGCTCCCATCAATGCAGTATGTACCTCTCACATCACCAGCACCCAGCAATGCATGACTCACCCCTCACACCACTAGTGCCCAGAAGTGCATGACTCACCTCTCATTTCATCGACACCCACCAATACAGGACTCACCCCTCACATCACCGTAACTCACCCACCAATGCATGATTCATATTTCTTATGCCCAACAACCACCAATACATGACACCCTTCACATGACCAGCTCCAACCAATGCATGATTCCCTCAGTAGCACCACCACCACAGTGCATAACACAGCTCTCACATCACTAGCTCCAATCAATGCAATATTTGTCTCACACATCCCCAGCTCCCAGCAATGCATGATTCCCCTCTGATAGCACCACCACCACCAGTGCATGACACAGCTCTCACATCACTAGCTCCAATCAATGCAATATTTGTCTCATACATCCCCTTCCCACAGCAATGCATGCCTCACTCTCACAGCAATAGCAACCAGCAATGCATGACTCCCCTCAGATAGCACCACCACCACCAGTGCATGACACACCTCTCACATCACTAGCTCCAATCAATGAAACATTTCTCTCACACATCCCCAGCACCCAGCAATGCATGACTCACCTCTCACATCACTAGCAACCCGTAATGTATGACTCACCTCAGATAGCGCCACCACCACCAGTGTACGACACACCTCTCACATCACCAGCTCCCATACATGCATTATTTGTCTCTAACATCACAAGCAATACATGACACACCTCACACACCTCCACCCCCACCAGTACATGATGCACCTCTCGTATGACCAACACCATTAATGTATACCTCACACCTCACATCACCAGCCTCTAGTTATTTAGGGATCACCTCCTACATCACAGGCCACCGTCTAATGTACTTGTGACACTGCACATCACTGCTCCATGCATGTTTCACCCACACATCACTACTCCACTACCCCTGGAGCAATGCTTGCTTCCTAAATCAGTACTCTGTATTCAGCCCATGCGCCATGTTCAAGAGGAGAGGAATTCACTGAAGGGCCCATAGGTCAGCGCTCACCCTCTAGAACTTGTAAGACAAGATAGATGAACCATGTGAGGACAGGGGGTGCAGGATTCACTTACTCCAACACGACTCAATAATGAGGACTCAGTAAGTTGGCAAAGGGAAGTCCGTTTAATGACAAGTACATCAAACAGAGAAACAAATTGAAATCAGCAGCATTGCGATCACCTGTCTCGCTCTGACTTCTTCGAACTTCAGTTGAACAGTCATTGTTATAGGCAAAAGTCGTCATCACTGACGTCTAATTCTATAAAAAATCATCATGCAATATAATTGGTTAGGAAAGGTAACTTAAGTATAGGTGTTATATCTGTATATGATAATAGGGCCTGCAGATTGGGTAACTCTTATCGGGTGGGCATCTACGCCCATCCCTCTACATCATGCGTAATAGACATCCCTACAACTACGACGTCTTATTGGTTCTACTATCAATAGGACTCCAGATAACTTGGTCCATTCTGATTGGGCAGGTTACACCCCTAGACATAAATCCTTGTTTTAATTAGCAGCATGCAGAATGGACACCCATGTGCCTGGTGTCACAAGTTTCACCCTGCCTCCCTTCCATCATCAGTGTTTTAGGGCGATATGTCAAGTAGTTGGCTAAGGATGGCCTCGAAACTGTAGTCTCTTATCCGGAAACGTTATGGCATCCTCGGGTCCTGGATGATATCAGGCGGTGGTACTTCTTCGCGCCTAGCTGGTCACGTGTTAGTTCACCTCCAATGCACGACTCTCCTTTCACATCATGATCACCCAACGGGGAATAGCTATGTGGCAACGCGCTCGCCTTGGGAACAAGACAACGCGGAGCAACACAGGTTCAATCCCGGGTCAGTGCTGAGAAACCTCTGGGTATTAAGCATGATATAAATAACCAATCATATCATATCAAATCAAATTACATATCATATCACCAGTGCAATAATTACCTCTCACATCGCCAGCACCCACCAATGCACGACTCACCTTTCATATCAGCAACCCCGCCAATGCACAACTCTACTCTCACATCAAGATCACCCGGGAGTGCAATAATCACCTCTCACATCGCCAGCATCGACCAATGCACGCATTACCTTTCATATTAGCAACCCCCACCAATATACGACTCTCTTCTCACATCATGATCACCCACCAGTGCAATAATTACCTCTCACATTGCCAGCATCCACCAATGCATGACTCACCTTTCATATCAGCACCCCACCAATGCACGACTCACCTCTCACATCATTACCACACACCAAGGCACGACTCACCTCTCACATCACTACCACCCAGCAACGCATAACTTGCCTCACCCATGAACAAACCATGCCAATGCACGACTCTCCTCTCACATCATGATCACACACCAGTGCAATAATTACCTCTCACATCGCCAGCACCCACCAATGCACACATCACCTTTCACATCAGCAACACCCACCAATGCATGACTCACATCTCACATCGTGACTAGCTGGCAGTGCAATAATTACCTCTCACATCACCAGCACACACCAATTCATGACTCACCTTTCATATCAGCAACCCCGCCAATCCACAACACTCCTCTCACATCAAGATCACCCAGCAGTGCACTAATTACCTCTGACATCGCCAGCATCTACCAATGCACGCATCACCTTTCATATCAGCAACCCTCACCAATGCATGACTCTCATCTCACATCACTATCACCCACCTGTCAAAAAATTACCTCTCACATCACCAGAATTAACCAATGCACAACTCACCTTTCATATCAGAAACCCCAACCAATGCACGACTCACTTTTCACATCACGATCACCCACCAGTGCAATAATTACCTCTCACATCACCAGCACCCACCAATGCATGCATCACCTTTCACATCAGCAACCCCCACCAATGCACGACTATCCTCTCACATCATGGTCACCGACCAGTGCAATAATTACTTCTCACATCACCAGCACCCACCAATGTATGACTCACCTGTCATATCAGCAACCCCCGCCAATGCACATCTCTCAGTTTACATCAAGATCACCCAACAGTGCAATAATTACCTCTCATATCGCCAGAATCCACCAATGCATGCATCAACTTTCATATCAGAAACCAACACCAATGCACGACTCACCTCTCACATCACTACCACCCACCAATGCATGACTCACCTCTCACATCACAATCACCCACCAGTGCAAAAATGACCTCTCATATCGCCAGCATCCACCAATGCATGAGTAACCTCTCACATCACGGTCAACCACCAGTGCAATAATTACCTCTCACATCGCCAGCATCACCAATGCATGACTCACTTTTCATATCAGAAACCCACACCAATGCATGACTCTCCTCTCACATCATGCTCACCCACCAGTGCAATAATTACCTCTCTCATCGCCAGCACCCACCAATGCACACATCACCTTTCACATCAGCATCCCCCACCAATGCATGACTCACCTTTCACATGGCGACCAACCGGCAGTGCAATGCTTGCCTCTCACATTGCCATCACGCACCAATGCACAACTCACCTTTCATATCAGCAACTCGCGCCAATGCACAACTCTCCTCTCCCATCAAGATCACCCAGCAGTTCAATAATCACCTCTCACATCAACATCATCCACCAATGCATGCATCACCTTTCATATCAGCAACCACCACCAATGCACTTCTCTCCTCTCACATCATGATCACGCACCAGTGCAATAATTATCTCTCATATCACAAGCACCCACCAATGCACACATCACCTTTCACATTAGCAGCCCCCACCAATGCACGACTCTCCTCTCACATCACGATCACCCACCAGACAAATAATTACCTCTCACATCGCCAGCATCCACCAATGCACAGCTCACCTTTCATATCAGAAACCCCAACCAATGCACGACTCTCGTCTCACATCACGATCACCCACCAGTGCAATAATTACCTCTCACATCACGATCATATCACCTTTCAGATCAGCCACCCCCGCCAATGCACAACTCTCCTCTCATATCAAGATCACCCAGCAGTGCAATAATTACCACTCACATCGCCAGCATCCACCAATGCACGCATCACCTCTCATATCAGCACCCCCACCAATGCACAACTCTCCTCTCACATCACGATCGCCCACCAGTGCAATAATAACCTCTCACATTGCCAGCATCCACCAATGCACAACTCTCCTTTCATATCAGCAACCACCTGCAATGCACGACTCTTCTTTCACATCATGATCACCCAACGGAGAATAGCTCGGTGGCAACGCGCTCGCCTTGGGAACAAGATGACACGGAGCAACACAGGTTCAATCCCGGCTCCGTGCTGAGAAACCTCTGGGTATTAAGCATGATATAAATAACCAATCGTATCATATCAAATCAAATTACATATCATATCACCAGTGCAATAATTACCTCTCACATCGCCAGCATCCACCAATGCATGACTCACCTCTCACATTGCAACCAACCGCAGTGCAATTTACCTCTCACATCGCCAGCACCCACCAATGCACGACTCACCTT
This sequence comes from Ambystoma mexicanum, assembly GCA_002915635.3. Lineage (NCBI taxonomy): Eukaryota > Metazoa > Chordata > Amphibia > Caudata > Ambystomatidae > Ambystoma > Ambystoma mexicanum. The sequence goes on from CM030325.1 coordinate 1,035,806,377, forward strand.
TCATATCAGCAACCCCGCCAATGCACAACTCTCCTCTCACATCAAGATCACCCGGGAGTGCAATAATCACCTCTCACATCGCCAGCATTGACCAATGCACGCATCACCTTTCATATTAGCAACCCCCACCAATATACGACTCTCTTCTCACATCACGATCACCCACCAGTGCACTAATTACCTCTCACATCGCCAGCATCCACCAATGCATGACTCACCTTTCATATCAGCACCCCACCAATGCACGACTCACCTCTCACATCATTACCACACACCTAGGCACGACTCACCTCTCACATCACTACCACCCAGCAACGCATGACTTGCCTCACCCTTAACAAACCATGCCAATGCACGACTCTCCTCTCACATCATGATCACCCATCAGTGCAATAATTACCTCTCACATCGCCAGCACCCACCAATGCACACATCACCTTTCACATCAGCAACACCCACCAATGCATGACTCACATCTCACATTGCGACTAGCTGGCAGGTGCAATAATTACCTCTCACATCACCAGCACACACCAATTCATGACTCACCTTTCATATCAGCAACCCCGCCAATCCACAACACTCCTCTCACATCAAGATCACCCAGCGTGCACTAATTACCTCTGACATCGCCAGCATCTACCAATGCACGCATCACCTTTCATATCAGCAACCCTCACCAATGCATGACTCTCCTCTCACATCACTATCACCCACCTGTCAAAAAATTACCCCTCACATCACCAGCATTAACCAATGCACGCATCACCTTTCATATCAGCAACCACCACCAATGCACTTCTCTCCTCTCACATCACGATCACCCACGAGTGCTATAATTACCTCTCACATCACCAGCATCCACCAATGCATGACTCGCCTTTCATATCAGCACCCCCCACCAATGCACGACTCACCTCTCACATCATTACCACTCACCAAGGCATGTCTCACCTCTCAAATCACTACCACCCAGCAACGCATGATTTGCCTCACCCGTGAACAAACCATGCCAATGCACGACTCTCCTCTCACATCACGATCACCCACCAGTCCAATAATTTCCGCTCACATCGCCAGCATCCACCAATGCATGACTCACCTTTCATATGATTAATCCAACCAATGCACAACTCACCTCTCACATCACTACCACCCACCAATGCACAACTCACCCCTCACAGCACGATCACCCACCAGTGCAATAATTACCTCTCACACCGCCAGCACCCACCAAAGCACACATCACCTTTCATATCAGAACCCACCCACCAATGCATGACTCACCTGCTCCCATCAATGCAGCCTTTACCTTTCACATCACCAGCACTCACTAATGCCTGTCTCACCCTGCACACAACTAGTACCCAGCAGTGCATGACTCACCTCTCAGATCAACCCACACAAATACAAGACTCACCTTTCACATCACCAGCTCCCACCAAGCAATGCATGATTCACCTTTCTTACCACCAACCACCACCAGTACATGACTCACCTCTCACATCATCTCTCATCATCTTCCCTTGTGCCCCTGAGAAGTGGCCTACACACAACTACATGCCTCATCAAGGATCTGTATATATACGACCACACACTCCACGCAGGCCTTCATTGACCTTCACTGGCTTCTGCTGCATGCACAAATCACAGTCAAGTCTTGCTACATCATCTATAAGGCAGTCGACCTCAAGTCACCAAGCAACCTCGCAGAGAAACTCAGCATCTCTTGTGGACAGTGCATCACCAGAAGCCAGGACACGTGCAGACCTGAGACCGCTGCTACAAAAATGAAAACAGAAAACAATGCATCTCTGCATCTGCCCCACGAATATGGAACCTCCTCTCCGTCAGCATCAGACTCGCCCCAATTCTCCTACAATTCAGAAAAGAACTCAAGACCCACCTCCTCAAAGAATCTCTCCTCCTAAACACCCAGGCCATCATGTCAGCCCTTGCACCTCCTGACTGGCTATTCGCCGTCCGCCTCTCTCGTCCCCAGCACCCTGTACATATGTACCCTCCTCAGTGCCCCTCTGTATCCTACAGCCCGCTATATATCTGTTCTCTTGTTACCTCTGTAAAGCGCTCTGCTGTGTATCTGTATGGTTGTATGCCTCTGAAAAGTGCTCTGTTGATTCTCAAAGCTAGGTCTGTGCTCATCAATAAGTACAATAATAATAATAATAATATTAATAATAATAATAATCACCAGCTCCCATCAATGCAGTATGTACCTCTCACATCACCAGCACCCAGCAATGCATGAGTCACCCCTCACACCACTAGTGCCCAGAAGTGCATGACTCACCTCTCATTTCATCGACACCCACCAATACAGGACTCACCCCTCACATCACCGTAACTCACCCACCAATGCATGATTCATATTTCTTATGCCCAACCACCACCAATACATGACACCCTTCACATGACCAGCTCCAACCAATGCATGATTCCCCTCAGATAGCACCACCAACACCAGTGCATGACACAGCTCTCACATCACTAGCTCCAATCAATGCAATATTTGTCTCACACATCCCCAGCTCCCAGCAATGCATGATTCCCTTCTGATAGGACCACCACCACCAGTGCATGACACAGCTCTCACATCACTAGCTCCAATCAATGCAATATTTGTCTCATACATCCCCTTCCCACAGCAATGCATGACTCACCTCTCACAGCACTAGCAACCAGCAATGCATGACTCCCCTCAGATAGCACCACCACCACAGTGCATGACACACCTCTCACATCACTAGCTCCAATCAATGAAACATTTGTCTCACACATCCCCAGCACCCAGCAATGCATGACTCACCTCTCACATCACTAGCAACCCGTAATGTATGACTCACCTCAGATAGCACCACCACCACCAGTGTACGACACACCTCTCAGATCACCAGCTCCCATACATGCATTATTTGTCTCTAACGTCACAAGCAATACATGACACACCTCACACACCACCACCCCACCAGTACATGATGCACCTCTCGTATGACCAACACCATTAATGTATAACTCACACCTCACATCACCAGCCTGTAGTTATGCAGGGATCACCTCCTACATCACAAGCCACCGTCAAATGTACGTGTGACACTGCACATCACTGCTCCGTGCATGTTTCACCCATACATCACTACTCCACTACCCCTGGAGCAATGCTTGCCTCCTAAATCAGTACTCCGTATTCAGCCCATGCGCCATGTTCAAGAGGAGAGGAATTCACTGACGGGCCCATAGGTCAGCGCTCACCCTCTAGAACTTTTAAGACAAGATAGCTGCACCATGTGAGGACAGGGGGTGCAGGATTCACTTACTCAAACACGACTCAGTAAGTTGGCAAAGGGAAGTCCGTTTAATGACAAGTACATCAAACAGAGAAACAAATTGAAATCAGCAGCATTGCGATCACCTGTCTCGCTCTGACTTCTTCGAACTTCAGTTGAACAGTCATTGTTATAGGCAAAACTCGTCATCACTGACGTCTAATTCTATAAAAAATCATCATGCAATATAATTGGTTAGGAAAGGTAACTTAAGTATAGGTGTTATATCTGTATATGATAATAGGGCATGCAGATTGGGTAACTCTTATCGGGTGGGCATCTACGCCCATCCCTCTACATCACGCGTAATAGACATCACTACAACTACGACGTCTTATTGGTTCTACTATCAATAGGACTCCAGATAACTTGGTCCATTCTGATTGGGCAGGTTACACCCCTAGACATAAATCCCCGTTTTAATGAGCAGCACGCAGAATGGACACCCATGTGCCTGGTGTCCCAAGTTTCACCCTGCCTCCCTTCCATCATCAGTGTTTTAGGGCGATGTGTCCATTAGTTGGCTAAGGATGGCCTCAAAACTGTAGTCTCTTATCGGGAAAAGTTATGGCATCCTCGGGTCCTGGATGACATCAGGCGGTGGTACTTCTTCGAGCCTAGCTGGTCACATGTTAGTTCACCATGAATCTGCTTCAGTTTCCAGCTTTTAGTGCATTTAATTCTGATTCAGCCTCACCACCTGCATGGGCCCCTCATATCTTGGCCTTCCTGAGCAGGCTGGTATGCTCTGAAGTTTGAGTCTTGTTAGCTGACGCTCTCCTCCCCTTCTCTGGTTGACCTCGATTTCCTAGGCTCTTTGTTGAGTTTCGATTCCGCTCCTTCTCTTGCCTTTGGCTGGGTTATGAAACTTCGGCCTGCCAGGCCTCTGGACACCTGGGTACATTTCTGCTTTTACAAAATGGAGCTGCACTTGTATAATGTGCCTTATTGAGGTAGATATATTGTTGGCGCTTGCCGCTCTTTTTTCTACTAAGCATTGCAAGCAGTATCCATTTGTTAGCATCTTGCGTTTCAAGCCTATTTACACACGTTTAACAGGTCGGTTCATTCCATCTTGTCTCGTAGCACCGTTTCCTTACGTTTTAACATTGTCTCTTCTCTGTGTCCATTACATTTATTTTCATAGTTACTCGCACTGGCGTGCTTGTCTTCGAAAGCCACTTTTGTTCATTCACAAGTCTGTTCAGGCCCTCGTGTCATTTCCACTGGCCTGCCATTAAGGCTTTTGGGGTCTCTTCGTGGACCGTATGTAGGTACTCCTCATTTCGTATCAGTGGCTGGTATGGCTGTCTGATAGGGTACCGTGCTGCCCAGGGTTGTCTGGTTATGGGTGCTTCAGCATGTATGTATCTTCTGATGTATACTGGGCAGATTCCCAGTGCAGCTCTTTGTAGGTTCATTTGCTCTTCATACGTCACATACCTTGGCGAGTACGCTGCTAGTACTTCGAAATGAGGGGAAGGGGTGCAGGCCATGTCTGGGACCTCCTCTACACTCCCCCCTCTGGTCAGTTCATCGGCCACTTCTGCAACCTCCTTTGCATTTATTTCTTTTGATTCTTCGGTGCCATGTTCATCGTCCTCAGGGTTTGTACATGATGATGTGAATGCGTGAGCCTTTGGCGTCCATATTTTTATCACACCCTTCAAACTCCCTGCTTTTTTCACATGTTCGTCTTTGTTCCATGTCATTAGCTGACATTGTCCATTTGGGCTGCAGTAGATCAATTTTCCTTCATACCTTCTTAGTTTTTTAGGGTATGTGAACCTTGTTCCTTCTGGCGCAAATTTGCTGGCTTTCACAAAGTCTCATATTTCTTCATCAGTCAGGTCTCTGGGCTTCCACCCTGGCTCGACATCAACCATTATTTTCATCCCTATGGCTTTCTTCGCAGTTTTCTGGCACTGTGTAATGATTGTCTCGAGAATACAGAATACTGGCAATATCATTGCTAGTAGAGCTCCCAGAAACTTGAATATATCTGCCATCCATTGTGGGACCCACAAGAATAGGTCTCCAAACCAGCTGTCATCGTCCACTTCATCACTTTCATTGATCATCTGGTTTTTCGGGTTTGTCAACATGCTTATGGCCTCTGTTAGGGTTCATTTTCTTTATCGTGTGATGGTACAAATGTGCAACATGATTCTCCGATTTTTGCACAAACACCTCCATCCATTGCAGTGATCATGTCAAGCACATATCTGTTTTGGAGGGTTAACAGTCTGATTGCTCTCAGCTCTTCTTTGATCGTGTTAAATCCTTTTATAGTGGTATTGATGGTCTGCAATAACTCCCATCTGGTTATCTGCAACCATTTAGCATTCACTCCAACTTGGATGTGGGGCAGGAGTAGTGTTGTGAACACTGTTGAGGTGAGGCTGAACAGCCTGTGTTTCTATGGGATTGCATGAAATGCCTCTTCTGATTTGGGAGAAAAGTAATTTTCCCTCTTCATCTTGGATACCAGTTCCACAGATCTCCTTCTTCTTAGATGAGCATCTGCTTTCGGGAAACTGTCCAACTGCAGGTCATTCTTAGGGATCACTAGCGCGGGAACGTGGATGTTCACTAGTGTGCATATGCCTCCCCAGTTTTTCAGCAGCCTTATGTATGCCTTGGATCCACACCCCAGTAATGGTCCATGATAACTGCCGTACCTTGGGTCATTCCTGGGGCTTCAAACATTCTTCTGCAGTTTGCATTCTCTCCCATCTTTCTTGTGCCATTACTTCTGAAGCATGGTTTCGGGCTTTCCAGTAGTACTATTTGCAGGTGTCCTCCTCTATCTTCAACCAATGTTAGCAGTTTTACCAACCTTGGCCACAGAGGTTTGCATAACCTCTGCAAATTCTCTATTGCTTATTTGCAGGCTCCAAGGACCATCCACGCTCGGCAGATTACTACTCCGTCCTCCCATCCATTTGGGGAAACCACTGTTCCCAGATCTGCATTTGGCCTCTGTTCTTCCAGATTTGTGCCTCTTCTGCAGTTTTTCCTTGAACGTTCAGTCTCGGGTTTGTCACCCATCATGTCCCTAATCCTTTGATGTCAGGATTCTCATATCGTATCACGTGATTCCTAGTGTGCGCCCGGATTCTGGTTTTAATGTCCTGGACGTAGCCATCTTCATCCGGGTAATCCTTTTCGTTGGCCCATATCAACGAGGCGTCTTTTCCCATAAATTGTCCTCTGGTGTTGCACATTGCTATGTGTGACATACAGTGTGCTATAGGGACATCAATTTCTACAGCCATGAAGATCTTGGATTTTCCCATGCTGTATGGTAGGAGAGCACAGACGAAGCATTCTCCTTTCGACCCGCTTCGCCCTACTTCCTTCATGTGCTGGTACCATATGTTGTTTCCGAGATGGGCTGTGCTGTCCAGGTAATCATTAAGTTCATTGTTATCTTCGTTTGAGCTTCTCTTGATTCTCAGCATTCTTCTGTAGTTTGCTATGACTATGTCTCTAAATGCGTCTGTGCTAAAACTACCTCTAACTGCCATTGGCTCTCCAACCTCCCAATGCGTGGTCGTGTTGTAGGCCTGTGGCTTGTTCCTTGCGTTGGAGCAGGTGTGCTTGCTGTTATAGTCTCTATAGTCCTGTCTTCAGCTCCTCGTGCAGTTTCTTTGCTCTGACTATGAAAGGGAAAAATAGTCTATCAGCATTTGTGTTTTCTCTGTGGATTCCTTCGTGGCCACTTCTGTTCTTTTGAGGGATTTTGTTATGCCCTCTCTCTCTAGTGTTTCACTTGGCTCCTCTTGGGTACTTCCACTGTTTTCTGGAACTGATTGTTCGGCAGGCAGTCTCCCCTTCTCTGCTGCCTTCGTTGGAGGCCCTGTAGCCATTGACACTTGCCCTTGTCTGTGTGCATCCTGTGTGTGGGGACGTGCAGTGATCAGTGCAGTGTTTTCATTCATTCCGTGCTGACCCTGTCTCCAGATTTTCTCTTCATTTGTTACCTCAAATGTGTCTAAATCATTGCTCATTACATTTAAATTTAGTTTGTTACTTTTATCATCAGGTTTCTTGGGACTGGAATGACTATATAGGGTCTGGGTGCTTTCGTAGGCCCCAGATGTTCATTATCTGATGGGTGCACTGAGATTGGGACACTTCGTGCACCAATAAAGAAAGCTGTTCTGATTGTTAATGACAGAAAAACAATAATAAAAACTATACAGATACACATAATCGTTTGGAACGACAATTTGCAGAGTCAGTTATTTATTCCTTCTCTTGCTCTGGTCTCGTAGTTCGAGAGGTCATTACTATTAAAGTGACAAGTGCGTCTCCAAATGTCCCCCCTCATGGGAGTGACGAATGTAGTCTCTGGGCATTCAATACAGTTCCTGTGCTAGACTATGGAAGAGGGTTAGGCTAGCAACTTTGGTACATCACATTCATTATGCATATCTATACTAGGTGAGGTCCCAGTGCTCTCCTCGAATTTGCTTTGGTCCTGAGGACATGCTGGAACTTGCTCAATGTGAAAGAATGAAAAGATGGAACTGTTAAAAATCACGCAAAATAAAATGTTGTAAAAATAAAAACAAAAATAAAAATAAAAGTGAACATGAAAAAATAGGAAAAAATGAGAAAAATGAAGAAAAAGGAAAATAAGGTGGTGAAGTTCTTTTCGCTCGGTCTCTCTGCGACAAGTTGAAGAACAGTGTCTCTCTCCTCGATCTGTTCTGCGGAGGAAGGTTTATTGGGATCTCCTTTTCACAAGGCTCTCCTCAGCAGTTGATGAACATAATTACTTCTCAGTTGCGCTATGATGGCTCTCAGGAGCTTGTTTAATTGTGCGTTCTTTACTGGGTCTCTGAGGAATGTGAGTACGTCAACATTGTTGGGTCTCCCCACTAACCTAGGAAAGTTTTCAATGATGTGAAAGAAAACATGGAATGCATATTGGCTGTCTTCTAGTGATAATGACATTTGACCTGTTCTTGCTGGATTCGAGGCTACAGGTTTTTCCTTTTACGTGAACAGTCTCTGCACTTTCCTGCTGCGTGGATTGCAACCATGTGGTTTAGTTTGTACCACACTCGGTTTAGGAATTAGCTGTTTCTTGGATCTCTGATAAATGTTAGGGTATCCGTGGTTCTCCCTACGAGTCCTGGGCATTCCTCTATGATGCGAAAGAAAAGCGTGTATGTCAACTCATCAATGATCACTTGTGGTGGAAGCATCTGTGCCCTTATCACCGTACTCGGGCAGTACAATGAAGGCTTCCGCGATGACAGTAGTTGCCAGATTATTTTCTTGTTGGCTGGATTTTGGACAAAGTCTGTGATACTGGTAACTTTCCCTACAAGTGATGGATGTGTCTCTAATACTAGCCGGAAACAGGAAAGCACATCCTTTGTGATATTTCTACTGGGGGATACCATATGTTCTATGAACAAAGTCTTGATACTGGTTGCTTCAGGATATTGCGCTTGATTCTCAGAAAGTCTTATTTGAAGTCTATCAGAGTCTTAGTTTCATCGTTGTTGTGGCTCTAGATACACTTCTCTTTACCCTACAACTGTGATGTACAAAGTGTTCGTTATGTCCTTATCCCCTTTGCTTGGGGAACCTGTCCCGTTTTATGCCACAACTTGCATCCGGGTTCTTTGTCTTGGTTTTCTGCTCATGCGTCCTTCTTCCTCGCCATGGATCTTGTCTGCACGTGCTGAGGTTCTTCCCCGACGTCTGTGGTTTCTTCACAGTTGGATCCACCATGAGGGCTTTCCCCTATATAGGGTTTAATGTCATTTATGAAGATCCATGCCCTTCTGCCCTGGAGCTTGACGGCAAGGGGGTGCAGTCCTCTACGATGAATGGGCCATTAAATCTTGGCTGGTCCCACCTATTCCTGGTAAAGTTCTTCACAAGCACGCTGTCACCTGGGAAGACGAGGGGCACATGTACCCCTTGCTCGGTGTCTGCTTCAGCACTTCCTGCTGTGTTTCGTGCTGCGCCGTCCCCTTTTCGCCGTCGCTGCAGCTGGCCCTGTAATGAAAGAGGCACTGGATGTCATACAGCTTAGGTAGTCCTGCATCTCTGTTCCCAGAACCTCCCTAGTTGGCTGGGCATCACATCTAGCTCTACCTCGGGGGGTAAGAGGGGTCCTCATCCTTCTGCCTGTGACTATCTCGTGCGGCATGAGATGATGGTCAGAGCCGGGTTTGTTCCGAAGTGCATACAATGACAATGGTAGACAGTGCAGTCATCCCTTCTTTAATGTGAGCTTCAACTTGGCTATCCTCTCCATATGCAAGCCGTTGATCCATTCACATATCCCCTTCCCCTCAGGATGATACGCCGACGAGAACGTGTGCTTTATACCAAGCAACAAGCTAATCTGTTCGAAAACTGAATTTACAAAGTGAGCCCCGTTATCTGATCTCATTACTTGCTTGCACACCCCGCATCTAGGGAACACTTCCCTCACTAGGAACTTGGCAGCACAGGTAGTGTCTGGGTGTGTACAGGGACCTGCTTGTATCCATCTAGAGAATGGACACACCACCACAATTAAATACCTGTACCCGTTGCACACTTGAATCATGTGGACGTAGTCGATATGCAAGTGCTGGAATGGCCCATTCGGTCTGGGGATGATCCCTCTCACTACTTTTAATGTGTGCCCAGCGGTGAATTGCTCGCAGATTATGCAGTTCACCATAAAAAATGCAACATGCTCCGCTGAATTCAGTGTGAACCAGTCTTCTGCGAGCTTTGCAGCCAGGTTTTCTATTGACATGTGAATAGGGTAGTGCAGTTGCTCTAACACTACTTTTAGAAGGGCGACAGGCATTACTAGTTTACCAGTGCTATCTTGCCTCCACAACCCGTAAGAGAGGTTTAAAGAACACCCTCGACGCTTCCATAAATTGTTCTCCTCCTGAGGTGCCTCCCCCTGGAGCTCCATTAGCTGAGTCTGCCCCATATTGCTATAGGCATCTGGTGTGGCTCGCGCTACCATCATCCGCTCATGGGTACGTGCCACCTCCACGTCCATGATTGTTTCATTCTTGGATGCCATGTGCTTGGCTTCCGTGTCTGCTTCATGATTTCCACGTGACACAAAATCCGTCTTCTTGGTATGAGCGGTGCATTTCACGACCGCTATGCCCACTGGGAGCTGTAGTGCTTTTATCAGCCTGTCCAATAAGGCTGCATGTTGCACTGGCGTGCCATCTGCTCGGAGGTAGCCCCTCCTTTTCCAGCGCGCTAGACCTGCATGTACTGTGGACGTCACATAGGCTGAGTCTCTGTACACAGTTACTTCCTGGTCTGCACGATTCTCAATGGTGAGTTTCAGTGCCAGCAGCTCTGCAGCTTGCACAGAATAGTGAGAGGGTATTCGCGCACTGATGAGTACTCGAAACTCTCCATTTGCTAGGTGTTTTACCACGGCCACGCCTATATACCTTTGTCTGTCTACTTGGTCAATTCTCGAAGACCTGTCAATGAACACGATTTCGCCACCTACCAGGGCATTTTCCTTTACCCTGGGGATTTCATCATAGAATTCCTCATAATTTGCACAGTCATGTATAGGTTCTCCTTCTGCGACTGGCTCAGCTATGAATGTAGCAGGGTTCACAGTTTTACATCAAACTATTTTCATCGATGGGTTAGAGATAATCACCTCATAGGCGGATGCTCTCTGAGATGTCAGTGTGCCCTTTGGCTTCTCTAGTATGGCAAACAGCGAATGTTCAACATACAATGTCATGGAGCACCCCATCACGATGGATGACGCCTTTTCGATAGGGAATGCAGCAGCATCTAGATTTTGTTTGCATGGGAAGTGGCCCTTCATGACCGGGTCCAGACTCCTGCTGTAATATGCTAGGGGATTGTACCCCAGCGAGGTTCGCTGCGCAAGCACTGCTGTCATAAAATTGCCATCGGTATGTGAGAACAGGTAGAATTCCTCTGCATAATTAGGAATCCCGAGAACTGGAGCCTTACAAATTGCCCACTAGAGTTCTGCAAACCCTTTCTCCGTTGCCTCAGTCCATTCAATTTCTCCTTTTGTTGCCTGGGCTTTCTTCAAAGCCTGAAGCAAGGGCTTGATATCTGAGGTGTAGTCAAAGACCCATGCTCTGACAAAATTGCACAGGCCTAAGAAGCTCTGCATTGTTTATCGTGTGCGGCTTGGCCGTGTTCATGATAGCTTCAGCCCTTTCCGTGGTTACCTTTTTTCCCTCATGAGCGATTAGTTGCCCTATGTACAACACCTCCTGTTGACAGTACTGCAACTTTTCCTTATCAACCTTGTATCCCTTTTCAGCCAGTATAGTCAATAGCTGGACAGAGTCGCGCCTGCATTGCTCTTCAGTGGTGCTGCAGATCAGAATGTCATCTACGTACTGCAAAACAACACTGTCCACCGCAATATTGCTTAGGTCCATTTGCAGGACTCTGTTGAAAATAGACGGGGACTCGCAATACCCCTGTGGCAACCTCATGCTTTTCAGACGCATCTTTCTGAAAGTGAATTACGTCAGGTCCTGAGAGTCACGGTGCAGTGGAATTGAAAAAAACGTGTTTTTCAAATCGATCACCGTGAAATATGTTGCCTCAGTGGGTATGTTACATAGTATTGCGGATGGATTAGGGACTAGAGGGAACTCGGCTTCAACTATATAGTTTAATTCTCGTAAATCTTGGATTAAATGCCAAGACCCTCCCTTTGATTTCTTGACAGGGTAAATAACTGTGTTGCAAGGTGATTCTGACGTCACTAAGATGCCCTGCTCCATCATGGCAGAGATTTTCTTCGCGATCCCTTCCTCCGCTTCTCTGGACATGGGATATTGTTGCGCTAGTGGTAAAATTGCTCCTGGTTTCAGTTTAATTTTTACTTCACCTGCACCATTCAGAAGACCTACGTCATAGGGCCCTGTAGTTTATACTGCGGCAGGCACTTGGGCCATGTTGTCATCAAAGTATTCTGGACGTAGCAGCGCCAACATCATTCTCTGTGGCACCTCCCGTTTTATCATTTTGACCCAAAATTTGAGACTTACTTCACTCTTGTCTCCTCTAAGTCAGGGTGCTCTTCGAACAGATCGTCATCGGCGACGTCAGTCACTCGATACCCTTCTTCGATGGCGATAATCGCACACCATTGTCTGCCTTCGTCATCATATCTTTCTACCAATACCACTTTCCCTCGCCCTGCAGCAGATTGTATCATTTAAGGGAAATACTTGTCCCTCTCCTCTTTCGCATAGGTATTCTGGCGTCTGAATAAAAACTCATCAGGTGTCCTCATAGTCTTATCTGCGAGGCCTGGCAATCCCGCCATGAGCACCCGCACCCCATATGCGAAGACTTCTGGCTCTAACGGTACAGCTCTCATGGCTATACGTCCTGAGTATGCTCTGATCATTTCGCACACGTTTGAATAATGCATTCCTGGAGTGTAGCACACTATACCATTCTCGGTAAACGAGATGGTCATGTTTAATTTAGTCATCAGGTCTTGGCCCAGAATATTTACTGGGGTCTGACGTGAATATAATAGGGGTACATTCATTTCGCACTCTCCCACTGAGACTGGGAGTGTGTCTGTAAAGGGAACTCTACTATGAGCTCCAGTGAAACTCTGAGTATCTATAGCCTCGCCGGACAAGGAAAATTAGCCCTCTTGTATGAGCGAGCGCGTTGCACCCGTGTCAACTAAGAAGAAATATTCTTTACCCCCATGACGACATTCACCATAGGTTCCCTGTTAGGGTCTGGAGTCACTGATAGGATAGAGCACATCAGAGTCCCCCGTGAGCTGTCCTATTTCATATACAGGTTCGGTCCACTGTATACGTGTGGGTTTCCCCCATTTCCAGGGCTAATTACACCTCTGGAATTATTGCCCTGAGCCGCTTGTGGTGGTGCCTGCTGGGATTGTCCCTGTGGCAAGTTCCCCATGTTCGAGTGGTTGAACCACTTTTTGTGTGCACCGTTGCTGCAACGCCTGATGCCTGCTGCTGTACGGTGTAATTTTGTGCACTGCCCTGTTGCGGGACGGCAGGCTGATTCACCATGCCTGCCCCCATCCCTTGGCTATTTTGCCACATGCCTTGGCTTCTGCACATGCGCGCCACATGTCCAGTCATTTCACACAGCCAACACACTGGCGGTGGTCAGGCCATCTGTCCATCTGGCGTAGCTGGACTGCCCATCTGCGCATTCTGAAAGCCACCTTGAATATTCTGAAAACCTCCTTGGTTACCTCAAAACCCTCCTTGACTACCCTGCCATCTTCTTCCTCCAAAACCCCTTCCTGTTGGGTAAAATCCTGTGTTACCCTGATTATTCTGTGATGGGTTGGTCGCTTGTTGTGCGCTTGGTTCTGCTGGTCTGGTCAAAATGGCTCCCTCGAGAGCATACTTCGAGAGCTTCTTTTGCACCAGCTTCGCCTCCTCGCCCTTACGAGTTGCCTCCTTTTTCTGGTTCTTTTCTTGCAACAATCTACAGTAGTGTGCAATTGTCAACTGTATTTCGGCCCATGGTTTTGCTTCTACTCCTACCAATTTTTTGAGCTGCTTCTGCACCAGTTCAGGCAACACCTGGCATAATATGTGGTAGAATACAGGGATAGATTTCCTCCAAGACTCATGTGTTTCGAGCACCCAAGCGTCTTGAAAATTCTGGATATAAATCAACGGATCCTCTGACTCTTTCATTTTTCGAGTCATTATATCTCCCATATCAGACATGTCTGGATATAGCGTTCTTAGCGCTTTCCACACTGCTGCTCTGCAGTTATTAAATGGCGCTCTGTCATGGGAGGTATCGGTTAAGGTTACCCTAGCATAGCCTTCCCGCTTCCATACATCATCTGCTCTTTCACCAAGTATAGAAATTAGGAGGACCTTAAAGTCCCCTATGGCTAAGGTGACCCCCCCGTCATGTTCTCTAACTTGTGTATCCACTTCCCAGCTCCCGATGTCAGCATTGGAAACTTATTTTTAAGGTTCTCTCGGTCCATGTGTGGCCAAGGAATATATTGTGGTCTCGCTCCCCCCTTTTCTAGCAACGGGAATTGGAATGCACAGTCCTCCTTCTCTTTCCCCATAGCTCTCCTGTTCTATCGCCAGGGTGGCATTCCCACCTTGCGGTCTACCTGGCAATGCCCTTAGTCTGTCTGTATAGGCTGGTGCTGAAGCCCCTCTCTGACCGTGGGGTGTTTCTTCATGTCGGCTGGTCTGTCCGGCAGACTTTGGTGTCCTAGTTACGGACCAACTGGCGTCTGACCATCGTACCCCTCGGTCCCCTGGGAGCCGTTTTTTGCACCGTTTCCCTTCTTCATGTGCTACCCCACCGGAGTCAGATCCTCCATACTCCCAGTTTATACAATTCCTTGCATCATCTTCTTTCTGCCCAATCTCCAGCCTGTCAAGGGACAGTCCCCTTCTCCCACTACTTTGGGTGATATCCTCAGTGTCATATAGCTGAGTGCTCTCTAAGCGCTCATCTTCTCTTCCCCCTTGGTAAATTAGTTCCAGCCCCATCTCGTCATAGATTTTATTAATCATTTCCCCGATGCTTCTGGTGTCATCTTCAATATTTGTCCCGCTTGTACCTGGTACCGCATCGCTTGCAGGAAATAATTCTTCTACGTCTTCCCATTCTACTGTAGGATTGGGTTTAATCACTTCCCGTTCCAAATATTCAGGATCTTGTGCCCTCTGTCTGCGCTTACGTTCCATTTCCTCAGCTATTTCTTTTCGCTTCTTTGCTTCTTCTCTAGCATTATCTACTTCCCTCATCCGTTCATTTCTACGTTCCTTTGCCCTTCTACTTTACTCGTCTTCCCGCTTCTTTACTTTCCTTTCTTGCACACTTCTTCCTGTACTTTTCATAGGCTGTGTATTGTGTGCGACTGAGCGGTATTCCTTGCTCTTCGCGATATAGTTGTTCTCGCCTTAGCCTATCTTTCTTTCTTTCTTGTCCTTTCATCCCTTACTTCCATCTCTTTCTCTCTCTCTCTCCTTTGCGTCTCATCAGACCTCTCCCTTGGCCTCAAATCATCACTTCCTTTTCCATCCAACTTCAGTAATTATCTGACCTCCCATCCATTCGTCTTTCGCGAATGCTATCTCATCACCCTTACCTTAATTTCCTTTACGTTTATTTCCCTCTTTCTCCTTATCTGGAGTGCACAACTCTGTGCCAATCTTTCCTTCATCTTCGCATCTCTCTTTGTCCCTTGAGACGCGGAGGCGATATTGTTTTCCTGTTCCTTTCCCTTATTATCGTCACTACTGTACGTAGGCGACTCATATGCGGGTTGCTATACCCCGTGGCTGCCTTAAGTTCTCTTAGTGGGTAAAGACCCTCTGACTACTTCCTTCAATGACTGCTCAGGCGGGCTGGTGGCGCGGTAGGCGTCTCACCCCCCTCCGTACATACATTTAGTATCCAGTCTGCGGGTGGTTCTTCCACCTTCGTTTCTTCAAACATTTTCCACAATTCTAGAACAGCAAGACGTTTCTCTAACTTCTTGCCCTATATGTGGCATGTAGGAAGGTAGTCATATGCTGTAAAACAGCCTTAGAGAGTGACCCATTCTGGGGCCACGGCATAAACATCTTATTGGCGGTACCCTTAACCCACTCCTTGCTGTATTTCTTTAGTTTTGGTGCATGCTTGGGTAGCTGCTTGCACAAATGCGCAAGCGGGGTAACTTCCTCCATTTTTAATTTCGTCACTAACAGTATTTATACAATTCTTTAACCTTTCAATGGTATGAGCGAGCACCACATACGCAAGCTCCAATCCAATCTTTTCCCGCCAAAATTTATACCAACAATTTACTCAAAACCCATCAATTCAATGGCGATTCCCTCTTAGTTACAGAATCGCGTAAAGCCAAAATGCATTTCAACCAATCATTAATACAATTATTTTACATTTGACATACAACAAGACACATATGACAGACACTTGACAGACTAGACGAACACCAGCTGGACACACGTATACCTGCCTTCTAATCAATACCCCGACATGGGGTGTAAACAAACCCCTTTGATGCCGTCTTTAATCGTCACCGTAGCCTAAATTGTCCCCCACTGTGGGCTATGGTTCACGTTTCTTCTGACCACTCTTTAAAGCGCAGGAATAAGGCGAATCCTTACGTTTTATCTCAGGTGCCCCCTGGTATCCTTACGTTTTGTCTCAGGTGCCCCCTGGTAATCCTTACGTTTTATCTCGGTGTCCCCCCGGTATCCACTCTTTATTTCTTATGCTCGAGTCATTACCCCTATATATATACAGTCTTCTCTACTTCTAACTACTTTATTTTTCTCCACCACCCTCCGTTACCTTTCCCTTACTTACTCTAATGCCTACAAGACATTTGCCAAAGTAACGAGTTTGTTGTTTCACTCACCGATCGCATCTTTTCCTCTCTGGAACTTCGGGATCACCGCCCCTTCCTCTTCCTGCTTTTAAGGTTTTCGTCCGATCCGCTGCCCGTGGGAATGAGAAGGGTTATGCTTGGAAAGGCGGGTTCCTTCAGACCCACTGCAGATTTTTGAAATTTTACTCTATCATTGTCCACGGGGAGCTTCTCAGTCTACTCAGCCGGAATGGCGAAAGGACTCGTGATCTTACCGAAGGCCTAGAGTTACTTCGTTGCCGTCGGTCTAAAGGTGTCTTAGTATTATATAATCAATAATTAATGGCCGAAACCATCCTCACGCTACCAAGTGTTCTGGAGGAGAGGAATTCGCTGACGGGCCCATAGGTCAGCGCTCACCCTCTAGAACTTGTAAGACAAGATAGCTGCACCATGTGAGGACAGAGGGGGGGCAGGATTCACTTACTCCAACACGACTCAATAATGAGGACTCAGTAAGTTGGCAAAGGGAAGTCTGTTTAATGACAAGTACATCAAACAGAGAAACAAATGGAAATCAGCAGCATTGCGATCACCTGTCTCGCTCCGACTTCCTCGAACTTCAGTCGAACAGCAATCTTATAGGCAAAAATCGTCATCACTGACGTCTAATTCTATAAAAAATCATCATGCAATATAATTGGTTAGGAAAGGTAACTTAAGTATAGGTGTTATATCTGTATATGATAATAGGGCATGCGGATTGGATAACTCTTATCGGGTGGGCGTCTACGCCCATCCCTCTACATCACGGCGTGATAGACGTCACTACAACTACGACGTCTATTGGTTACATATCTATAGGACTCCATTGTGATTGGGCAGGTTACACCCCTAGACATAAATCTCCACTTTTAATTAGCATCATGCAGAATGGACACCCATGTGCCTGTTGTCCCAAGTTTCGCCCTTCCATCAATCAGTGTGTTAGGGCGATGTGTCAATTAGTTGGCTAAGGATGACCTCGAAACTGTAGTCTCTTATCAGGAAAAGTTATGGCATCCTCGCATCCTGGATGACATCAGGCGGTGTGTTAAGCAACTTCAATTCAGCAATCCCACTAAGTCAGTGCCTCGTCTGGGACACCAAAGGGAAGCCCTTATTTATATATTTTTATGACAAGTTATACTCTGGATGATAAACCCGTATATAACACCCCTCTCTTAGAATCCCCCTGACCCCACTGAGCCAAGAAGTAGGTTTGTTTTGCAAATTAAAAAGGTTTATTTGAAAAATTAAACAATAGATATATATCACACTTTTATAATAAATTAATATTTGATATCACACTTAGACATATGACAGTGAGTGATCCGAATCGATGATGGGTCATAGCTATACACTGTTAATTAATTGGAGATAGTACTAGAGATGTAAAGGGTACTGGTAGATGCGTGTACTGATGGTTACAGGAACTGCGGAAGGGTGAAAGAGAGAGCACCAGAATGTAAACTTCAGAGTGGATTTGGCAAACAACATAAGTAATCACTTTCCCTGTTGGCGATTGCCCCCCCTCTATGCAATGTAAGGAGGTTGAGTAACACACAGCAGTCTTCAGGAATAGCGACACGTAGCACTAGAAATTCAGTTCCCGGCCTAGAAGCTTAAGAGAAGACAGATGGATTTAAGCCAGCAGAGTACTTTAAAGGTGGTATGCACAAAGAAGGGAACGTATGTAAAGAGATGATTTGATTCCCTCTAGAGGTCAGGGTTGAGTGAGAAGTACTTGTAAAGTCAGTTCAGGACAACCCTATCAATGATCGGAGATGGTTTACATGTGAAAACGAATTCCGTAATGGAAGCAAGAAGCAAATGTTTTTACCGGTGGTGGAAGTGGAAGCAAAATGTTCAATCGCGGCAATTTAGTCGTGTGCGTCGAGCGCAATTACGAGGAAGTATAAGGAGTAGAAAGACGGCTCGTTGGACAAGCTTAGAATCTTAGCTTTAAGATGAAAGTTAATATTACGTTTCCTGGAGACGGTTTCAGAGATTACGGACGGATTTTGTGAAGTAAGTAATTCTGCAAGATAATAGCTCAGAGTGAAAGATGACAGTTTTCAGCTTTAATCAAAAGGAGGGACACATTTCTATGATGCATTTAAATAGGTTAAAATGTTGAAGTTATATTATTTTAAGCTAAAGATGTTTTTGCCACAGTTCTGGCTTGAGTACTAACTATAATTTGGACAGGAATGCGACTTCATCACGGATCGGTCAGATGGCTGCGGTTCTCTCGCCACTGTACGGTTCTCTGGTTGTCTCACAGCGATCTGGGTCAGCTCTTCAGCATGGCACGAGCGAGATCTGGTCGTCTATGGAGTCTCTGGTCTCTCGATCTCTGCTCTGGGAGGATGATGGAGTTTCGAAGTCAGATTCCCGGGGCAAGAGCGTCCCGCGGGAAAACGGTGAAAGTGAAGTGTCCGTGGCCGTCGTCTGGCTTCCGGGTGGCTCTTTTATGTTTTTGAAGAATGGGGTGTGATTGCTAACTTCTTTGCCCAGAGCCACTCCCGATGTTGATTAGGTCAGGAGTTTCTCGTGACGCTGGAATGTGAGAGAAGCAGTGCTCAAGCTGAACATCTTGGTATGGCTACGGGGAGGCGGGAAGAAGAGTAACAGAACACTCCCCTTTGCTTTTACGCTTAGAAAAGTCATTTCAAAACTAAACACGATTTCCCAGATACAGCCGTGGTTGTTCCAAGAGAAACGCATTACATGACAGATGCAGATGACTTAAGGCATTCTTGTTCAACTCTGATCTTGCGCTAAAGCTGTGCAGATTAAGAAATGACAACATTGTGCACTTTTTGGTTGGTTTACCATATTGGATTTTTACCAAAAATGACACAGATGTACCCCGCGGTCTACACATA
This sequence comes from Ambystoma mexicanum, assembly GCA_002915635.3. NCBI lineage: Eukaryota > Metazoa > Chordata > Amphibia > Caudata > Ambystomatidae > Ambystoma > Ambystoma mexicanum. The sequence continues at coordinate 1,035,826,026 of CM030325.1, forward strand.
TTCCAGTAAATTTTGCATTTTTCTAGCGTGAACCTTGTCTGCAATCTTCCATAATTCATGGTTTCTACAGAGACATGGCTACAGGTTAACACCTGCTTAAAATGTGCACAAAAAAATCACAAAGAATTATGATATTAGGTTATTTATTTTTACAGTCCGGCACTGTAAGTGAAGTCCATCTTTTAAAATTGAGTCTCTGCCCCAAAGGGTGTGGATTCCAGGGAGCAGCATGCTGATTCTGGTTTATCACGTTTCCCCAGTCAGCTTGCTATCACGAGGCACGTTCTCCGCCAGCTTCTGCCAAGAGAAGCCCATTTACGACCCCCCCCAAATTAACATTTGCCTGAGCCAAGGAAGGCCTCATTGTTCAGTTTCCTGCAGTCCCCAGCTGCTCCTCCGCCTAGATTCAATCAGAGAGGTGTCATCTCCTTGTTGCAGGCAGCAGAATG
>CM030325.1:1035826494-1035844944 GCA_002915635.3 Ambystoma mexicanum
GGTCGGACCCGGACAGCTGCGGTCTCCACCCACCTGATGCGTAGTGCAGCGATGACTGACGCGATCTGCCCTCCTAAATCTTGTCTGCTTAACCCGTAGAAAATATTCTCCTGCCAAGTGGAGAGATGGACTTAGCCACTTGTGTATTCAAGTGATGGCACCCCCACAGTTCCTCGCCAACTAATCACCTTCCGAAATGCCCTCACAGCAATCTTCACCTTATATTCTTGAAAGATGAGCTCTCCATCCTGCGTGGATTTGCCAGGGGCGCGCCGATTCCAGTTACTTCACTGGTTTTGAAGGCTCGGGAGAGTTCCGGAGAGTGTTGACTCTGAGGTTCCTGGTGAGGACCAGTAAGTATTAAGTTCATAGAGTTCAATATGTCCGATGCTCAACTCTTGTTCCCCCCTTCCTTTCTTGTCTTGCAGGCTGGCTCGTGAAAAGATGCTCTTGTGGCAGCTGGTGGCGCTCAGGTAAGAGTCTGTATTACCCGGCGCTGTCCGGTAAATGTTGGCATGTGGAAAACCGTGTTTGTTTTGTCTCTCTTTAAAGATGCGCACGTTGAAAATATGGAGAGTCACAAAAGGATGCCTCCGGTGTGTTAAATCAAGTAAGTCTATGGTGGTAAGAATATATTTTGTTGGTTCCCTCGTCTCAACCTTGTGGTTTTCATTTGTCTCCTAGGTGCCGAAGTTCGCGCGAAGAAATGATGGAGGCAGCGCCGACCCGAAGGATTGCTGTGAAGACTGGTGAGTATGGCGGCGGCGCTGCAGCTTGGAGGTGCGGGCGCATGCAGAAATGATGTTCTTTTACAGGTCCGGAGACGAGATGGATCCAGAAATCAGGTGTGGAATAGAAATAAGTTCGTTTTCTAAACTCTGTCCCTTTCTTTCCTCTTTTGTTTTAGAAGCTCCGGATCTCGAGGCTGGGCGTGCAGAAGACTGGATGCAGGCTGCAGGCACAGTGAGCGTTACGCTGCTGGATGCAGAATAACGGCGAAGCGTGGTGTTGCTGGTCGGGCGTGGTTTTAAATAGCCTCAAAAGTAGTCCCAGGTAAGAAGTCCCTTAGAACCACAACCGAGTAATAAAAAATAGTCCCTGTAAAAAATAGTCCCTTTCAGGCTTCATGTTGGATTGGAGTCATTTGCCAGCATGGTCTGCCTGAGGTAAGTAATGACCTATGAGCCGGGTGCCTTAGGCCGGCCAGGACTGATTTCTACTATGAGCCTGGCGCCCAAGGCGCCAGTACTGAACCCAGATAGCCCCTAGCCGGGGCTGCTGAGGTTTTACTAAATGTCTAGATGCCTGCTCCTGGGGCTGGTGGGCTTGGTCTGGATGCCTGGGGGTAGGCATCATGACAGCACTCCCCCCAAGGCCCCTCCTAAAGTAGTTCTTCCCCTGGGCCTGGTTTGTCTGGGAAGTTCCGATGGAATCTTTTCACCAACCGAGGTGCATAGACGTGGTCACTAGGTTCCCATGACCTTGCTTGTGGTTCGTAGCCCTTCCAATCGATTAAATAAAAAAGTTTTGATTTAACCATCTTGGAGTCCAGGATATTCTTTACCTCGAATTCAGGTTCTACATCTATCAAGATGGAGTCGGGTGGTTTGGTTAATCTTGTTCCTGGTTGAACTGGTTTTAAAAGTGAAACATGAAAGACAGGATGAATGCGCATATTAGAGGGTAATTCCAATTTGATGGCTACCGGGTTGATAATGGCCTTAATAGTGTAAGGTCCCAAATATCTAGGGTTAAAAGTCTAAGTTCCCTTCAGAGGTATGTGTTTTGTAGCCAGCCAAACTTGATCCCCAATCTGGTATTGTGGAGGTTTCACCTCTATGTTGATCAGCATTTTTCTTATATTTCTCTTTGCTTGTTCAAATGTTATGTTGCCTCTTTAAAGCTTGTTGTAATAGTAGAATGCAAATGACTAACTACAGGCATTTTCTAACTGCTGAGACGAATCTGAGGTTTGAGGGTGATGTCCATATATGGTTTAAAAGGGCTTTGTCCGGTTTCCTGAATGTACAGAGTTATTGTATGACATACTCGGAAAATCCAAAAAACATCTTTTTCCAATTACCTTTCGGTCCTGGTGTAGCCATGCAATGTAGGCACTGTTCAAGGGTCTGGTTGGTCCTCTCTATCTGACCATCGGATCTGGGGATGGTGACTGGTTGTTACCTCACGTCGATTTGCGCCAGTTGACAAACATTTTCTTCCAAAAATGTTGAAATGAATTGACTACCTCGGTCAGAGACCAAATGCGGAAGGAAATCTGTGTATTCGAACAATGTTTTCGAGGAAACTCCTTGGCCAGAATTGAAGCAGAAGGTAATCCCTTTAGAGGAATTAAAAGTGGGCCATCTTGGAAAAAAGATCCCACAATAACTAGAATGGTGTTAAATCCATGACATAGAGGTAGATCTGTAATGAAGTTTAACGATAAGGTGTGCCATGGTGTAGGTGGAATATCCAAAGGTTGTAAGAGGCCAACTGGTTTTTTCTTCTGACTTTTGTTTTGGGCGCAAATGCCACAAGGCAGTACAAATTACTTTACGTCCTTTTCGCCAGGTGGGCCACCAGAATTGTCTCTTATTTTTAGCTTCAGTTTTTTGCGATACCTGGGTGTCCTTCCATCAGGGTGTCATGTAATTTGGAGATGACTAGTTCTTGTAGTTCCTTGTGTGTAGAAATAGTCGCCTTGATAATAAGGTAGGTCATTGATGACTGAGAAGTCCGAGCCTTTCTTCACCCAGTCCTGCAGGGCTGTTGGATCGAAGAGTTGTTGGATCTTTACTTGAATATCCTCTAGTGTCTGTAGAGTGGTTATGCCAAGAATTCTTTGTTCTGAAATTATAGGCACCGGTTCCGGGTTCGCATATGCTTCTCCCATCCCTATTCGGGATAAGGCATCTGCATTGCCATTTTTACAACCTGGTTGATAAGTGATCACAAAATCGAACTCGGCAAAGAACAATGCCCATCGAAGTTAGACACGACGATTGGGCTTTGGCTGTTGTTAAATACTGCAAGTTCTGGTGATCAGTGATTACCGTAATGGTATGCCTGGCACCAAGAAGATAATGCAGCCAAGCCTTGAAGGCAGATTTGATGGCTAATAATTCTTTATCGGTAACCGCATAGTTTAACTCGGGTACCGAGAACTTTCTGGACCAAAATGCTACTGGGTGAAGTTGACCGGTTTCAGGATCCTTCTGGGACAGGACAGCTCCCATGGCTAAACTGGATGAATCAGTTTCAACTATGTATGTAAGTTCGGGGCATGGATGCTTTAAGACGTGAATTTCGCTTTCAGCTCTTGGAAGGCCTTTTCAGCTTCTTCGGTCCACAAGAAGCATTTGTTTTTTCGCAAAAGTGCTGTGATAGGGTGTACAACATGTGAGAAATCTGCAATGAATCTGCCGGTAGAAAATTAGCAAAATCCGAGCATGCCTTTGTACCCCTTTAACTGAACTGACTGGGGTGATGGCCACTTGAGGATTGCAATCCACCTTTCGAGAGTCCATTCGGACTTCCTTTTGGAGTCAGGATAAATCCAAGGAATTCAACTTCCGTAGCATGAAAAACAAATGTTTCCAATTTTGCATATAACTTGTGCTGGCGTAGTTTCTCAAGGACTGCATGAACATGCTTCACATGGTCTGGTTCTGAAGAGGAGTACACTAGGATATCGTCTACGTATATAACAACACAGACGTCAATGAGTTCACGAAGGACATCGTTCATAAAATACTGGAAGGCTGCTGGTGCATTGCACAACCCGAAGGGCATCACCTGGTATTCGAATAACCCGCACTTAGTGCGAAAAGCAGTCTTCCATTCGTCGCCTTTCTTTACACGTACCAGATGATATGCCCCTCGGAGATCTAATTTAGTGTAGATGCAAGCGTCCTTTACTTAGTCTAGTAATTCGGAGATCAGAGGCAATGGGTATTGTTTCTGAGCCATGATCTGATTTAATGCGTGGTAGTCTATGCACGTTCTGAGGTCACCTTCCTTTTTAGGCACGAAGAACAAAGCTGAAGATGCAGGGGGCTTGGATGGACGAATGAAGCCATTAGCAAGGTATTGGTCCAAGTATTGTCGTAGGTGAAGGTTTTCGGGTTCCATAAGGGCGTAGATCCTACTACATGGAGGTTGTGCACCGGGTATGAGATCAATTTGACAATCGTATGATCTGTGAGGTGGTAGGGTGTTTGCCTGTTCCTTTTGGAAAACATCCTGGAATTCTTGATATTCCTGAGGTAACTGCTTGACTGGAATAGCGACTGTGGCCAGGCCTTGGTTCAAGGGTTTTTTCGGGTAACAAGTATGTGCACAATCCGGGAAGGTTATTCTCTTCTCTCGCCAATCAATACAAAGATTATGTGTTTCCAACCAAGGTATCCCCAGTATTATTTGAAACTGTGGGGCTTTGATTAAATCAAACACAATAGTCTCTCGATGCCCATCATGACCCAATGGTGTAATCTCTGCGGTGGAATGAGTTACAGGCCCAGAGGCAATTTCAGTTCCATCGACTGTGGTGATGACATCCGAATTGGTCTTTTTGCAGAGAGATAGATTCATCCTAGAAGCCAACTTGTTGTCCACATAGTTTCCTATGGCCCCGCTATCAATGTATGCCCTCACTGCGTGCATACGTAATGGCTGCCTTGGATCTATAAGGACCATTGGTATGATGAAGTGCGAGGTTTGAGTATCCTTCTTCAAGCTCGGCAACGGACCTCTACGCTTGTCGGGCATGGTCGTTTCCCGAATCAGGCTCTGTTTGATTTTTATCAGCAACTCCAACTCCTCTTTTAGATGTTTTTTAGGGCAATCCCATAGAAAATGTCCTGAGGCCCCACACTACAGACACAATTGCATCTGCCGTCTTCTTTCTCTTTCCTTTTGAGTTCCCTTGAACCCCCCGATCTGCATCAGTTCTGATACATCTGTTCCTTTGATGGTAACATTGGGTTTAACCAATACCTGATTCTCGAACTTAGCTCGATCAGCCTTTCTATTCTGAAGTCGGTGGTCTAACTGGACTACTAAGCCTATATATTCTGCACAATCCTGAGGTGGGTTCACAACTTGGGCCAAAACGTCTTTGAGTTCACCCCGAAGTCCACAATGAAATAATGTAATTCGTTTTACCTCTGGCCATCCGGTTTTCACCACTAACCTATTGAAAGTGGCGATATAGGTTAGTAGATCCTGGTTACCTTGTCGTAATGATAAAAGTTTGTTATCCAGGGCCTGTCCCTGTGAATGTCTGGCAAATAGTCTTTCCATGCTCAATTGAAAACCTTGAAAATCCCGAAGAAGAGGGTCATCCTGGTTAACTAATGGAACTGATCAATCCGCTGTGCTGCCACTAAGATATGATAGTACAAAGGCTACTTTGGATTCGTCATTCGGAAAAGCTCCAGGTCTGCATAAAAAGTGCAAGCGGCATTGGTTCATAAACACGGCAAACTTTTTTGGGTCCCCAGCAAAACGTTCGGGTGGAGCTAAAGGAATGCTCCCTGGTATAACCACTTGCACAGGATTGCTCGATGAAACAGGAGTTGGATACCCCCCGAATCCAGGTAATGGTGTTTGCCCAGCTTGGTTTTACAGTAATTGTCTAGCAAGATCATCAGTGCGCTCCTTTGACACAATCAGTTGTCTCCTGTGGGCATTAGTCTCTTGGCGCACGGAGTGCACTTCTGCCCTAAATTCCCATAACAATAGGTGAAGTTGATCGGTTTCTGAGGTTTCCATTACGCCCGGGTGGGGATTTGTAGATAGGCTTCGCATTCTGTTACGCTCACCTGGCTCCCACAGGGGCGTCAGTCAGACCCAGACAGCTGCGGTCTCCACCCACGTGATGCGTAGTGCAGAGATGACTGACTGGATCTGCCCTCCTAATCTTGTCTGCTTAACCCGTAGAAATATTATCCTGCAAGTGGAGAGATGGATTTAGCCACTTGTGGATTCAAGTGACGGCACCCCCACAGTCCTCCCCAACTAATCACCTCCGAAATGCCCTCACAGCAATCTCACCTTATATTCTTGAAAGATGAGCTCTCCATCCTGCGTGGATTTGCAGGGGCGCATCGATCCAGTTACTTCACTGGTTTGAAGGCTCGGGAGAGTTCCGGAGAGTATTGACTCTGAGGTTCCTGGTGAGGACCAGTAAGTATTAAGTTCATAGAGTTCAATATGTCCGATGTTCACTCTTGATCCCCCCTTCCTTTCTTGTCTTGCAGCTGGCTCATAAAAAGATGCTCTTGTGGCAGCTGGTGGTGCTCAGGTAAGAGTCTGTATTACCCGGCGCTGTCCGGTAAATGTTGCACGTGGAAAACGTGTTGTTTTGTCTCTTTTTACAGATGCGGCATGTGAAAATATGGAGAGTCACAAAAGGATGGTGGTAAGAATTATATTTGTTGGTTCCCTCGGCTCACATTGTGGTTTTCCTTTGTCTCCTAGGCTGCTGAGGTTTTACTAAATGTCTAGATGCCTGCTCCCGGGGCTGATGGGCTTGGTCCGGATGCCTGGGGGGTAGGCATCATGACAACCAGCTTCCCTGTCAAAGCGGCTCTCTCTTGGAATGCGTTGGCCGCTTCCTTCAGAGTGGAACAACCATACTCTAGATTCAGACAGAACCTACAGAATTGGTTGCAAACCAACAACATCTAAGAAGTGGCTTACCAACTGGACTTCCGATCTTTTTATAGACCGTGTGCATGTATATATATCTTCACCCATTTGCCCCATCAATGTAACTACCAGGCAATGTGCACACCAGACCTAATCTGTATGTAACTTTGAACGTTTTATGATTTATGTACTTATCTGTATTCTGTAACTAAGCTACAAGTATCCTTGTAACTGCTGGGCCCAGCTACCTAAGGGTTTGGGGTGCATTACCAAATAAACAAACAAACAAACAAACAAACATAAAGGTGACAAGGGGGGACAGTGGCTGTAAACTCTATCCACCCAAAGTACACGGGTTTATGTGTATGTTGTGCAGAGAGAATAGGAAAATGTGTGCAGATTAGCCCCACACAGTTTCCAGAGGTTGATCGACCATCATTCAATTTCATATAAAATTTCAAAAAAGTCCAGGTGAGCGCTCACCCCCCGAGCAGATGGTCGAATTCTTTGCAGTTCATCAGTAAACTCAAATAGTAAAGTAAAACCTTGGGTAGCGGTCTAGAAGGTGAGAAGCAGCCCTTGCAGCAACAAAGGCCTTCTACCCTGTCCCCCTTCTCTAAACTTTGGAGAGCCTTTGGGAGGTTGTGTGCTCTTCATAGGCATAGGCTGTGCCTCTGGGCGGTTCTGTCCTGGATATCTTATGTCTCCTCCCGGGAGGTCTTGCCTCAGGGCTAGCCCTTTCAACCCTGAGAAGCCAATGGGCAGCAATTGGATCTTCAGGGAGTGCATAGGTGCGGGGGGAACTATTGTTCTCCATCTCTTAAAGACATTTGCTGTGGCCAGACCTACTATTAGCGCTGTGAGACACTCCTGCATCATTCCCCTGGTTTCAACCATTTTCCTTTGCCCGCCTTTCCAGCCGTTAGTCGGCTCACGTTGAGTTTGTTTCTTTTAGGTTGAATTGCGGGCCCTGCTTTAAAGCAACCGTTTTTTACTTCAAAGCCGGGGGCATGTATTTCCCCCGACCCAGTTGCCCTACACCTCGCCCAACCCCACACCACACACCCCGATTCTTTTTTATTTGTATTGTATTTGAAGAACAGGGATGTCAATTTCGATCGGAAATGGCTTAGAATAACACATTTAGAGATGTCAGAAAGCTTCACGTGAAGGGCGTCTGTACAATAGAACAAAGATGAGAACAACCGGGGAGACAGTTTATTGGGGTGTAAAAAATGAGTGCATATACCAGGGTAAAAATAAAACAAAGAGAAATAAAATGTATAAAAGGAAACAGGTGCAGTGTGGTCATCTTTCCAGCTCTCTGTATTTCTCTGTCCTCGGATGAGGAGTGGTCTTTACATGTTATTGGGGTCTGCACTGGGCTGGACATCATCTGCAAACCCCAGAGTCTGTCTGTGATCTTTGGCCTTTCAGGACAGGGTAGATAGGTCTCCTCTGTAACGTCCTGCAACTCATAAGTTAGTCCAGCATTGGGGCCCAGTGCAGGAGTGCTAATGCACCCATTGAAGTCCTGCAACTCATAAATTACTCCAGCATTGGGTCCCAGTGCAGGAGTGCTAATGCACCCATTGAAGTCCTGCAACTCATTAGTTACTCCAGCATTGGGGCCCAGTGCAGGAGTGCTAATGCACCAACTGTAGTCATGCGACTCATAAGTTAGTCCAGCATTGGGGCCCAGTGCAGGAGTGCTAATGCACCCATTGAAGTCCTGCAACTCATAAATTACTCCAGCATTGGCCCAGTGCAGGAGTGCTAATGCACCCACTGAAGTCCTGCAACTCATATGTTAGTCCAGCATTGGGGCCCAGTGAAGGAGTGCTAATGCACCAACTGAAGTCCTGCAACTCATAAGTAAGTCCAGCATTGGGGCCCAGTGCAGGAGTGCTAATGCACCAACTGAAGTCATGCAACTCATAAGTTACTCCTGCATTGGGGCCCAGTGCTGGAGTGCTAATGCACCAACTGTAGTAATGCAACTCATTCGTTAGTCCAGTATTGGGGCCCAGTGCAGGAGTGCTAAAGCACCCACTGAAGTCCTGCAACTCATTAGTTACTCCAGCATTGTGGCCCAGTGCAGGAGTGCTAATGCACCCACTGAAGTCCTGCAACTCATTACTTACTCCAGCATTGGGGCCCAGTGCAGGAGTGCTAATGCACCAACTGAAGTCCTGCAACTCATAAGTTAGTCCAGCATTGGGGCCCAGTGCAGGAGTGCTAATGCACCCACTGAAGTCCTGCAACTCATTAGTTACTCCAGCATTGGGGCCCAGTGCAGGAGTGCTAATGCACCAACTGAAGTCCTGCAACTCATTAGTTACTCCAGCATTGGGGCCCAGTGCAGGAGTGCTAATGCACCAACTGAAGTCCTGCAACACATTAGTTACTCCAGCATTGGGGCCCAGTGCAGGAGTGCTAATGCACCCATTGAAGTCCTGCAACTCATAAGTTAGTCCAGCATTGGGTCCCAGTGCAGGAGTGCTAATGCACCCATTGAAGTCCTGCAACTCATTAGTTACTCCAGCATTGGGGCCCAGTGCAGGAGTGCTAATGCACCCATTGAAGTCCTGCAACTCATAAGTTACTCCAGCATTGGGCCCAGTGCAGGAGTGCTAATGCACCACTGAAGTCCTGCAACTCATATGTTAGTCCAGCATTGGGGCCCAGTGCAGGAGTGCTAATGCACCAGCTGAAGTCCTGCAACTCATAAGTTAAGTCCAGCATTGGGGCCAGTGCAGGAAGTGCTAATGCACCAACTGAAGTCCTGCAACTCATAAGTTACTCCAGCATTGGGGCCCAGTGCATGGAGTGCTAATGCACCAACTGTAGTCCTGCAACTCATTAGTTACTCCAGCATTGGGGCCCAGTGCAGGAGTGCTAATGCACCCACTGAAGTCCTGCAACTCATAGTTACTCCAGCATTGGGCCCAGTGCAGGAGTGCTAATGCACCAACTGAAGTCCTGCAACTCATAAGTAAGTCCAGCATTGGGGCCCAGTGCAGGAGTGCTAATGCACCAACTGAAGTCATGCAACTCATAAGTTACTCCTGCATTGGGGCCCAGTGCTGGAGTGCTAATGCACCAACTGTAGTAATGCAACTCATTCGTTAGTCCAGTATTGGGGCCCAGTGCAGGAGTGCTAAAGCACCCACTGAAGTCCTGCAACTCATTAGTTACTCCAGCATTGGGGCCCAGTGCAGGAGTGCTAATGCACCCACTGAAGTCCTGCAACTCATTACTTACTCCAGCATTGGGGCCCAGTGCAGGAGTGCTAATGCACCAACTGAAGTCCTGCAACTCATAAGTTAGTCCAGCATTGGGGCCCAGTGCAGGAGTGCTAATGCACCCACTGAAGTCCTGCAACTCATTAGTTACTCCAGCATTGGGGCCCAGTGCAGGAGTGCTAATGCACCAACTGAAGTCCAGCAACTCATTAGTTACTCCAGCATTGGGGCCCAGTGCAGGAGTGCTAATGCACCAACTGAAGTCCTGCAACACATTAGTTACTCCAGCATTGGGGCCCAGTGCAGGAGTGCTAATGCACCCATTGAAGTCCTGCAACTCATAAGTTACTCCAGCATTGGGGCCCAGTGCAGGAGTGCTAATGCACCAACTGTAGTCCTGCAACTCATTAAGTTACTCCAGCATTGGGCCCAGTGCAGGAGTGCTAATGCACCCACTGAAGTCCTGCAACTCATATAGTTACTCCAGCATTGGGGCCCAGTGCAGGAGTGCTAATGCACCACTGAAGTCCTGCAACTCATTAGTTACTCCAGCATTGGGGCCCAGTGCAGGAGTGCTAATGCACCAACTGAAGTCATGCAACTCATTAGTTACTCCAGCATTGGGCCCAGTGCAGGAGTGCTAATGCACCCACTGAAGTCCTGCAACTCATTAGTTACTCCAGCATTGGGGCCCAGTGCAGGAGTGCTAATGCACCCACTGAAGTCCTGCAACTCATAAGTTACTCCAGCATTGGGGCCCAGTGCAGGAGTGCTAATGCACCAACTGAAGTCCTGCAACTCATAAGTTACTCCAGCATTGGGGCCCAGTGCAGGAGTGCTAATGCACCACTGAAGTCCTGCAACTCATTAGTTACTCCAGCATTGGGGCCCAGTGCAGGAGTGCTAATGCACCCACTGAAGTCCTGCAACTCATTAGTTACTCCAGCATTGGGGCCCAGTGCAGGAGTGCTAATGCACCAACTGAAGTCCTGCAACTCATAAGTTACTCCAGCATTGGGGCCCAGTGCAGGAGTGCTAATGCACCAACTGAAGTCCTGCAACTCATAAGTTAGTCCAGCATTGGGGCCCAGTGCAGGAGTGCTAATGCACCCATGAAGTTCCTGCAACTCATAAGTTACTCCAGCATTGGGGCCCAGTGCAGGAGTGCTAATGCACCCACTGAAGTCCTGCAACTCATAAGTTAGTCCAGCATTGGGCCCAGTGCAGGAGTGCTAATGCACCAACTGAAGTCCTGCAACTCATAAGTTACTCCAGCATTGGGGCCCAGTGCAGGAGTGCTAATGCACCAACTGAAGTCCTGCAACTCATAAGTTACTCCAGCATTGGGGCCAGTGCAGGAGTGCTAATGCACCAACTGAAGTCCTGCAACTCATTAGTTACTCCAGCATTGGGGCCCAGTGCAGGAGTGCTAATGCACCAACTGAAGTCCTGCAACTCATTAGTTACTCCAGCATTGGGGCCCAGTGCAGGAGTGCTAATGCACCCACTGAAGTCCTGCAACTCATTAGTTACTCCAGCATTGGGCCCAGTGCAGGAGTGCTAATGCACCAACTGAAGTCCTGCAACTCATAAGTTAGTCCAGCATTGGGCCCAGTGCAGGAGTGCTAATGCACCCACTGAAGTCCTGCAACTCATAAGTTACTCCAGCATTGGGGCCCAGTGCAGGAGTGCTAATGCACCAACTGAAGTCCTGCAACTCATTAGTTACTCCAGCATTGGGGCCCAGTGCAGGAGTGCTAATGCACCAACTGAAGTCCTGCAACTCATTAGTTACTCCAGCATTGGGGCCCAGTGCAGGAGTGCTAATGCACCCACTGAAGTCCTGCAACTCATAAGTTAGTCCAGCATTGGGGCCCAGTGCAGGAGTGCTAATGCACCCACTGAAGTCCTGCAACTCATTAGTTACTCCAGCATTGGGGCCCAGTGCAGGAGTGCTAATGCACCAACTGAAGTCATGCAACTCATAAGTTAGTCCAGCATTGGGGCCCAGTGCAGGAGTGCTAATGCACCAACTGAAGTCATGCAACTCATAAGTTACTCCAGCATTGGGGCCCAGTGCAGGAGTGCTAATGCACCAACTGAAGTCCTGCAACTCATTAGTTACTCCAGCATTGGGGCCCAGTGCAGGAGTGCTAATGCACCAACTGAAGTCCTGCAACTCATTAGTTACTCCAGCATTGGGGCCCAGTGCAGGAGTGCTAATGCACCCACTGAAGTCCTGCAACTCATAAGTTTACTCCAGCATTGGGGCCCAGTGCAGGAGTGCTAATGCACCCACTGAAGTCCTGCACTCATATGTTAGTCCAGCATTGGGGCCCAGTGCAGGAGTGCTAATGCACCAACTGAAGTCCTGCAACTCATTAAGTAGTCCAGCATTGGGGCCCAGTGCAGGAGTGCTAATGCACCAACTGAAGTCCTGCAACTCATAAGTTACTCCAGCATTGGGGCCCAGTGCAGGAGTGCTAATGCACCAACTGAAGTCATGCAACTCATTGTTACTCCAGCATTGGGGCCCAGTGCAGGAGTGCTAATGCACCCACTGAAGTCCTGCAACTCATTAGTTACTCCAGCATTGGGGCCAGTGCAGGAGTGCTAATGCACCCACTGAAGTCCTGCAACTCATTAGTTACTCCAGCATTGGGGCCCAGTGCAGGAGTGCTAATGCACCAACTGAAGTCCTGCAACTCATTAAGTTACGTCCAGCATTGGGGCCCAGTGCAGGAGTGCTAATGCACCCACTGAAGTCCTGCAACTCATTAGTTACTCCAGCATTGGGGCCAGTGCAGGAGTGCTAATGCACCAACTGAAGTCCTGCAACTCATTAGTTACTCCAGCATTGGGGCCCAGTGCAGGAGTGCTAATGCACCAACTGAAGTCCTGCAACTCATTAGTTACTCCAGCATTGGGGCCCAGTGCAGGAGTGCTAATGCACCCACTGAAGTCCTGCAACTCATAAGTTAGTCCAGCATTGGGCCCAGTGCAGGAGTGCTAATGCACCACTGAAGTCCTGCAACTCATTAGTTACTCCAGCATTGGGGCCCAGTGCAGGAGTGCTAATGCACCAACTGAAGTCCTGCAACTCATTAGTTACTCCAGCATTGGGGCCCAGTGCAGGAGTGCTAATGCACCCACTGAAGTCCTGCAACTCATAAGTTACTCCAGCATTGGGCCCAGTGCAGGAGTGCTAATGCACCACTGAAGTCCTGCAACTCATTAGTTAGTCCAGCATTGGGGCCCAGTGCAGGAGTGCTAATGCACCACTGAAGTCCTGCAACTCATAAGTTAGTCCAGCATTGGGGCCCAGTGCAGAGTGCTAATGCACCAACTGAAGTCCTGCAACTCATTAAGTTACTCCAGCATTGGGGCCCAGTGCAGGAGTGCTAATGCACCAACTGAAGTCATGCAACTCATTAGTTAGTCCAGCATTGGGGCCCAGTGCAGGAGTGCTAATGCACCAACTGAAGTCCTGCAACTCATTAGTTACTCCAGCATTGGGGCCCAGTGCAGGAGTGCTAATGCACCCACTGAAGTCCTGCAACTCATAAGTTACTCCAGCATTGGGGCCCAGTGCAGGAGTGCTAATGCACCCACTGAAGTCCTGCAACTCATTAGTTACTCCAGCATTGGGGCCCAGTGCAGGAGTGCTAATGCACCACTGAAGTCCTGCAACTCATTAGTTACTCCAGCATTGGGCCCAGTGCAGGAGTGCTAATGCACCCACTGAAGTCCTGCAACTCATTAGTTAGTCCAGCATTGGGGCCCAGTGCAGGAGTGCTAATGCACCACTGAAGTCCTGCAACTCATTAGTTACTCCAGCATTGGGGCCCAGTGCAGGAGTGCTAATGCACCACTGAAGTCCTGCAACTCATAAGTTAGTCCAGCATTGGGGCCCAGTGCAGGAGTGCTAATGCACCCACTGAAGTCCTGCAACTCATTAGTTACTCCAGCATTGGGGCCCAGTGCAGGAGTGCTAATGCACCAACTGAAGTCCTGCAACTCATTAGTTACTCCAGCATTGGGGCCCAGTGCAGGAGTGCTAATGCACCACTGAAGTCCTGCAACTCATTAGTTACTCCAGCATTGGGGCCCAGTGCAGGAGTGCTAATGCACCCACTTGAAGTCCTGCAACTCATAAGTTACTCCAGCATTGGGGCCCAGTGCAGGAGTGCTAATGCACCCACTGAAGTCCTGCAACTCATTAGTTACTCCAGCATTGGGGCCCAGTGCAGGAGTGCTAATGCACCAACTGAAGTCCTGCAACTCATAGTTACTCCAGCATTGGGCCCAGTGCAGGAGTGCTAATGCACCAACTGAAGTCCTACAACTCATTAGTTACTCCAGCATTGGGGCCCAGTGCAGGAGTGCTAATGCACCAACTGAAGTCCTGCAACTCATAAGTTAGTCCAGCATTGGGGCCCAGTGCAGGAGTGCTAATGCACCCACTGAAGTCCTGCAACTCATTAGTTACTCCAGCATTGGGGCCCAGTGCAGGAGTGCTAATGCACCCACTGAAGTCCTGCAACTCATTAGTTACTCCAGCATTGGGGCCCAGTGCAGGAGTGCTAATGCACCCACTGAAGTCCTGCAACTCATTAGTTACTCCAGCATTGGGGCCCAGTGCAGGAGTGCTAATGCACCCACTGAAGTCCTGCAACTCATTAGTTACTCCAGCATTGGGGCCCAGTGCAGGAGTGCTAATGCACCCACTGAAGTCCTGCAACTCATAAGTTAGTCCAGCACTGGGGCCCAGTGCAGGAGTGCTAATGCCACCAACTGAAGTCCTGCAACTCATAGTTAGTCCAGCATTGGGCCCAGTGCAGGAGTGCTAATGCACCAACTGTAGTCCTGCAACTCATAAGTTTAGTCCAGCATTGGGGCCCAGTGCAGGAGTGCTAATGCACCCACTGAAGTCCTGCAACTCATAAGTTACTCCAGCATTGGGCCCAGTGCAGGAGTGCTAATGCACCCACTGAAGTCCTGCAACTCATAGTTAGTCCAGCATGGGGCCCAGTGCAGGAGTGCTAATGCACCAACTGAAGTCCTGCAACTCATAAGTTAGTCCAGCATTGGGGCCCAGTGCAGGAGTGCTAATGCACCAACTGAAGTCATGCAACTCATAAGTTACTCCAGCATTGGGGCCCAGTGCAGGAGTGCTAATGCACCAACTGAAGTCCTGCAACTCATAAGTTACTCCAGCATTGGGGCCCAGTGCAGGAGTGCTAATGCACCCACTGAAGTCCTGCAACTCATTAGTTACTCCAGCATTGGGGCCCAGTGCAGGAGTGCTAATGCACCAACTGAAGTCCTGCAACTCATAAGTTAGTCCAGCATTGGGGCCCAGTGCAGGAGTGCTAATGCACCAACTGAAGTCCTGCAACTCATTAGTTACTCCAGCATTGGGGCCCAGTGCAGGAGTGCTAATGCACCCACTGAAGTCCTGCAACTCATAAGTTACTCCAGCATTGGGGCCCAGTGCAGGAGTGCTAATGCACCCACTGAAGTCCTGCAACTCATTAGTTACTCCAGCATTGGGGCCCAGTGCAGGAGTGCTAATGCACCAACTGAAGTCCTGCAACTCATTAGTTACTCCAGCATTGGGGCCCAGTGCAGGAGTGCTAATGCACCCACTGAAGTCCTGCAACTCATAAGTTAGTCCAGCATTGGGGCCCAGTGCAGGAGTGCTAATGCACCCACTGAAGTCCTGCAACTCATTAGTTACTCCAGCATTGGGGCCCAGTGCAGGAGTGCTAATGCACCAACTGAAGTCCTGCAACTCATAAGTTAGTCCAGCATTGGGGCCCAGTGCAGGAGTGCTAATGCACCCACTGAAGTCCTGCAACTCATAAGTTACTCCAGCATTGGGGCCCAGTGCAGGAGTGCTAATGCACCAACTGAAGTCCTGCAACTCATTAGTTACTCCAGCATTGGGGCCCAGTGCAGGAGTGCTAATGCACCAACTGAAGTCCTGCAACTCATAAGTAAGTCCAGCATTGGGGCCCAGTGCAGGAGTGCTAATGCACCAACTGAAGTCCTGCAACTCATAAGTTACTCCAGCATTGGGGCCCAGTGCAGGAGTGCTAATGCACCAACTGAAGTCATGCAACTCATTAGTTAGTCCAGCATTGGGGCCCAGTGCAGGAGTGCTAATGCACCAACTGAAGTCCTGCAACTCATTAGTTACTCCAGCATTGGGGCCCAGTGCAGGAGTGCTAATGCACCCACTGAAGTCCTGCAACTCATAAGTTACTCCAGCATTGGGGCCCAGTGCAGGAGTGCTAATGCACCAACTGAAGTCCTGCAACTCATAAGTTACTCCAGCATTGGGGCCCAGTGCAGGAGTGCTAATGCACCACTGAAGTCCTGCAACTCATTAGTTACTCCAGCATTGGGGCCCAGTGCAGGAGTGCTAATGCACCAACTGAAGTCCTGCAACTCATTAGTTACTCCAGCATTGGGCCCAGTGCAGGAGTGCTAATGCACCAACTGAAGTCCTGCAACTCATAGTTACTCCAGCATTGGGGCCCAGTGCAGGAGTGCTAATGCACCCACTGAAGTCCTGCAACTCATAGTTACTCCAGCATTGGGGCCCAGTGCAGGAGTGCTAATGCACCCACTGAAGTCCTGCAACTCATTAGTTACTCCAGCATTGGGGCCCAGTGCAGGAGTGCTAATGCACCAACTGAAGTCCTGCAACTCATTAGTTACTCCAGCATTGGGGCCCAGTGCAGGAGTGCTAATGCACCCACTGAAGTCCTGCAACTCATAAGTTACTCCAGCATTGGGCCCAGTGCAGAGTGCTAATGCACCCACTGAAGTCCTGCAACTCATAGTTACTCCAGCATTGGGGCCCAGTGCAGGAGTGCTAATGCACCAACTGAAGTCCTGCAACTCATAAGTTATCCAGCATTGGGGCCCAGTGCAGGAGTGCTAATGCACCAACTGAAGTCCTGCAACTCATTAGTTACTCCAGCATTGGGCCCAGTGCAGGAGTGCTAATGCACCCACTGAAGTCCTGCAACTCATTAGTTACTCCAGCATTGGGGCCCAGTGCAGGAGTGCTAATGCACCAACTGAAGTCCTGCAACTCATTAGTTACTCCAGCATTGGGGCCCAGTGCAGGAGTGCTAATGCACCAACTGAAGTCCTGCAACTCATTAGTTACTCCAGCATTGGGGCCCAGTGCAGGAGTGCTAATGCACCCACTGAAGTCCTGCAACTCATTAGTTACTCCAGCACTGGGGCCCAGTGCAGGAGTGCTAATGCACCCACTGAAGTCCTGCAACTCATTAGTTACTCCAGCATTGGGGCCCAGTGCAGGAGTGCTAATGCACCAACTGAAGTCCTGCAACTCATAAGTTACTCCAGCATTGGGGCCCAGTGCAGGAGTGCTAATGCACCCACTGAAGTCCTGCAACTCATTAGTTACTCCAGCATTGGGGCCCAGTGCAGGAGTGCTAATGCACCCACTGAAGTCCTGCAACTCATTAGTTACTCCAGCATTGGGGCCCAGTGCAGGAGTGCTAATGCACCAACTGAAGTCCTGCAACTCATAGTTACTCCAGCATTGGGGCCCAGTGCAGGAGTGCTAATGCACCAACTGAAGTCCTGCAACTCATATAGTTACTCCAGCATTGGGGCCCAGTGCAGGAGTGCTAATGCACCAACTGTAGTCATGCAACTCATTAGTTACTCCAGCATTGGGGCCCAGTGCAGGAGTGCTAATGCACCAACTGAAGTCCTGCAACTCATAAGTTAGTCCAGCATTGGGGCCCAGTGCAGGAGTGCTAATGCACCACTGAAGTCCTGCAACTCATAAGTTACTCCAGCATTGGGCCCGTGCAGGAGTGCTAATGCACCAACTGAAGTCCTGCAACTCATAAGTTACTCCAGCATTGGGGCCCAGTGCAGGAGTGCTAATGCACCAACTGAAGTCCTGCAACTCATAAGTTAGTCCAGCATTGGGGCCCAGTGCAGGAGTGCTAATGCACCAACTGAAGTCCTGCACTCATTAGTTACTCCAGCATGGGGCCCAGTGCAGGAGTGCTAATGCACCAACTGAAGTCCTGCAACTCATAAGTTAGTCCAGCATGGGGCCCAGTGCAGGAGTGCTAATGCACCCACTGAAGTCCTGCAACTCATTAGTTACTCCAGCATTGGGGCCCAGTGCAGGAGTGCTAATGCACCAACTGAAGTCCTGCAACTCATAAGTTAGTCCAGCATTGGGGCCCAGTGCAGGAGTGCTAATGCACCAACTGAAGTCCTGCAACTCATTAGTTACTCCAGCATTGGGGCCCAGTGCAGGAGTGCTAATGCACCAACTGAAGTCCTGCAACTCATAAGTTAGTCCAGCATTGGGGCCCAGTGCAGGAGTGCTAATGCACCACTGAAGTCCTGCAACTCATTAGTTACTCCAGCATTGGGGCCCAGTGCAGGAGTGCTAATGCACCAACTGAAGTCCTGCAACACATTAGTTACTCCAGCATTGGGGCCCAGTGCAGGAGTGCTAATGCACCACTTGAAGTCCTGCAAC
>CM030325.1:1035844964-1035876623 GCA_002915635.3 Ambystoma mexicanum
GTTCCAGGACCCTCATCTGGTTGTCGGTCAGGTGGACCCGGCACCCCTTGGCATCCGCTGCCTTCAAGAGGCGCCGGGCCTTGTTGAGGGTCCTGGACCTGAAGTCCTCCCAGCGCTTCCGGACATGTTTGATGTCGCGGACTGCCACCCCCTCCTCGTTGATGGCAGTCACGATGTCCATCCAGATCCTCGTCCGTCCTTCATTGTCGGCGCGGAACTTCCAAAGAAGGCATCATACTGCCCAGGACTCAAGCTTCCACTGGCACTGAAGCTGTGGCCCTCTGCCTCTCTGGCTGGGGGTTGCCAGTGGTGCCAGATGGTGTTGTGTCCGACATGGCAACCCCAGAGGCAGTGTGGTGGGCAACTGGGTCCTGGGCTGGGCTGTGGAGCGATGGTATCCCAGTCGGAGTCTTCTGTTCCAGCAGGGGTGGTCACAGCAACTGCACCCCTGCAGATGGCTGACGTGCAGGCACCAAATAGCAGGGCACGTGGGCAGCAGGCAGGCAGCAGCAGATGGCAGGTGGGAGCGTGCTCGGGGCTCTGGGGGGCAGGAAAATGGCCTTCTGGGCAGGAGCGTGGTCTTCCGTGTGTTGTTCGCGTGGCCAGCTTGATACGGAGTGATTTGGCACGTGAAAAAAGTGCACGTCAGGTGTAATTTGAGGAAAGGCCCTTAGCCGTAAGCGCGTCTGTGACGTAGCAGCAGGCGTTTCCTCAACACGGGTGCATAGTGAATCAGCACGTGAAAAAATGCACGTCAGCGTGTATTGCGAGGAAAGGCCTAGCCGTAGCGTAAGTGACGTGACGCGCGCAGCGTTTCCCTCAGCACGGGTTAAAGGTGAGCGGGCCCAGCAGTTCGCTGTACGTGCCTTTCGTGGAGACCGACTGTGTGTTGCTACTTCTTGTTGTTCGCGCACCATCACAACTTCACAGCTATCAAGGACGTATCTCTTCTTTTGGCGGGGGTATTGGCTACGCGTGTTTTTCTCATCACGCTAGTCTGACGGTGAGTCGCGCACGCTATTTTTCCCACTGCGGGGTGCCCCTGTGTATCGCGTACCCATTTTCGAGGTCATAGTAGCCTGCGTGTCCCACGCGTATGTGTTTTTCGTGTCCCTGGGTGCCACTGCGTACTGCGGGAGGTTAATTCCACACAGTGGGCTACCGGGGTTGCGTGCACGGTTTTACTGCAGTTTTGGGGTGCCTGAGCGTTGCGTGACCCGTCACTTCATCACCGGGGTCACATACAGCCTTGCAGGTGCAGGGGTGCTTTTAACATCTTGTCATCCCACCCCCTTCACCCAATTGCCCAGGACAATTGTGGTGTACACCTCCCATTGGCACTACTCCATCTGTGCCGGCACTACTCCATCTGTGCCATGGTTGGGAGGCCACCAAAGGTGAGGGGCGCCTCAGCTGGGCGACTCCTCGTGGCGGGCGTGGTCAGGGACGTGGCCGGTGACAGGGAGTAGGGGACTCCAGGGTGTCCAGGGTGGCTGCAGAGGGGGAAGAGGCAGGGGTGCGCCACTTGGGCAGATGTTGTGCCACGTGTTGGTGCAGTCATGCCACCACCCCCTGCGGCTCCGGGAGATGCAGTTCTTGCATCTGGCACTGGCAGCCCGTGTGACCCGGCAGTCCGTTTCATCGACTGCCACGGGCCCAAGGGTAGTGGTAGCTGCAGGTGCAGCTGTGGACACCACCACCCAGGCTCAGGGTCTGCCAGCGCAGGCTGCTTGGCACTTGAAGAGTCACTGGAAGATTTCCAGCAGGGTCAGGAGGAACACTGTAGGTGCAGCAGGGCTGCCCTGACCGAGACACGTGTCCCTGGGGCAGAATGTCATCTGCTGCCCCGACCAGCCGGGTGTTGGCAAGTGCAGGGGCAGATGCAGCCAACAACACCCCGGTTGTGAGTCTACCAACCAGGACAGTCGCGGTCAATGACCCTGGCACAGCGGATGTTGCTGCGCAGGGTCCATTCCAGGGCACCCAGCAGCCACTGACGCAAGTCAGGCCTTTCGGTCTCCTTCAACCTGCCACTCCCTTGGTTCAATCCACCGGTCCCACTGGCCATACTGATCAGGGTGGCATTCGCCAGCCAGGGTCCGCGCCACCATCCAAGAGGAGGAAGGTTGCATCCTGCAGCACAGGCTGGGACCCAGACACAGCCACGGCCTCCTGCACGTCAAGGAAGAAGCCTTTCTGCAACCAGGAACTGGCACTCCTTGTGACTACGTGCAGGCAGGCCCACAGAAGTGAGCGGATAATGTGAGTGCATTCGGCCATGAGGTGCGCACAGCTGCCGAGTGCAAGAAGCGTTGGAATGACCTCAAACGCAGCGCTAAGGCCAAGCGTGCCTCTAATTACAGCATGACTCTGGTGACTGGCGGTGGGCCACCACCTGAGGAGGATCACCTCACTCCGCACGAGGCACTCGTTGCAGAGTTCATACCACAAGAATCGGTCGAAGGAGTGGGAGAGATGCAGGACTTTGATGCCCAGTCCAGTGAGTGTTGTTGCTCTTCTGGCCCCCTTCCACTCCTCTAAGGTCATCATTAAAGTTTACTTGAATGGGTCCGTCTTGGTCCAAGGCCCTCAGGCCAACCTTCACCTCTTTGATCGAAGCTTTCCGCGCCTCATCAATTTCCTTTCTTCTCCTGCTGTCCCCTCCTCCCTTTCTGTGGCTACCTCGCCTCCCTCTTCTGCCTCCAGCTTGGCTACCTTGCCTTCACCTTCTCTCTCTGCCCCCTCTCGGGCCCCTTCTACACCTCCGAAGGACGTACCTCTGAGCTGTACCCCTCCTCGGAAGTCCCTCAAGGATGGCAACCTTCTCCATATTGCCACTCTAAACTCTCGCTCTGCTGTCAAACTCTCCTCTGATATCTGCCGCCTCCTGGAAGAACTTGACCTCGATGTCCTCGGTCTCACCGAGACATGGTTTACGACCAGTTCTGTCACTAGCTTTGACACGCTCCTACCTCTTGGCTACAAGATCCTCTCCGCGCCTAGGCCCAACCGCCCTGAAGGGGGTGTAGCCCTGATCTTCCCCGAGTGGATTCCTGCCTCTGTCACTCCCACGCAGGTCTATTCCTCCTTTGAATGCCTCGTCTGCAGGCTCTCTCTCTCCCCTAGCCATTCCCTTACTGTGGCTACTATCTATCGGCCACCTGGTCAGATCTCCTCCTTCCTCTCTGAGTGGGTGGACCTCTCCTCCTCACTCCTGGCCTCAACCACTCAACTCCTCCTTCTTGGAGACTTCAACATCCACCTGGATGCCCCCTGTCCTCCCTCTGGACTCTTTCGCGACCTTTGCGACTCTTTCTCACTCACTATTCTCCCCTCTGGCCCAACTCATTCTGCAGGACACACTCTGGATGTCCTGATCTCCTCAGACCTTCTCCTCTCTGTCCCTCTCTCCACCCCTCTCCTGGAGTGATCACTTTCTCCTCTCCTCCCACCTCACCCTCCCTACCCTCCAGGCCAAGCCACCTCCAGCACTGCCACCCACCTTCTCGGTCATCCGACCCATGAAGCGCGTGTCAGTTGATGCTTTCGCTGCCACCTTCTCACCTCCTCCTCCCCCTTTTGTTGACTCTCACCCTGACACAGCCCTCTCACTGCTCCACTCTGCTATATCTGATACTCTTGATATCCTTGCCCCTGTCATGAGAATCCGCCTGAAGCCCTAAGCCAAGTGCAACTCATGGTACGACTCGAACCTCGTCACCCTAAAACGCAAGTGCAGGGTGGCCGGGAGGAAATGGCGTGCTTCGTGTTCATCCTCTGACAAACTGGCCTGCCGCCTGCTCCAAAGACAATACCGGCTCTCTGTCCTAACCAAGAAGAGAGCCCATATCCAAGCCCGCATCTCTGCGGCATCAAACAACTCGGCCGAACCCTTAAAAATCTGCAAGGAACTGGCCAATCCTGCCGCAGTCTCTACTTCCCCTGTCCCCTCCCAGGCCCTCTGTCCGGTACTGGCTTCTCACTTCATCTATAAAAATCAGGACATCCTGTCCTCTCTCTCCTCCTATCCCCCGCCTCCCCCCACTCTCTGCTCCTCCCCTGGCCTCTCTGCAGCCACCTGACCTCCCTCCTTCTCTGCCTTTCCCCTGTTCTCCGCAGACGAGGTTTCTAGACAAGTCCGATCTATGAAAGTGTCGTCGAAACAGGTTCACCCCTGTTCCTCCAAAACTATCAAGGACCACATCGACTCCCTGGCTCCTGCCCTGGCTGATTTCTGCAATCACTCCTTCACCACTGGAGTCTTCCCATCCCCCCTGAAGCACTCCCTTGTGCACCCTCTTCTTAAGAAACCCTCTGCCGACCCCTCCTGCCCGGCTAACTATCGCCCAATCTCCATCACCCCCTTCCTGGGCAAGCTCCTGGAGAAACTGGCCATCTCCCAGCTCAATCTCCACACTGAATCTGTTGGTTGTCTTCATGACCATCAGTCTGGCTTCAGAGCTGCCAGAAGCACGGAAACTGCTCTCCTGAACATCCGTGAAGACTTGCTCTACAACCTTGACTCTAACACTCCTTGTGTTCTCATTTTACTTGATCTCTCCTCTGCCTTTGACACTGTCAACCATGCCATCCTGCTCACCCATCTACGTGACAACCTGGGTATCACTGGTCACATGGGCGTAGGACATGGGGGGTCAGAGGGGGACAAATCCCCCCCACAATTTTAAGTGGGTGGGATGTAATGTCATTTATCCCCCCCAGAATATGTGTTTGGTGTGTGGTGCAGGGATCTGTTTTTGAAGTGGGGGAGGGGCTGCTTACTATGTAAGCCTCCCCCTGGCCCCCAAAGCATGGGGGCAATACTCTTTGGGCAAGATGGGTGGGGTGGGTGCGGTGGAACCACTAGGCACCAGGGATTTTTGCAAGGGGGTGGCCCTCTCCCCCCACCCTAAATTGAGTGGGGGGCACCTTATGTAGCCCTCCCTGGGGGCAGATTTCTGCCCCTAGGAAGGGGTACATAAGATGCCCTCCATCCATTTGGGGTTGGTGCAGGAGAGGCCACTGCAAATATTGGCAGAGCCACCCCTCCCAAGCCAGGGGCAGTATGTTTTGACCCCAGGGGCAGATAGCCGACATGTCCCAGCTCCCTAGGGAAGGGCAAAACAATATATATATATTACATGGCCACGGTAGTGGCCATGTAGTTATGGTTAAGTTGCTGTTTCCATAGGAAGAGCACTTTTGGGCGGCTTATAACTTCGCTCTCCCTGGACGGATCCTCACCAAACTTTGCAAAAAAAGTAGTTGGGTCACTCTGAATTTTTTTGCAAAGTTTGGTGAGGATTCGTCAGGGGGGGCAAAGTTATAGGGGGGGTCCCAAAACTTTTTTTTTTCCCATAGACTGAATGGGAAAAAACTTTGCGCACGGCTACAGCCCGAACCGCTGGACGGATTTACACCAAATTTGCGGCAGGAGCGGCGGCCTGGTCCCAAAAGCGTGCTTTTGTAAATTTGGTGTAAATCTGTCCAGTAGTTTTTTAAAAATGACCAAAAATGTAAGGCAAAAAAATTAGTGATATCTGCGTTCGCTTCGCGGACGGACTTCCCTGTTCGCTCCGCGGACAGCACCCCGATTGGCCCATGGCCTTGCGTCATGTCCGCGGACATGCGACGTGTTCGCTGATTGGACGGCGAGGGTCGTGGAGCGCGTCAGATTTTCTGTGGCGCCCGCCATCTTGTATTCGCAGTCGACCGCGTACAGCGCAGTGAAACGTGGATAAAAAATTGTATTTAGTGCCGTGTGTTGGTGTGTAAGAGTGTTTGGGGAGGGTGGGGGAGTATGAGATAGGTTCAATGCTTTGTTTTTTTATGTGCTAGACGTTTTTGTTGCGTTCGATTTGTCCGCGGAGAACACGGCTGTTCTGACATTTTGTAAATAAACTAAATGGTGGGGTGTTTAGAGGACGGAGTATGTGTCATTTTTGTTCGCAAGGAAGGTAAAAATGAGCTATGAACACTCGCGGTGTACTTAATTGTTCGTAAATACACAAACTGGGGGTGTCCTCAGGACGCTGTCCGTATTGTAATCTGTCTAGTTGAATGTGTTCTAAAAACACTCGCAGTGTCCCGAAATGGTTGCAATTACACAAAATGGGGGTGTTCTGAGAACGTTTTTTGTATTGTTCGTTGTCAGGGTGAAAGTGTTTTAAGAGCACTCCTTTTGTCCGCTAATAGTACAATTTCCTAGGGGCGTCAACCGACTTTTTGTCCACTAAAGAAACGATAAATCCGGCTGGTGTGCGTCGACATTATGTGATAATCCTATGACTGGCGCTATTGACCTGGCTGACTTGCTTTTGCGACACTAAATCATATCTCCCGCCACTAAGCCTGATATTATCAAAGCATTCATATTCCCCGCCTCTCTCCGTGACGTTGCAGGGTGCGTAATGAAACGCGCCCAGTCGTCTCCAGTACTACGCGACTTTACACAAGAAACCCGGAAGACAACACACATTATGTCACAATACAGCACACCCACAATTCAGAATATGAAACTGTGATTTAAAAGCAAAGAGCAAGATTGTAAATGTTGTAAAGTACATTTATTTGACATCAAATGTTTAGAGAATATTCAGCAATTTGCATTTGGTCTTTGGTTGTCGATCCGCAAAAGTTCATGTTGAGACACGCGATGTTCCTTTGCGGTACAGAGATGTTAGATTCAGGTTACAACTCAGTGCGCCACAATTCGGAATATGAAACTGTGGTTTAAAAGTAAACAGCAGGATTGTACATTTGGTAAAGTACATTTATTTCACATGAAATGTTTAGTGAATATTCAGCGATTTGTCTCTGCTGTCGATCAAGCAAAAGTTTATTTGAGGCCGCGCGTTGTTCCTTTGGCGGTAGATAGGCTGTTGGTTTATGATAAAAGCAGTAAATGGTCTCTCTGAATATCGGAAGGTTGCTCCAACAACAAGCCATTAGACCACCGTATTGGTTGATATGTTGTTTGTAGCCGCTAATACTGCGTAAGGGCATATTGGTCCTTTGCGATTGTCCCATAAAAATGGTGAGGGTCATGAAGTTGCATATTTGGACCTTCCACCTGGCAGTGAAGACCCCATCCGCTGGAGTCTGTAAATCGTGACATAGACAAAACGGGGCCACGTACCTGTTTTAAAAAAACATAAATTAGTCCTCACCAGCCGATCTTCATTAAAAATCAATCATTTTATTTATTAGGGCGTGAAACTATTTGCTATCGAAGATAGTGCAACAGAGTATGTTAATAATAAAAATAATAATATTTTCCCATTCATATAGCGTCTAAGAACCGTGAGGTATCTAAGCGGTGCTTATTATTCACCACGGTGTGTGGTGCTCATTTATCGACCACGGAAGGATGGAAAGGCTGAGTTTGGGCTTGCCAGGATTCGAACTTGCGTTAAGCAAGCTGTGCACGGATGTCAAAGAGAGCCGCTGTACTCGCTGTGCCACTTGACAGGCTACAGCAAAGTGGCACAGCGAGTAGAGCGCTTGACCGCCTATAGAACAGGTTAAATTATTTCTATTAACCCACTCTGTGTCGTCTGCCTTTTTCAGAGCCCTCTAAACGACAGGGGATCAATTCGGCGGTGAATAGTACGCGGTAGAAAACATTATGCCACTTTCAACGAACAAGTTCAACTTCAGCGGTCTTTAATGCTACGCTATTGTAATTAATATTTGGTAATAAAGTAATGTAAAGGGTTACTTACAGTACAATTGCAATTTCCATTGTCTACGAGTGGTGCAGTCCGAAAATACGACTCTGCGTGTGCCAACGATCTTTCGCATAGTGATATAATATGTAAAAGTGTTTTCGTTTCAGAAATTTCATCTTTATCTTCTGTTACGTTTAGCAAACACTCCTTCAAGAGAAGTCTTTCATCACAATCTCTGTCTGTCAAGGTTAAAACACAATACAACCTTATAGTCTGCTTCGTGAGCCTCTCCGGGGCCCGAGAAAAAATTGAAGCAGCTGACCTTCACTGTGAACGAGCATAAATTCTTAGTTTGCAACATTCTGTGTAAAGCCATCTGTAGAAGTTGGTTTTGCACGCCATGTTTGTATATTGTTTGCGTGATATTAAAAAAAGTTTGTTCAAAGGACGTTATGGTTCTAAGTACAGCCGAAAGACCCCTGAAAATAGCAAGTTATGGTAAGCTATGAAAAATAACTCGCGCCAACACCATGCACTGCTAAGACTGACACCCAGGACATCAAAGATGACATCGCAAATGTCATTGACGAAATCACTGATGACATCACATGTGTATGTACTTTTCATGGAATTTGTGTACTAGGGATTTTCATTATAATGTTCCGAAAAAAGTGTAACGGATATTGCAATAAATATCATACCGTTATTAGTGCTTTGAACGATGCATTTATATCAATAAATAGCATTGTATTATGAGATACTATGTAGTATACTGAGCTGCTATTGGAGAAAGATAGCATTGTGTGCAGAGTACAAGATAAAAGTATAATATTTGTAATGTTAATATGTAGAATAATGAATGATAATTGTCCTGAAATGTTGGAAAATTCACAAAATGGGGGTGTTCTGAGGACGTTATTCGTATTGTGTGATTGCTTAGCTGTATGCAATGAGGGAATGGTACAGAGAGTAAAGTGGACGCCGTCCGCGGACACCACGGCTGTTCGTGACAGGGCGTGGTAAATCCGGGTTTTTCCAGGAAATCCAACATGGAAAGAAGACTGTACGGATCAGCCAATCAGATGTCGAGGCTGTGGATTTGTGTTGAAAGAGACTGTGTGTGGTGAAGATGGCAGAAGTGGTGAAAGTCAGGGTGTTGGGTGCTCGGAGATATTGTTGTGCATGGTTTACAGCAGTACGCTGAAGCAGGCATGTTGCAAAGAACTTTGATGTCAAAGGAGTGGAGGTGGTGTGGAGCACTGTGCCTGATTGCAATGTACAGGGAATTGTACACGTTTGTGCGGATATGGCCACGATGAACAGTCCGCATGTGGTAGTTTTGCACTATGGTGCTTTCCATTTTGGCAACGTCAGTGCCCCTACTTTGTTGGCTGATTTGGAACGCTTGGTTCAAGCCGTAGTGAAGATCCTTCCAAATGCGAAAGTAATTTTTTCTGGATTCCTACCTAGGGCAATATGGGACAGTAGTTCAGTTTTTTGTCCTCAGCAAAACATGCTAGGTGTGTCATCACCGAGGCATGTGTGCCTTCATGCTTAGAGCTGGTATGTTCTTCTGTAACAATGAGAAATTGATGCCAGTAATGCTGTTAATTTTAAAGAAGATGGCATTTCTTTATCTTTTACCGGAAATGCCTTTTTATTTTGGAATGTAAGGATTGCTTTGGAGAAGGTTATGTGAAGATTTTAGGAGTAAAGTAAGAAAAAAAAAACAAGAAAAAAAATATAAAATAACAGGTGTCTGTCAAGCAACTGTAAAAAAAATAAAAAAACGTCTCTTTTTAGAGCCAACTTCAAAGGGGAAATGTGGCACACTATTTAAATTTACATTCACCATGCTCAGATTTTCGATGTGTCCGCGGACATGGCGGTAGTCCGCAGACATGAAAATCACTACGAGGGGGTTAGTATGTTCTATGTTACATGTCAGGGATATTATGGTTAAGTTGTGTTACTAAATACCTATGAAATTGAGTGAAAAAACTTTGTTAAAGGGACGTTATGGTTCCAAGTAAAACCGAAAAACCCTTGAAATTTGCCAGTTATGGTAACATAAGCAACCATAACTCGCGCCACCCGTGCACTGCTAGCACTAACACCCAGGACATCAAAGATGACATCACAAATGTCATTGATGACATAACTGATGACATCACATGGCTGGCTCTCCCTTTTTATCCTTTAGTGACATAATCGAAGCCACATAGTTTTCTACAGTAACAGTCAGGAAGTAAAAATTGAAAAGGTTACTATATTTGTAGACTTGGGTTCCTGTCACATCATATATGAAACATGTACGTAGCGGAAGATACAGGCTTGAAAGAGAGGAATCCTTTCTGTGCATGAAGATAATCATTATGGTATCAGCACTTTGTCATAGTTTTATTTTTATTACTCTACCTTCCCTCTATATGCTCATATTGTATACATTATAGTCACTCTCCATAAGAGTGAATGGGAAAAAAAAATTTGCTCGCGTCTACAGCCCAAACCGCTGGACGGATTTCCACCAAATTTGGACCAGGAGAAAGCGGCTTGGTCCCAAAAGCGTGGCTTTTGCAAATTTGGTGAAAATTCGTCCAGTAGTTTTTTTTAAAAATGACCAAAAAGTAGGTAAAAAAAAATTAGTGATATCTGTGTTCGGTTTGCGGATACACTTCCCTGTTCGCTCCGCGGAAAGTGTCCTGATTGGCCAATCGTCTTGCGTGATGTTCGCGGACATGCAAAGTGTTCGCTGATTGGACGGCGTGGAGCGTGAAGCGCGTCAGATTTTTCGGTAGCGCCCGCCATATTGGATTCGCGGACGTCCCAGACAGCGCGGTGAAACTTTGTTCAAAATGTGTATTTTGTAGAGTGTGTTGGTGTGTAGGAGTGTTTGGGGAGGGTGGGAGTGTGTGAGATAGGATGAAAGTTGTGTTTTTTATGTGTTAGACGTTCTTTTTGTGTTCGATTTGTTTGCGGACATCACGGGTGTTCTGAAATTTTCTAAATAAACTGACTAGGGGGTGTTCTAAGGAGTCAAAATGTGTCCGTTTTGTTCGCAAGCAAAGTGAAACTGTTCTAAGAACACTCGCGGTTTCCGGGGAGTGTTCGTAGGTGGGTGTCCTGAGGACGCTGTCTGTATTTGTTCTCTGTCAAGTTGAATGTGTTCTAAGAACACGGCGCGGTGTCCTGAAATGTTTGCAAATAAACAAAATGGGGGTGTTATGAAGACGCTTCTCTAAAGAACACTCGGCGGTGTCCGGGGAGTGTTCGTAGGGGGTGTCCTGAGGAGGCTGTCCATATTGTTCTCTGTCAAGTTGAGTCTGTCCTACGACACTCGCAGTGTCCTGAAGTGTTCGCAAATAAACAAAATGGGGGTGTTCTGAAGACGCTTCTAAGAACACTCGCGTGTCCGGGGAGTGTTCGTAGGGGGTGTCCTGAGGACGCTGTCCCGTATTGTTCTTTGTCAAGTTGAATGTGTCCTAAGAACACTCGCGGTGTCCTGAAATGTTTGCAAATAAACAAGATGGTGGTGTTCTGAAGACGCTTCTAAGAACACTCCCGGTGTCCGGGAGGTGTTCGTAGGGGGTGTCCTGAGGACGCTGTCCGTATTGTTCTTTGTCAAGTTGAATGTGTCCTAAGAACACTCGCGGTGTCCTGAAATGTTCGCAAATAAACAAGATGTTTTGAGAACACTCCCGGTGTCCTGGAATGTTCGTAGGGGGTGTCCTGAGGACGCTGTCCGTATTGTTTTCTGTCAAGTCGAATGTGTCCTAAGAACACTTGCGGTGTCCTGAATTGTTCGCAAATAAACAAGATGGGGGTGTTCTGAAGACGTTTTTGAGAACACTCCCGATGTCCTGGAATGTTCGTAGGGGGTGTCCTTAGGACGGTGTCCGTATTGTTCGTTGTTAAGTTGAAAGTGTTCTAAGAACTATCGCGTTGTTCTGAAATGTTCGTAGGGGGTGTCCTGAAAACGGTGTCCGTATTGTTCGCTGGCAAGCTCAAAGTGTTCTAAGAACACTCACATTGTTCGCAGACATTAAAATTTTCCCATAGATCATAGTTGAAATGTTTGACTCTATGGATGTGATATGCTGCGGTGGTTGTTGCCAGGGCATAGAGTCCACCACCGTAGCATATCACATTCATATTTGTTTATAACTTTGGGTGAAAAACACATGTATAAGGAACAAAGGTATTAGGTACTATGGATGTGATGTGCTGCTATGGTTGCCCTTATTATTGTCTACTTACTGTTTGGTCTAGTAATGGGAGTCCATGTTTTTTTTCTTCATTTCTGTGATAAAAGAAAATAGCATGTTAGTATTAGTATTTTGTAATGACTTATTACATTGTATAAGCAATATACTTTTTATTTTTTTCGACCCTCATATTTTAGTAGAGTACAAATCAGAGTACTGTGCCAATTTGCTCAGTTTATGTATTTGTTGCTAAAATCATTGGGTCTGTGGGAGAAAAAAAAATCCATGTTGGATTTAAAAAAAACCTTTTTCTGTTATGCTACAGTTTATTTGTTGTTTGTTTTCAGTGTTCACTTGTTGTTTCTGGCTAATGCTTTATACTTTGCTTTGTTGTATTTCTTTTGGAACAGTAACAGATTCTTCATTTGTTTTGATATTATAAAATTTTGGAGCAGTTAGATACCAATTGGCGTATTTTAACTGTCTATTTTTTTAATATATTGTAGGGTTTTCATTTACCTATTTGGATATTTTTAAATTTTGGGACAGTTAGATACCAATTGGTGTATTCTAACTGTGTATTTTTTGGTCTAATTTAGTGGTATTCATTTATCTGATTAGTTGTTGTAGAATCTTTGAGCAGTTTTCTTTTTTATGTATGGCAGTGTAGTGCCCTGAATTGGTTGTGGCTCCTGCGTGGTAGATTATACCTATTGTTGTGAAGATTTTCTTACCAAGTGATATTTGACCATGTGTGAATCCAGTCAACTTGCAGTTGTTTTTGGTACCATCTGCATTGTAACGTAGAAGCATTACTATTACGTATTTCCTATGTGTTTGTATCACTAACGTGGAGCGATTATCTGAATTGCAGGTAGAGCATAATCTACCATGGTTTGCATTTTGTACAAGTTGCTGAAATGGAATGGATTCACAATTTGGTATTGATATATATATGAAGCGTTCATTGGGGATTTCTTCTTGTGTCAAATTGTTGCAGAGAGTGCATGTATGTTTCCACATGTATGAAATCTGAAAGATTTCATTTATAGGTATGTTTTTGTTTTCCAGTACTTGTAGTAAGTACATTAGAAATTCTTGTGCATCTTCCTGTGAGTTTATAGTGAATTTCACCATTCCAGCACAGTAGTCCAATTGTCGTCTTATTCCAAAAACACTATATGTGTTGTCAGGATTGTTTGCTGCATTTCTGTGAAGTACTAACATTTGCAAACACAATGCGTTTGTACTGTGTGAGTAAATGTTGTCAACAATTGGTGGTAATTGAAATAGAATATTCATTGCTACATTTGCATAGCAACTTACACCAACTATATTTGAGAATTTAAATGGTCCAGGTAGTTCTGTATCTAACTGCTTTTTTGGAGTTTGTCTTCCTTCTTTAAATAAGTACCTGGTTTACTTTCTCTAATTGATTCTTTTTTGTTTGTGGTACTTGATGGAGTATTAGTTTCTTTTACTCTCTTTGGAGGATTTCCAGTGACGTCCTGTTGCATTTCAGTTTGATTTAGTTTTTCTTTTACACCGTTTTATTTTTGTGGAACAGAATATGTGTTTAGATGGGGGGTGTATAGTGAGCGAAGTCCTATTATATTCTAAAATGCAAGGAATATCAGCGTTTACTTTACTTGCATCAAAGTTGATTAGAAATAGACCATCAAGTGTACGTAAGCGTGATAGTGCTACGTAGCTCATGTCTTCTTTAAAGACTGTGTTACAATATCTATCATTGCTTTGTCTAGGGTAAGACCTTTGTGATTTATGATTGTGACTGCGTATGCAAGAGTTAGAGAAAATTGTTCTCTGCGTACATACATATCTTTGAAGAGAAGGAATCTAGCTGTTGAGCGTCCTATCCGTTTTACTTCTGAAAGTTTGTCAAAGAGTATATTGACAAACTGAATTTTGTTGTCACGTGGGTATGTTTTGAAAGCCAACAACTGTACCCAGTGCTCTATTAACTAGTCCTTGGTCCACGTCAAGGTTACGTTTAAGCATTACTCTGCAATTTAAGGATAATTTAACATCTTTTCTAAGCCTGCTGTGTTTGAGATTGATTTTTCTAAATTATTTAGTCTCGTTGTGGCTTGGTCACACATGGGTAGTGTCATACCATGTACATCTAGTTTGTCTGTGGCGCTAATTTCCATTATTGGTTGCATTTCTTTACTTAGCATGATTTCATTGAATTTGAAACAGCTTGCAAGAGTTGGCATTAAGGCCATACAATTGACATTTTTGTAGGCTAATTGTTCCACAACATCTGTAGCACATGCATTATCGCCAATAAAGTGCATTAATGTGCCGGGTTTTCAATGTTGCTTCTGCTTCTTTAGAAAGTATACCAACTCTCAAACTTTCCCTGGCCACGCCCGAGTGGCAAAATAGTCCCAATGAAAAAACAGTCCCTTTCAGGTCTCAGGGAGGCCTGAATCTTGCAGCATGGTCTGCATCAGGTAAGTGCACAAAACACCTTCCTTTATGAGCCTGGCGCCTATGGCACCAGGATTGATGTCCAACATGAGCCTGGCGCCAACGGCGCCAGGACAGAGTCCAAAGAGCCCCTATAAGGGGCCGCTGGGCTTTTACCCGGGGGCATGATGCCTGCTCCCGGGGGTGCTGGGCCTGGCCTGGTGCTCCGGGGGTAGGCATCATGACAGAAGCAGTCACCCCTCGAGCTACCTCTAAGATCATCCCTTCTTAACCCATCATTCCCTTAAGCCAACTGCTGGAGTAGAAGTAGTCAGACTTGAGTTTGTCATCTGACTCGGGCGGGCCTTTTCCATTGGGCTTTGTTATTCAGTGAGGCTTGAATAAGAGCACTATCGTGCAACAATTTTTGTGCCAATATAGAGCTCGACATTAAAGTTTCTTCCCGATTTTTCTCGGTGGATGCTTATAATGGGCATCTCTGTCAGAGATCAATGCCCGGGGGCAGCGGGAGTGGTGGGGGCATCAGATCACCACAGTCAGCCCTCTCGCCCTGCTTCTCGGGATTTCCAAACTGTACAGAGTGAATGACAGCAGCATTGGTCCTTCTCTGCCAACGGCAAGTTGAGTGGCCAGTGAAGGCTTGTTCATGGCTTCTGAGCTTGAGGTCGAGGTCCCGCTAAGCGCTGAGGACTGTTGCATGAGCAGGCTGCCCACCTCCAGCATCTCATCATCAGTCACAACTAGCAAAGAAATAACTCCCTGCTTAACTAGTTCAAGAGGCAAAGATTTGTTTACAGTCATTGCGGGGATGGGGACTGAGCACAACTACATAACATGATTTGGTATTGGTACTGGTATTTGCTCTGCCGTCTCCGGTGTGTGTGGAGGCCGAGCCTTGACTCCTCAGTTGGCACTGTGTTTGTGCTCCTGTTAGCTCTGCCTCCATTCCTTTCTTCTGTTCTGACACTGGGTTCCCAACTCAGGTGTTGGCTAGGAGACGAGCCGGGGAACTGCTGCCACCCCCTGCCACAAACTGCCAACAACTGAAGAAGACTCAAAAGCTGACTCTGCGGCGCTCCGCGCAGGGAAAGGGTTTTTAAGCCACCTCATCTTCCTCCAGCAAAAAGCAAGGACAGACTGCTGAACGCCAACAACGCCAAAAACTGCAGAAGACTCAGCAGCTCACTCCACTGAATTTGGGCCATCTGCTGACAGCAGTATTTCTTTACTGTCCATGAGCAGGCAACCCTCAGAGGGTCACTTGACTCTTCCCGCTCGCCTTTTATGTGCAGGGAATTGCATCCATGCAGCTGGTGGGCGTGCCAAAGGCGTTCAAAACTCGTGGGATCTGGTCGAGGGCAAAACAATTTCTACCTCTAGGATACAAAATCCTGGTAAGGCTGTATTACTAAGTGATACCGAGCGGATATACAGTCACTCGTAACTTATCTCCCTGGCGCTGCCCGGCACCATTTGGCCCTGCTAATGGAAAAAAAGAATTGTTGGATTTTTTGGGATTGCTTGAGTCCCATTCTAGTCACACGGTTTCATATGGCCTATTATGCATTGCTCATTCTTTGCTAGCTCACTGCTTAAATATTTGGGATCTTTTAACCTCCCATGAACCAGACTCTCTTTGCATGACGGCAATGTGGCTATGGGAAAGCACTATACCAGATATTCAGGCACCCTCCCCCAACTACGCTATGCTGTAAGCAGCTCATAAGTCAGCACCCCCAGGGAATGGGGGATTGCCATAACTTTAAACATTTTTAAAGGACACCTCACATGTGTGGAAGTCATTTCTAGCCCTTTTGCTAGTTTTGGACACTTGCTAGTCCTATTTCCCCTGTCTGAATCTGGAAACGGCTCATCTGCTCATACTCTTACCAGCCCTCAAAATGGGATGCCTTACTTACGACACATTTTTGGGACTTTGCTGCCTCATTGCACTATCATGTGCTTAGTTAATATTATGGGGATTTTAATTTGAGATTTGATGACCCGTCATGTACTCAGGCTTACACCTACAAACTGCCATGGCCGACCTGCACCTTACCCAGCTTGCCAAAGGTCCTATGCGCGAAAAGGGACACACGTTGTAATCTTTGGAAATCCTGATAAAAAATCACAGTTTATACTCCTCCCCTGTTCCGTGGTCCGATCATTTTGTTATCCCTTTTCCTGTGCCTGTAACTCAAAGGCCTCGAGGCGGTGCACAGCTGTTCAAAATGTGCACGACCGGAGGCAGGTAACATCGTTGAGCTGCCACATTATATGAAAGGAAAACTCATGAAGCCTTCGGAAGAGCAAGAAATCGAAATCATTGCCTTTCAGGCTCTGCAGGAGGTCTTAGAAATCACTGCAGGGACCTTGGCTCCAGCTAAACCAGAAAAGCTAATGGAAATATATTGGCTCCATGGTTTTCCTTGTAGCTGCACTTCTTGAAGCTTGCATACAAACACGCAGAATATACCTGGCGTATCAAATATCTAGAGACAAACACAAGTCAAATGAGAAGACACCATCTAGCTATCATAAGGCTATTAAAGCTGCAAAAACATCATATTATACTAAGAGTATACGATTGGCTCTAAATATTAAAAAAAAAACGATGCGCCGTAGTCAAGGAACTGCCTTTACAAACTCGTTATTCGAATCCTATTCCAGCTTCTCAAAACTCTTTCTCAGCTTTCGTCTTTCTGAAGATTGTCAACATTCGTGACATGATTGTAAAGTCCCCCTTCTCACCCAGTGAACCAGACCCTCCCAGTAGAGAAGAGCAGCCCGGCAATCTGGAAAGAGTCTCTCTATTTGTCAACCAATTCTTGTGACCAAAATGCTGGATATTATTGCCAAACTCTGTTGTACTTTACCTTTGGACCCAATTCCCCTTAGTATCTAGAAGGATATTCAAACTGCGATGGCGCCAATGATTTCAGAGGCAATACACAAGTCCTTAAGCACTGGACATATTGCAGCATCTTTGAATCATGCCTTGGTCACCCACCTGCTTAAGAAGCCAGTGTTCGATCCATCTCTCCCTGCCAACCGTTGCCCAATATCCCTTCTCAAATTCCTCATGAAGGGACAAAAAGCGGTCGTTACTCGGTAGGTGAGATATTTCTTGGAACAAAATACTAGATTAGATCGGCATCAATCGGGTTTCATGCCTGACATGAGTATTGACTCAGGGCTTGTGGCAGTCACTGATGATTTGACTATGGTTGCTGACCAGGCTCAGACCGCAGTCTTAATACTCTTAGATCTGTCAGCAGCATTCAATACTATTGACCATGGCCTGTTGTGTAAACGCCTCAAAGAGAGTGGCATCTCAGGCATAGCCCTGTTGTGGCTTAAATCATTCCTCTCCTGTCGATGCCAGATGGTGTCCCCACCTCCTTATAACGCGGGAAGTCTCTGTAGGATGGGGGTTCCTCAGGGTTCCGCTCTGTCACCCATTTTGTTTAATGTATGCATAAAACCTTTGATGACTAACATCCAGTCTTTTGGATGTTCTTTCTATTCATCTGCAGATGATAATTGTTTTTTTCGAATCGGCCAGAATCTAACTTGATCTGCTGCAGGTATTAAAAACGGTCTATTTGCCGTTGGCCAATGGATGAATCAGAACTGGCCCAAACTAAACGGGGACAAGACCGAAGTTCTGATTATCGGTCCTCCAGTCTCAAAAAGGCTTTGCACCATGGACTCTTTGCCATCGTAACTCGGTCCTTTACCAGTACCAGTTAAATTGGTGAAAAACCTAGTTATCAAAGTTTCTGAATCCTTGACCCCAATGTTTCAGGTTAGTGCCAGATTCAGTGCAGGCCACATGAAACTGAAAATATTGCAGAAAATCCTCCCTTTTCTACCCAATGGGTTGTGGGCCCTGTTGATCTCGGCATCCAATTCTGGGTCACTAGATTATTGTAATGCTACATTGCCGGCACAGCCAAAATATCACATACATTGGCGGCAGGTTTTATAGAATATAGCCGCAAGACTTGCTACTTATCCTCCTCGGTGGGTTCATGCCTCCCTATTGCTCAGAAAACTACACTGGCTCCCTGTTGATGCCAGAATCAAGTTTAAGACCTGTTGCCCAGTACATCGTGCCTACTATGTCGAAGCTGCCAGCTACATTCAGGAAAAGATTTGTAAATATACACTGTCTAGAACATTTCGCATCGTGGACAGGTTATTTTTTACCACCCTGCGTTTCCAAAAGAGTACAATCGCTGGCCATGTCTTCTCAGAGGCAGAGCCAAAATTATGGAATATTCTTCTGTTACCTCTTTGGGCAACTGAGGGCTAGCTTTTAGGAAACTATTTTTAAAAATTGTGTTTCACCCTAGGGGTTCGCTACCTGGTTGTGCTTGTCTGTATTCCTTTTCTGCATGCAATGTATTTCTCTTTCACACTTCTGTCTTGCTGCTTAGAACCAGGATACCCTTTGGGGGTTGTACAGGAGGGCAGAGCATCCTCTGACGGGCCCATAGGTCAGAACTCACCCTCTAGTACCTGGAAAACAAGATAGCTGCACCTTGAGGAGGTTAGGGTGCAGGATTAATTTACTTCGACACACTTCAATAAGGACAACTCAAAGGTTTGGCAAAGTCTGTTTAATGACAAGTACAAAAAACGTGGAAACAAATGGTAATCATCAATGGTGTGATCGCCTGTCTCGCTTCAACTCCCAACTTCTTCATGCAAACAGTAACTTTTATAGCAAATTCTCGTCATCTTGACGTGCAAAACTCATAAGTTTGTCATGCAATTTCTATTGGTCGGAAAGGTAACTTAAGTAT
Organism: Ambystoma mexicanum; assembly: GCA_002915635.3. Classification (NCBI taxonomy): domain Eukaryota; kingdom Metazoa; phylum Chordata; class Amphibia; order Caudata; family Ambystomatidae; genus Ambystoma; species Ambystoma mexicanum. The sequence goes on from CM030325.1 coordinate 1,035,864,105, forward strand.
AGGTGCTATATCTGTATATGGTAACAGAGCATGCGGATTGGATAATTCTTATCGAGTGGGCATCTACCCCATCCCACTACATCACTCGTGATAGACGTCACTACAACTACGACGTCTTATTGGTTCTACAAGCTATAGGACCCTAGATTATTTGGTCCATTGTGATTGGGTGGTTACACCCCTAGGCATAAATCTCCACTTTAATTAGCAGCATGCAGAATAGACACCCAGATGTGGAGTGCCAACAGGATTCACCCTGCCTCCCTTCCATCAATCAGTACCTTTAGGCTATGTGTCAATTAGTTGGCTGAGGATGGCTTTGAAACTGTAGTTCTTATCAGGAAAAGTTATGGCATCCTCGGGTTCTGGGTGACATCAGACATTGTCACCTCTTTGCCCTTGGCTGGTCACGTGTCTGTTCACCATAAATCTGCTTCTTTTTTTTTCTTTTCATATATTTGATTCTTTGTTCAGCCCAGCCACCTGCCTGGGGCCTCTTATCTCGACCTTCACTGGCTGGCAGTCATGCTCTGACGTTTTGAGTCTTCAGAGTAGCCGCTCTCCTCCCTTCCTGGAGTTGACCTCGAATTCCCAGGCATGAGCTACTTCTTGCTGAGTTTCAATTCTGCTCTTCCCTTCTGGCTTTAGCTGGAATATGAATCTCGGCCTTGGTGGCCACTTTGCAGCCTGGGCTTAGTTCTGCTTTACAAAATGGAGAAACACTCATATAGCATGCTTCTTTGAGGTAGAGATATAATTGGCGCATGCCACTCTAGCCTTCTACTAAGCATTGCAAGCAGTGTTGTTTACCTTGCTTCTTGTGTTCCAAGCCTATTTACATGCATTCAGTTAGTTGCACGATTCGATCCTGGGTACGTTCTTTGTGCTGCAATGTGTCACTTCTTATACGTTTGTCACATCATTATTCTTTTACAGTTCGTCCTTGTGTACTTTCTTTTGCTTGTCGTTTTATGGTTGTCTGTACGTCACGTCTCGTATATCATCACCAATTGCCTTCCATTAAGGTTCTGTGGACCTCTTTGGGGACAGTCTGTAAGTAGTCTTCGTATCGTGTCATCTGCTGGTATGGTTGTCTCAGGGATATCTTGTAGCCCACGGTTGTCTGGTTATTGGTGCTTCAATAGGTATACATGTCCCTCTGATGGGTACTGGACAGATCCCCACCGTGGCTCTCTGTTGATTCATTTGCTCCTTATATGTCACATATCTTGGCGAGTATGCTTTCTGGCATTTCGACATGAGTGGCTGGAGTGCAGGCCATATTTGGGACCTCCTCTGCACTGGTACTAACACCCCTCCTTGGTATGAAAGGGCAGTGCATGTCCTATCTGGAACCATTCCTTTCAGAGCCGGGAAGTATGTGAATGGTAGGAGACAAAGGTTTGCCTGCAACCCCCTACTTCAAAGGAGGCCCAAGTTTTGACCAAGCACCGCATAGGACTCAGTTAATTAGGGAGATACTTTGATGTACAGCAGACAGGAAGCTGGGTGGGACTTAGAAGTATATGTGTTCATCCTTCCCCTGTCTGTTTCCAAGTGCTCTGATTCTGACCTGAAGCATCAGAGAAGATTGCTGATGGGGACTCCCGGATTGGTTCATTAAGGTGGGCTTAGCCTACACCAATCACTGGGGCTCGTTTGGCTTTAAAAGAGGGCTGGGCCCCTCACTGATCAGATCATCTGAAGACTTTGCAAAGAGTAAGAAGAAGGACTCCTTTTGACCCTAGCTGAAGGTACAGTCTATCTTATATCTTCCGCCAGGGAAGGAAGGCCAGGAGTTCCAAAAGGGATGCAAGATCCCTCCCCTAAACATCTCCCAGCGAACAGAGGGAGATACCGGACTCAAAGGATTCATCCAGCAGCTGCAGTACCAGTACCCAGCCAGCACACAGCGTGCCCTGCTAGGTTCTGACAGCAAGCTTCCTAGGTGGGAAGTGCCGGAGAGTCTCTGGACAAAGGACATGGACATTGCCTGCTAAAACACTCCTGAGCTTTAGGCCGTACCCCTTGAAAGGACACAAGCCCTACAAAGAGGCTAGGAGGAGTGCCACACAACCATCATCCAGGGTCCATCTTTTTAAGGACAATTTCGAGACAGTCAAGTCCTCGAACCGCATCCTGCTGCACCTCTGACTGTTGTCACGCCACAATCACCAGAGCCATCTGAGACACCTCAACCAGCATTCCAGACCCGCCAACCAGCACAGAGACAATGATTCTTGGCCCAGAGAAGGCGCGCCAGAGAGCCTGCAGACGTCCGTCCAGCCTTTCTTGCCGAACTGCCTGCTGTCTGGTATCCACAGATGTCTCCTGCCACCAGGGGTGTTGCTACGGGGGGGATAAGGGGGCTATAGCCCCTGACCTTTTCATTGTAGCCCCGGATAGAATCTCAGGAGCTACAGCCAAAAGACTAGCTAGCCCCCAATCCCAACAGTACTGACATTAGCTTAGCCCCGGGTCTTTTCCAGACCTAGCAACTCCCCTGCCTGCCACTAACTCTGTCTCACTGGCTGAAAAGTGCCCTGGAACTGCCTTGACCCTGTTGAGCACCAAGAACCTCTTCAGCAGCAGGTACATTGTGGTTCTGCCCCCCTGGTCCATCTCCGAAGGCTCCTAGAGACAGTTACGACCCTTTGCCCCTCTGGTGTTGAAACCAAATAATACTGAACAGTAAGACTGATTGCTTCACCAACTACCCTCCTCTCCAGGGTCACAGCTGCACTCTACAAAGTCCTACACCGTACCATACGGATAAACAGCAGCTATTAACCTTATCTTTGTTGCCATTGTAATGTATGCACCCCATGGGTCTTGGCCAAAGTGACAAAGGCATGATGGAGAGAGAGAGATCTAAAGAGGGTGAAGAAGGTGAAAGAGAGAGGTCTGGAGGGTGGTGACAGTGTTGCCCAAAGAGACAAAGGCACGATGGAGAGAGAGATCTAAAGAGGGTGAAGAAGGTGAAAGAGAGAGGTCTGGAGAGTGGTGACAGTCTTGCCCAAAGAGACAAAGGCACGATGGAGAGAGAGATCTAAAGAGTGGGGAGAAGGTGAAAGAGAGAGGACTGGAGATTGCTGTGAGTGGTGATAAACGTGCCCAGATGGGTGAAGCGGGTGGTAGAGGGAGAGGGAGGGGGCTGTCATGAAGCACTGCGCAGACACCTGATACTATGACTAGAGGGCATTTGACGCAAGTTATCAATAAATGCTCATCCTACTGGAAGCCTGGGGTCTAGAGGGGGGTGCAAAGCTATTTAAAGTGCCTGCACTTTAAAGCTAGGCATGTCGCACAACTCGTGGCCCCACCTGTAGCTGGCAAAAGCACTCAAGCAGGTCGCATGCACATCTGCCTGACCTGCAGCCAAGCATCGCTGCATTAACCCGTTAACCCAAGGCTGCAGGCCTCGGAGCGCTGCAATGGGGGTGAGGCTGGGAGGCGCACACACTCAGCAGCGCCAGCCTATTCCGGCTTCACAACATGCACCCGGGGAGGAGGGCGGGATGGCAAATCGTTTACTATAATGACTGCTCCCGAGCTGCACACAGGCGGCCCGTTCCACCATGTTATAGTTATTAGATAAGGCCAACCCCGCTCCCCCCCCACCCCCCGGAGGACCGCACGAGGCGCATTCACATAATTTAATTCCGGCTCTCCCTGCGCGCAGCTCCGCTCTTGCAGCGTTATTTATGAAAATAATGTCGCTGATTGTGTGTGTGTGATAACCGCGCCTGGGGAGCGATAGTACAACGCCGTTCTCCTACGCCACGGCTGTTTCTGTTCGTGTAGTGGGGGCTGTGCAGGGGGGGCGGTTATCGCTTCAAGGAGAGAGACTTTTTCTGTTTACAGATTATTGGGCGAAGGTAATTGGGAGGCTGGTGGCTGCGGTGGAGGCTGGTGGCTCCTGCCGCGTCCCCCCCTTGGGGTGTGTGTGCACATACTTAGCTGTGTTGGATTTACTTGACATTTATGGGGGGGGGGGGGTTCTTGTTCAAATGGGTCTGTGTCCCCTGATCAACACATACACCCTCAAGTTTCCTACTTAATGAGGGCCTCCAGACGAGGAGCACCCACCCACATCGGATGCCCCTCTATTGAAGTCGTCTTAGAGGGTAGCCCCCAGCTAGCCCCAGGAGTATCCACCACGTTGCACCCACCCAGGGGGGGGGGGGGGCTTCTGCAGTCCACAGGGCACCCTAGACCCAGAACCTTGATTGGGAAAGCAGAGACGAGGGGGAGCAGGGCCTCGTCTCGGGAGGATAGCTCAGGGGCAACGCGCTGGCCTTGGAAGCAAGATGACACGGGCAACACAGGTTCGATCCCCAGGTCCGCGCTTAGAAACCTCTGCGCAGCGTTATAAATAACCTATCATATCATATCCAAATAACACGGACACCCCCTCCTTGAATACTCTTCACTCCTGATCTCCCCCCAAACCGCGCTGTTCCAGCACCGGGACCCATTGCCCCTTGCCCTTACCCAGTGCATGCCCTGATGGCCATGTTCCTTGTGAACTAGAATCAAATGCACCTGTGAACAGGTGACGTGTGATTTTCGCGCCACGCCATATTTTCATCGATTTGACAGGAAAGACCGCTCTTGCCCCCCCCCCCTCGCTCCATCCTTTACCTAATGCAAGTGCGCATTTACGCCGGCGTGACGTATTCATGCTCTTATAAATGCAGTTGCTGCCTGTGGTATCGACCCGCTTTTCACTCCAGCTAAAAGTAGGCGGTTTACATAGGAATACGGAAAACGGCAGACAGGCATTACTCAATTTGCACAGCGAGAGTAAAATAAAAAGTCGTGCAGGCGATTACGCCTGCATTTGCACTTTATTTTCCACGTATGCTTGCACGGAAAGGATAAGGCTCAACCCCGTGCATTCCATACGGATTTAGGAGTGCTCCTCCTGAGCGATTTTAAACGGAATCTGTGCCGGACCAGACTCTAGGCGCTGGGCAGGTCCAGGAGAGCCCACCTTGGGGTGATTGTGGGTGGTCTTTTTCCAGGCTTCGTGCATTACCGAGTTGCAGGTTCTGTCCCGTTTTCTGTCTAATCGAATTGAAATCAACTCGTTTGTGAGGTTTGCCCATCAAACAAGGAATCCATAAAATTATTATTTTATTGAAATGAAGGGCATCGAATAAATGCACTGCATGCATTCAACCAATCACCATATCCCAGTCGCGCCCCAATCACTGCAAACACACAGAACAAACAACATTCCATTCCAATTTGCATTTGAAGGTAAATACAACTGTTTGTATCTTTAAAAGGGCACCATTTTTCAAATCAGTGACTTTATAATGTGCATATCTTTAAATATCTTTGATCTTGACCTTAAGCTACATGTTTCCATGGTAGTGGCACTGACCGCACCCTCTCTCCCTTTTGTTAATTGCCGAGGACGAGTATACTCATCCTTTTTACATACAAATGCATGATAGCCCAGCAGTCAAAGGGTTAAAGTTTGCTCATTCAGTACATCACCAGCACGAGGAGCTAGGGTCAGAAGGGATGTGTAAGTCTACAAGTGGAAATGAATGCACTAGCTCACGAGTGGCACACTTGGGCTTCGGGGAGCAGCAGTCTCTTATCATAGAGGCATCTGATAAATGCTAACGCTGTATCCGTTTGCCGATAACTCTGGGGGAGGGCAACAGCAGATGTTGTCGCCTTGTTGAGGTTCATCAGGACCCTGTGTGGTGCCCGAAGGACCCCAGCCTGGCCAGGTTACACATGGCATCAGTGAAATCGGGACAGAGTTGCGATAGTAACCCACATGTTTCCAGGATCTGACTTTGGATGCGTTTAATAGATGATGCAGTGCCAGGGATCGCTGTGTGAATCTATCCCTCTTGGCGCAACTCCAGGAATAGTCCTCTGAGATTTCGAATGACACATGGTTTGTCCTAAGTAGCTTTTATGAATATTTGCATTTTGCACTAGGGCAGGGATTTTTTACACCTCTCTATTTAACAAGCCGTCTGATAAGAATGTACTTTTCATGCATTCAGATGCGCACCTCAGAGCGCCAAAGGATTATGCACCATTCGATACATAGCTTTATTTATTTCAATACAATTATCACTTTATGAATAATGCATCTGGGTTCATTCACATTCTTTGTGCAAAAACCACCAATCAGGTGATATAACTTTGCTTGGTCTGCAACACTCATAGACATTTTCTGACAGCCCTTGTTCTCAATTTATTTTAGGGTTATGCTTTTTGTAGTAAACTCCTCACCATTTTCTTTCATGTCCTGGATGCACAGGTGTGCCAGGCTGCAGTACACACAATCACATGGAAGGCCATGATCACAAAAAACAAAAAAACAATACAAAGCTCTAGTGTTGGTCAAAGATACTACTATCTGTTTCTCAATGTGAGCTGTAGATATGTTCGCACCCCCTCTATCCTGACACCTGTTATTTTGCTTTGTTTGCATTTACAATGTTTAACAATGTATGACCAATCTGCATGAATTAATGCCCTTTGGGTATTTTCTTTCTTGTTTAAATCACTCACACTGTTGGGACAACATTGTAATTGTCTGTACCTCCTCAACCAAGGTACAGCTTGCACTGTGATTTGTGAACCCCCCTTATCTTTGCTCACAGTGTTCACAGTTTTTTATGTTATGTAGTACAAAAAAATTTAAAATAGTGTCAGCAATATGCAAAACTGACCTATCTTAAACTATACTGAGTGTCTAGTTGTACTTCCCACAGCAGCTCATCACATGGAAGTGAAATAGTGTGCTGCCGGTTTGCCATATATTCGACTAATCCTGCATTTGAACAAGTTGCAAGTGAACATTTTTTTTGACAGGCAGGACCCCTCCCTGTTCGCCAGCAGTGGTTCCTTCTATGCCATGACTTTTTAAACATAGATATTTTTCCCGGGAAGGTCCCCTTGCTCACCCCGATGCCTAGACTGCGGTCCTTTGGGAGTGGACGGAACCAGACAAAAGCTCTTTTCCAAGGTTAAAGTCACAGCTGTACTTCCTGATTGACTCAGAAGAGAGATTGACTCCCTCAATTCATGTCTCAATAGAAGGCCCTCCAATAGAATGAAAAGAGTCTACGATTAGGGATTCAATGCATAAGAAGTTTGCCTTTGCGATCGAGAGAGCCTTTGGAGGGAATATTCAGTCTCTCAGGGCAAATGCATACACAGCCTGTGTCTAGGGGAGTCTCTTGGAGGATGTTCAGGGCCATCAAGAAAGCTCCAGGTGGCTTTATAATCCTGGCAATGACACTGGAGCATGCAGGGGTAGATTTGGGTTTGGCTTTTGCCAATCGAAGTCTTCTGACCTTCTAGAAGACTGTTCTGTTCTCAGCAAAGGACATCGACAGCTCAAGGACAGAACACTGATGCTGCCGATGGCCTGATTGCCCTTCACTTCCTCTTCGTGCAAGCTCTTATCCAGGACTAAGAAGTCGCCATCATTGGTTGGGAAGAGATTCTTTTCTATCCCTCTTCCCACAGGGTCCAGGAAATGGTTCAATGTAAGACTTGCAACGGACCCAAGACCCAGCACCAGCCATACCCCAGAACCACAACCCTTGACTCTCGAGGGCAGGGCAGTATTATGTGGTTGGAGACCATTTTCAGCCTTTCTAATGCGTCTGGTAAGGATTCATGTCTGAATCTTGAGTAAAGGGAATTTGAAACCCATCGGTCTGTCTCCTACAAACCCATGGATGTAACTCCTTGGCCTCGGTCACCGAGAGGATACTGCTGATGCAGACGGAAATACAAGAAATGCCGGAGAAACCAGCCACGGACACTAGCGAGAGGTCTACAGCAGAGTTTTTTTTCTGATTTTGAAATCATCTGGACATTTGGTTGGTGTTCAATCTCAAAGAGGATATCACAGGGGCAACACGCTGGTCTTGGAAGCAAGACCACGCAGAGCAACAGGATCCATGCTTAGAAACCAAACTCAGGTATGGTATTAGGTGTGTTATAAAAAAACAATTAAATGAAATTAAGGCTCTTATTCGATCCTTGACACTACAATATGAAACCCTTGCGGAGGGCAACCTTTTTAATCTACAAGGAAACCAGCTAGTGCACACTTTTTATTGGATACTACCTTCAATTCCCGATCCAATCAATAGGCCATCAATAACTCAGATTTTCCACAGGGAACCAGCACTTCCAATACCGGACTGTACCTGTTGTTCTGAAATTGCCCCCCTAATGCTGAGTGTTCACAAAGAGCCTAGCCCCTCCAATTCCCCTTCTCCACATGGGGTGGCTGTGGTGATCCACACCTTTCCTTAGCTGGGTGACTGCCTTTCAATAACCCAGTCTCCACCGCCTTTGCCATTCACTTGCCCCTGGTAGATTCTCGACTCCACGGACATGGGTCTCCATCAAACGCGGGAAATTCCAAACGTGGGACTTGACTTTCCTTGGGGCCTATTTCCAGATGGACACAGATCAAGTCTTTGTATCTGATTTTAAAAAATCCACCCTCCAGTCACCAACAGTACTGCATTACTGTATACAATTCAAAGCCCAAAGCTGGCAACAACCCATTTTAAAGTGCTCTGCTGCTAGGTTTGCACTGTAAGCAAAAACCAACAAAACACAGGCTCTCCTCTCTTAGATCGGTAGTCCAGGCTCGGGTCTCCTCTCTTAGATCGGTAGTCCAGGCTCGGGTCTCCTCTCTTAGATCGGTAGTCCAGGTTTGGGTCTCCTCTCTTAGAGCCGTAGTCCAGGCTCGGGTCTCCTCTCTTAGATCGGTAGTCCAGGCTCAGGTCTCTTCTCTTAGATCGGTACTCCAGGCTCGGGTCTCCTCTCTTAGATCGGTAGTCCAGGCTCGGGTCTCCTCTCTTAGATCGGTAGTCCAGGCTCGGGTCTCCTCTCTTAGATCGGTAGTCCAGGCTCAGGTCTCCTCTCTTAGATCGGTAGTCCAAGGCCCGGGTCTCCTTTCTTAGATCGGTAGTCCAGGCTTGGGTCTCCTCTCTTAAATCGGTAGTCCAGGCTCGGGTCTCCTCTCTTAGATCGGTATTCCAGACCTGAGTCTCCTCTCTTAGATCGGTAGTCCAGGCTCGGGTCTCCTCTCTTAGATTGGTAGTCCAGGCTCGGGTCTCCTCTCTTAGATCGGTAGTCCATGCTTTTTTGGATCTTCCAGTATCCATGGCGAGGGCGTGGCACAGGGTCAGGGATCTCATGGCAGCTTTGGTTTCTGCTCTCGCTTGCACGCGGATCTGCCTTGATTCTCTGCAGTCATCTTCACTTGTTTTGGAATCTCTAAGTCAAGGCTTTCATCTCGAGCTAGCGGTGGCTGGATTCCATTAATATCTTAAGAGGGATCTCATTCACTCCAATAACCCCAAGAAAGTCCTCGCTACTGGTGCACCACATCCCTCTGGGTTGCGGTATGACCTTGCCTTGCAGGGAGGATCTGGTCAGAGTGGAGACATTCTCCTAAGTGAAAGGGACTACACTTACTAAACCCTATTTTGAGGGCCATTAGGCAACCATCCCCTGTAATTCTGCAACATGCTATGCTCACAGAACAGGCAACTCATTGTTCCGATCGCATATCTCCGGCCAAGAAGACTTCTAATCCAGGCCACTGCCGAACATGGTGTGAAAAATAGAGAGTTAAGCCGAGAGGTCTTTGTGTTATGTTGCAAAGGTTTATTCAACCTACAATGATTCCTGACACGTCTAATCAACGGAAGCGAGATGAAGGACACTTTTTAAGCAAACACAAATGGTAAAATGTGCATTTTAGGGTATTGGTGATACAGAGTGGGGTTCAAGGGAAGGAACCAGAAAAGGGAGGTGGTTCCATTGACAGAAGGCCAGAAAGTAGAAGGATAAACCTCGATCCAATAGTGTCAGAAACGTGGAATACAGAAAAACAAATGTTGAGACAGCATAAGAGAGTGTGACAGAGTACATTTAGTGAATCAATTGTTCAAGAGGCTGTGGGCACGCCTGAAGCAACAGAGGAGGACTATCTAGACTGAGGGCTTAAAAAAGTACCAGGAAGCAGGTGTGGATCCAGAGAAGGGACAAAAGAAGAGGGTTGACAAGAGAGATGTTGTGTCTTGTGTTCCCTGCCTTGGTCTAGCATGAATGCTTGCCTGTGAGAATGCCCGATGGAAGGATTGCCTCTGGAATGTTGTGGTGTGAGTGCCCTGTAAGCTCCATGAATGTCAGTTGGAGCGAAGCTGCCTGTGAGAGCAGAGGCCGGTGGATGTCTCCTGTGGACCTTCCTACTTACTTACCCTGACTTACCTGATGTATATACTTTGTCACTGGAACTTGGTAAAGAAGTTCACTTCCCTTACCTGCAGTATCAGATCTTTCATTTCACACCGCTACACTAGCGATGAGCTTGCTTGAGGGAAGGGCCAGGAACCTGCAGCTGTCCAGAGTGAGCAGTGCCTAGAAGCAAGGAATGAAGCCATTGAGACCACAGGAGGGGACCTCCACCAGCCCTGCACCCCCAAAGGTGAGCTGACCCGTGTCCTATAGCCCAATTGCTGTTGCATGGTAGGAAGGAGGCAGCTGGGGCGGGAATTAACTGTAAATTGCAGTTGGAGCATCAGTGGGGCCACCGTTATGCAATTTGACCACTGAAATAGTTAGAGCACCGATGGGGCCACCTTGAGGAATTTGGCCGCTGAGTTTTGTCTTGAGTGCATCTAGAGTTTGGAAGAAGTTTGGGTAGTTTTCAGTGGGGCATCCTTAATAATTATGGCCACTGGCTGGGACAAGCAACGGTCCTAGGTACCCCCACAGTGGTATGGTAGATGGGCAGAAGCAGTGCTAGCATTGAGCCGAGAGTGAACAGAGAGAGAAGAAGTATTGTAATGGTGCTTGGTGCCTGAGGGCTGTGCAACGTCTTGTGTGCGCATCCCTACAGCCGCGTATTTAAACTGACAGGCTGCAGCAAGGGATGGCTACAGTTTTTCTTTGACTTGGAGCTTACTCTTGGTCTGGGTGCATTCCAGCTGTGGTTGCTCCATTGTTACGGAGCAGGAGCTCTTCTTTCATTGGCTCTAAGTAGGGAATGCTGATGTTGCCCTCGATGGCAATGGCTGCAACAGCTCCCCGTTCTTCATGCTGTGGTGAGGTCCTTTCCTCTAGGGATCAGCGAAGAGAACATAATGGAAGGAGAAGAGTGTTTTCAGATTGGGTTGATGGATCAGCGTTTTACGGTCCCGTGGATTCTGCGGGCACACTTGGGCAGGACAGGCATTGTTCATGAATGCCCAGAAAGAGTAGGATGGCTGTCAGGTGGTCACTGAGAAGGAGGTCCAGCAAGGAGAGAGTTCCAATGCTATAGGGCACTATGGCCTGATCCAATTGCAGTTCAGAAGGTGGGCACGGACAATGGTGAGACAGTGAGCACTCACACTGATCGAACAAAAAGGTACTGTTGTGAGCATTTCGTTCTGTGCCCCGCATGCTGTTCGGCGTCAGAGGAGGCAACTGCTCATTCGAGGGAGACTTGGGAATTTTGTATATGTTGTAGTCCTACCTTTGAGGATCCTGAGAGCACATATCTCATGGTTTTGGAAGAGCTTCATCAAGATTTTAGGTGTGTTTTTGAGAACAATATATAACAGAGAATACTGACTTGGTTATTGTTGTGATGTGAGACCTGTGATATGTTTTGGGTCCTGCCTGGTTAAGCTTGGCTCAGTTCCCTTTTCCTTGGTTGTGGTTGAAGTGTTTCTTGGTATGTTTGTCGTGGCCTCTGTTTAGGACAGTTGCAAAGTAGGAACACGTTCTTCTGATCATTTGTTGTGCCACCAGTGCATTGATTAACAGTGATGTATCTTGCACTAACGTTTTCTTCAACATCACTGTGTACGTTATGGACTTTAAAGCTAAGGTGTTGTTTTTCACCCAATGTTCAGAGTTTCAACATGTAGATTGCAATTGATCATATTGTGTGTGTTTGATATCAAGACAAGAATGATCTGCAAGGGCGATGGATGTGACGTGCACTGGGGAATGTTGGAAATTTCAGCTTGTGTCTATTTTGTGGGATTGGAACCCGGCACAAGTTTTATAGGGGGGGTTCAGCCACCCGTGCCACTGTATTGGGGTTTGGAACCCGGCAGTAGTTTTTAGAGGTGTTCTGCCACATGTGCCATGAAGTTTGGGTGTTGGACACCACACTTGAGTGGGTTTCCTGCCCGTGCCTTGGGGATTGTCCGTCGGTACCTTAGGGCATGGTCCTCTCCACCTGCTGTGCACAGCAGTGGGTGTCGGTGCTCTGTGCATTTTGAGCGTTGATTATTTGTTCTGGTTTCGAATACCAAAAGATGAAGGGTGTGCTGTGTTTCAGTGCACCTTTGTTCTTGGCATCAGGATTAATGGGGGTGCTGTTTTGGGACTGTGTGGAATGGTGGTGTGTTGAGAGTTAGAGCTGGTTCCTCTGTTTGAATGTCTGTTGTTAGGCCTGTGTCAGACTTTGAGTGTTTTGGAGGGCTTGGCTACATTGTAGTCGTTGAA
>CM030325.1:1035876643-1035993054 GCA_002915635.3 Ambystoma mexicanum
GAATAAACGGCGCCCGTGCGGCAGTTCCCGCCGGGACGCGGACCAGGCAACAACGCGTCCCGCATCGTCCTTGCATGTGTGTCCGGTGTGCGTGCGTGCATGCAGGAGTGAGTGCGGGCTCCTCACCCGACCATCCGGGGTGAGGATACAACACTGGCGACGAGGAGGAGCGCCACGATTACGCTCGCCCGACATACACCGAACGTCGGATCAGCGGTGCTGCGTATCGTGGCATGACACGGACCCGGACGAACGCCACGATTAAGCAACAGTAGCGGCCTGCACAGGTGCTCGTGCGCTGTTGCGCTTCCGCCACGCGGCAAATTTTTGGAACCCTGGTCGTTCCCACCCACCTGGGGACGACCTCTACTTTGACACAGAAAGGAGTGGCCAAGACACGCGTTGGGGCCAAATATCAGGTTTGCGGCCTCTGTGACACTAGAGGTTGCCTGTGCGACCTGCAGAGCAATGGCGGACAGCGATGGGAGAAGCGGAGACTGCACGTGGAACAACAGGGCCACACAAAGGGTCTCTGTTACCGATGCAGGAGTTTGACAGTGTCAGACCCATCCAACTGGGCCAAGATGGTTGCTCTGGATTTAAAAGACTTGAAATGTACTTGCACGACCGGCATCACCGATGATGCCGCGAAAGGGCAACTTTGCTCTGTATTCGTGCAGGGTGGACGTCATTCGCATTTTTGAGGCATGCAATCTGCAGGTAGGTCAATATGCTACGGTTAAGACGGCTTTGGAAACCACTTCATCCTCAGTCGAATATGGGCTATGAGATTCCTGTTCTGTGGCGGAGAGCAAAAGATGAAGAGCTTTGATCAGTTTGTGCCAGGTGAGGAATGATGGCCACGGCTGCGCTGGGACAATGATGAGTCTATGATACGGAACCAGGTAATCAGGGCTGTAGCTCGAGCAAACTAAGGAGACAAGTATTGCGAGAACCGGAGTGGACGCTGGCACAAATACTAGACAAGTGCCAGGACGTTTGAACTGGCGGAGTCGAGAGGCGCAAAGATGGACGCAGCCAGCGCGCAGGTATGCCGGACGAGGCGTATGCCATTAGCAGACGGGGACACAAAAGAAAAGTGGGGCCAAAAAAAAGCTAGACTTGCATCCAGGGTCAGCAGTCCATTGTCAATACTGCGGTATGACCTGCCACATTCGGAGGATGCCCTGCAAATCAAGATCGTGTGGTCGGTGTATAAGACCAGGAACTATGCCCGTATGTGCCGACCCGCCCCAGATATCTCTACAGAGGCCACACAAGAAGTCGCAGCGGCGGATCCAGAAGACTACCGAAGCATTGCCGCTCTCGAAGGAAAATACAAGGCTGCGCTAGCTGAGGAAGGGAGGAGGAGGATGAAGAGTATTCTTCATATCTACTTAGCGTCAGGAACCAGGAAGAAGAGGCAAGCCAAATGCATGGTGACATACAAGGGGTGCGGACACAGAGTTCTAATTGCACTGAGCCATCTGTATGTGTATTGGCGAAGAACATACCAAAAACTTCCGGGACCTCCCGCGCTAGACAGCTCCGCAGCGAAAATATTCACGTTTGGAGGCGACACCCCGATACCCATCCAAGGGTGTGTTTCGTCACGCCGGTCACCAAGGGTGACAAAGCAATCAAGCCGTATTTTATGCAGGACGTCAGTTTCATTCATATACTCAGCTGCGGCAGCTCTGAGGCTCTTGGATTGGTGCATTTTCGCACTGGAAGTGCATCAAATAGACGTTGAGTGCCTGCTGGACAAATATGCTGGCCATTTTCGAAGGAGTAGGGAGAACTGAAGGACCGACCCCGACACCATCAGCACCGACCGCTCTGGAAACACACGAATTCCGTTCACTCTCAGGGAAAAAGTAGAGAAGAGCTGCGGTCGCTTGTTAATATGGATATCATTGAGAGGGTGGAAGGCCCCACCCTGGGTTTCACCGATAGTAGTCGCCCCCAAACCTAAGCAGCCGGGAGCAGTGAGGATCTGCGTAGACATGCGCCTACCAATGCGGCGATTAAGAGAGAGAAACTAACAGAAAACCTCGATGACATTGTAGGTGAAACTATCAAGGGGCACGTGTCTTCTCCAAGCTGGACCTACGAGGGAGATACCACCAGATGGAGCTCCACCTGACTCAAGATTCAATCAAACTTTACCAACACACGAGGGCCTGTACCAATTCAACGTGTTGAGTTTCAGGGATATCATCTGCGGCTGAAGTGTTCCAGAACACAATTAGAGGAAGCATTGGCGGGGCTGAAAGGTGTCCTAAACATGAGTGATGAACATTTTAGGGTATTCGCAAACTCAGAGAGCAGAGCACCTGAAAAATCTGGAAAGTCTCTAAGGAGATTGAAGAACTGGTCGCCAACTCACGGTACACCGCCAAAAGTGCGAATTCTTCAAGGACGGATAGAGGTTTTCGGCTTCATCTTTCAGGCCGCGGAATTACCAGATCCGGAAAAAAGTCAGAGACATTCGAGAAGCAGCGGCGCCACAATCCCTACGGAAGTGAGGAGCTTATTAGGGATGGTGACGTACCGTGGGCGTTTTATTAAAAGGACTGGCGTCGATGGCAGAACCTCTCAGGGCACTAACAAAAAATGAGGTGCAGTGTGGAAATGGGAGTCACGAGAGACAAGAAGCATTCCAGGCCCTAAAGAATGCCTTGTCGGATGGGACACAATGGCATAATTCAACCCAGCGGTGGAGTCAGAGGTAGTGGTGGATGCGAGCCCAGTCGGTGTCGGGGCAGTGCTGTTACAACCCAATGAACGTGGAGATATGAGGACCGATTGCCTACGCAAGCAAAGCACTAATCCAGCACAGAGAGGAGATACTCTCCAGATAGAAAGGAAGCCCTGGCATCTATGGGGCTGTCGCCATTTTCGCCTGTACATATTGGGCAAACCTGTAGTAGTGGTCACCGACCACAAGCCGCTGCTTGCAATACTAGCGGGTGCATCATCAAAACCCCCACCTCGCATTGAGAGGTGGATGCTGGCCTTAATGGAGTACGGTGTGAAGCTGGTATACAGACCCGGACCAATAATCCGGCGGACTATCTGTCAACAGCATCCCAACAAAGAAAGTGCAGAAGGAGACTGCAGTGTAATGGAGTGCAACAGCCTACTCTGCCAGATAGTGGAAGGTGCGCGTCCCAAGGCACTGTCGAGACTGGCGATCGCCACGGAGTCATCCAAAGATGAGTCTTCGACATCATCAAGGCTGCGGTGAGAAGTGGAGATTGGAGGGAAGTCCTGCGCAATAATCGTGCGCGCCAGGAGGAGGCCAGAAAGACTACAGCGCTCTGGAGGGTGAGAGATGAGTTATCGATCTCCGATGATGGGCTGTTACTCAGGGCCGAAAAGATCGTCATCCCGCGGGAGCTCAGGCTGAGGAGTACTGGAGCTGGCGCACATTGGTCACCAGGGGCGTCGTGAAGACAAAGGCGAGGTTGAGGCCAAAAGTATGGTTTCCAGAGCCTGGAAGAAAGGTCGGAGGGCATTATGTAAAGAGATGTCTTGGTCTGCCAAGCTGCCAAGCCAGGGGACCAAAGCACCACCAATCAGCTCGATGGAGCGCAGCACAAAGCCGTGGAGTACGGTACACTGGACTATGGCACGACGGGTGGGGAATGTATTTTCTGGTAGCAGTGGATCATGGTCGAGGTACCCGGAGGTGGAGTGGTCGAGTCGACGGCTACCGAGTACACCACGGCGGCGTTGGACAGAATGTTCAACACGCATGGTTTCCCGACATCGTGTGCTCAGACAACGGACCACCTTTTACGGTCGCCAATTTGCCAGTATCTGAGTGAGAGGAGGATTAAAACATCGGAGAGTGTCCCCGCTATGGCCGCGGGCAAATGGTGAGGCCGAAAGAAATGATGCGTACGCTCAATAAGGTGATGCGAATCTCAAGCCAGCAAGGGAAGAACCCTCTAAAAAGAGAATTGTGGAGTTCCTTCGAGTTGTACCGCACAACCCCTCACCAGTCCACCGGGGTTGCCCCAGCCGAGCATTCTTCGGGCGCTTGCCCGAGAGGGATGATACCGAAGTGGGACAACCGAAGACCCGGAGTTATAGACGACGAGAAGTCCGAGAGGAACGGGCGGACGCAACGAAAAGGAGAGCGAACGGAGAGGTTGCAAGAAAAGGAGGTACAGTCGAGACTCCGTGCTCGTCAAGAATCGGCACCCGGAAGGAAACTGTCCTTGCCATTTGAACCACGCCCCTGGAAGGTGACCCATGTGAAAGGCCACTATGGTGACTGCAGCCAGTGAACGCGGCACCGTCACCCGCAATAGATCGTTCTTCAAGAAAGTGGACGTCGAGCCTGAAGCTCGGACATTCAGGGGAGTCCTCAATGCGGGCATCAAGCCCAGAGATCCAGGAGAGCGAGCCGTCGAGAGATCCGGACCCTACCTGTTGGCGCATGACTGGTCTCGTGCCACGGTCGTGCAAGATATCCAGTTCGAGGGGGAAGGAGACTTCCGGATCACTTCTAAAGACTATGTTATGACTCGGGTGGATAGATCGAGGCAGTCCTGAAGCCTACACTTGATGTGTGCAATGTTTTTGTATTACTGTTACGTTTGATCACTGAGTACAATTTGTTCGTACTACACTGCTGTTTGGTGTTACAAAAAAAAGAAGGATGTGACGTTCCCGTAGTGTGCAGCGCATGCGTGAGCCTCGTTCCAGCCGCGCATGCGCAGAGGAATAAACGGCGCCGTGCGGCAGTTCCCGTCCGGACGCGGACCAGGCAAACAACACGTCCCGCTTCGTCCTTGCATGTGTGCCGGTGTGCGTGCGTGCATGCAGGAGTGAGTGCGGGCCCCTCACCCGACCATCTGGGTGGAGGACACAACAACTGGCGACGAGGAGAACGCCACGATTACGCCTCGCCCCGACATACAACGAACGTCGATCAGCGGTGCTGCGTATCGTGGCATGACACGGACCCGGCACGAACGCCACGATTAAGCAACAGTAGCGGCCTGCACAGGTGCTCATATGCGCTGTTGCGCTTCTGCACGCGGGCAATTTTTGGAACCCTGGTCATTTCCCACCCACCTGGGGACGACCCTCTACTTTGACACAGAAAGGAGTGGCCAAGACACGGCGTTGGGGCCCAAATATCAGGTTTGCGGCCTCTGTGACACCTAGAGGTTCCTGTGCGACCTGCAGCAATGGCAGACAGCGATGGGGAAAGCGGAGACTGCATGTGGCACAAGGGGCCACAACAAGGGTCTCTGTTACCGATGCAGGAGTTTGACGTGTCAGACCCCCATCCAAACTGGGGCCAAGATGGTTGCTCTGGATTAAAAGACTTGAAATGTACTTTGCAGCGACCGGCATCACCGATGATGCCGCGAAAAGGGCAACTTTGCTGTATTGGGCAGGGCTGGACGTCATTTGCATTTTTGAGGCATGCAATCTGCAGGTAGTCACATATGCTACGGTTAAGACGGCTTTGGAAAACCACTTCATACCTCAGTCGAATATGGACTATGAGTGGGGAGAAGCAAAAAGATGAAGAACCTCTTGATCAGTTTTTTGCCAGGTTGAGAATGATGGCCACGGCATGCCGCTGGGACAATGATGAGTTTATGATACGGAACCAGGTAATACAGGGCTGTAGCTCGAGCAAGCTAAGGAGACAAGTATTGCGAGAACCGGGATGGACGCTGGCACAAATACTAGACAGTGGCAGGACGTTTGAACTGGCGGAGTCGAGAGGCGCAAAGATGGACGCTGCCAGGTGCCCAGATATGGCGGACGAGGCGTATGCCATTAGCAGACGGGGGGACACAAAAGAAAAGTGGGTCCAGAAAAAGCTAGAAACTCGCAATCCAGGGTCGGAGTCCATATGTCAATACTGCGGTTATGACCTGCCACATTCGGAGGAATGCCCGGCCAAATCAAGATCGTGTGGTCGGTGCGATAAACCAGGGCACTATGCCCGTATGTGCCGTGCCCCAGCCCCCGTATCTGTACAGAGAGGCCCAGCAAGAAGTCGCGGCGGCGGATCCAGAAGACTACGAAGCATTGCCGCTCTCGAACAGGAAATACAAAGGCTGCAGCTAGCTGAGGAAGAGGAGGAGGAGGAAGAAGAAGTATTCTTCATATCTAACTTAGCGTCAGGAACCAGGAAGAAGAGGCAACCCAAATGCATGGTGGACATACAAGGGGTGCCGACACAGGTTCTAATTGACACTGGAGCCTCTGTATGCGTATTGACCGAAGAACAATACCAAAAACTTCCGGGACCTCCCGCGCTAGACAGCTCCGCGGCGAAAATATTCACGTTTGGAGGCAACACCCCGATACCCATCAAGGGTGTGTTCTTCACGCCCGTCACCAAGGGCGACAAAGCAATCAAAGCACGTTTTTTTGTCACGGACGTCAGTCTTCATTCATTACTCAGCTGCGCAGCATCTGAGGCTCTTGGATTGGTGCATTTCACACTGGAAGTGCATCAAATAGACGTTGAGTGCCTGCTGGACAAATATGCTGGCATTTTCGAAGGAGTAGGGAAAATGAAGGCGCCCCCGATAAGGCTGCACATCGACGACACCATCAGACTGACCGCTCTGAAACACAGACGAATTCCGTTCCATCTCAGGGAAAAAGTAGAAGAAGAGCTGTGGTCGCTTGTTAATATGGATATCATTGAGAGGGTGGAAGGGCCCCACACCTGGGTTTCACCGATAGTAGTCGCCCCCAAACCTAAGCAGCCGGGAGCAGTGAGGATCTGCGTAGACATGCGCCTCCCCAATGCGGCTATTAAGAGGGAGAGACATATAACACCAACCCTCGACGACATCGTAGGTGAGCTTCAAGGGGCACGTGTGTTCTCCAAGCTGGACCTACGAGCGGGATACCACCAGCTGGAGCTCCACCCTGACTCAAGATTCATTACAACTTTCACAACACACGAGGGCCTGTAACAATTCAAACGTTTGAGTTTCGGGATATCATCTGCGGCTGAAGTGTTCCAGATCACAATTAGTGGAGCATTGGCGGGGCTGACAGGTGTCCTAAACATGAGTGATGACATTTTGGTATTTGCAAACTCAGAAGCAGAGCACTTAAAACGTCTGGAAAGTACTCTAAGGAGATTGAAAGACCTGGGACTCACGTTACACCGCCAAAAGTGTGAGTTCTTCAAGGATCGGATTGGGTTATTCGGCTTCATCTTTCAGGCCGCAGGAATATCACCAGATCTGGAAAAAGTCAGAGACATTCGGGAAGCAGCGGCACCACAGTCCCCTACGGAAGTGAGGAGCTTCTTAGGGATGGTGACGTACTGTGGGCGTTTTATAAAAGGACTGGCGTCGATGGCAGAACCTCTCAGGGCACTAACAAAAAATGAGGTGGCGTGGAAATGGGAGTCACGAGAACAAGAAGCATTCCAGGCCCTAAAGAATGCCTTGTCGGATGGTGACACAATGGCATATTTTAACCCAGCGGTGGAGTCAGAGGTAGTGGTGGATGCGAGCCCAGTCGGTGTCGGGGCAGTGCTGTTACAACCCGATGAGCGTGGAGATATGAGACCGATTGCCTACGCAAGCAAAGCACTGTCCAGCACAGAGAGGAGATACTCCCAGATAGAAAGGGAAGCCCTGGCCATCCTATGGGGATGTCGCCATTTTCGCCTGTACATATTGGGCAAACCGGTAGTGGTGGTCACCGACCACAAGCCGCTGCTGCCAATACTCGTGGGTGCATCATCAAAACCCCCACCCCGCATTGAGAGATGGATGCTGGCCTTAATGGAGTACGGGGTGAAGCTGGTACACTGACCCGGGACCAATAATCCCGCGGACTATCTGTCAAGGCATCCCAACAAAGCAAGTGCAGAAGGTGACGGCAGTGAAATAGAGTGCAACGGCCTACTCTGCCAGATAGTGGAAGGTGCGCTTCCCAAGGCACTGTCGAGACTGGCGATCGCCACGGAGTCATGCAAAGATGAGGTCTTCGACATCATCAAGGCTGCGGTGAGAAGTGGAGATTGGAGGGAAGTCCTGCGCAATAATTTGCGACGCCAGGAGGAGGCCCAGAAAGATCTACAGGCACTCTGGAGGGTGAGAGATGAGTTATCGATCTCCGATGATGGGCTGTTACTCAGGGGCCGACAGATCATCATCCCGCGGGAGCTCAGGCTGAGGATACTGGAGCTGGCGCACATTGGTCACCAGGGGGTCGTGAAGACAAAGGTGAGGTTGAGGCCAAAAGTATGGTTTCCAGGCCTGGAAGAAAGGGTCGAGCGTTATGTAAAGAGATGTCTGGTCTGCCAAGCTGCCACGCCAGGGGACAAAGCACCACCAATCAGCTTGATGGCGCGCAGCACAAAGCCGTGGAGTACGGTACACATGGACTTTGGCGCGACGGGGCGGGGAATGTATTTTCTGGTGGCAGTGGATCAATGGTCGAGGTACCCGGAGGTGGAGGTGGTCGAGTCGACGGCTACCGAGTACACCACGGCGGCGTTGGACAGAATGTTCACAACGCATGGTTTCCGAACATCGTGTGCTCAGACAACGGACCACCTTTTACGGTCGCCAATTTGGCCCAGTATCTGAGTGAGAGGGGGATTAAACATTGGAGAGTGTCCCCGCTATGGCCGCGGGCAAATGGTGAGGCCGAAAGAATGATGCGTACGCTCAATAAGGTGATGCGAATCTCAGCCAGCAAGGGAGAACCCTCAAAAAGAGAATTGTGGAGTTCCTTCGAGTGTACCGCACAACCCTCACCAGTCCACCGGGGTTGCCCCAGCCGAGGCACTCTTCGGGCGCTGCCCGAGAGGGATGATACCGGAAGTGGACAACCGAAGACCCGGAGTTATAGACGACGAGAAAGTCCGAGAGGAACGGGCGGAACGCAACGAAAAGGAGAGCGAACGGAGAGGTTTGCAAGAAAAGGAGGAACAGGTCGGAGACTCCGTGCTCGTCAAGAATCGGCACCCGGAAGGGAAACTGTCCTTGCCATTTGAACCACGCCCCTGGAAGGTGACCCATGTGAAAGGCACTATGGTGACTGCAGCCAGTGAACGCGGCACCGTCACCCGCAATAGATCGTCCTTCAAGAAAGTGGACGTCGCACCTGAAGCTCGGACATCAGGGGAGTCCTCAATGCGGGCATCAAGCCCAGAGATCCAAGAGAGTGAGCCGTCGATAGATCCGGACCCTACCTGTGGCGCTGACTGTCTCGTGCCCACGGTCATGCCAAGATATCAAGTTCGAGGGGGAAGGAGACTTCCGGATCACTTCAAAGACTATGTTATGGACTCGGGTGATTGATCGAGGCAGTCCCGAAGCCTACACTGGGTGTGCAATGTTTTTGTATTACTGTTACGTTTGATCACGTGAGTACAATTTGTTCGTACTACACTGCTGTTTGTTGTTACAAAAAAAAAGAAGGGATGTGACGTCCTCGTAGTGTGCAGCACATGCGCGAGCCTCGTTCCCGGCCGCGCATGCGCAGAGGAATAAACGGCGCCCGTGCGGCAGTTCCCGCCGGGACGCGGACCAGGCAACAACGCGTCCCGCATCGTCCTTGCATGTGTGTCCGGTGTGCGTGCGTGCATGCAGGTCCCTACCCTGACCATTCGGGGGTGAGGATACAACAGTCCCCACCACGCCAGCTCAGGGGAGTCTTTCAAGGGATCCTCCGAGCTGGCGTTGTGGGAGAAGGCGCGGCTGGCAGCATTTTGCTGTTAAAAGTGCCCGCCACGGCGGGTGCCTTTAACAGCAAAAAGGCACCATTGTCCCCCCACCACGCCAGCTGGGGGGAGTGTTTGAAGGGCTCCTCTGAGCTGGCGTAATGGCAGAAGGCGTGGCAGGTGCCTCATTGTCATTGAATGAACCCATGGCGGTGGTCTCTTTCAATGACAATGGGGTGCTAACGCCCCCTAATTATTTCATTACCTCCTCACCAGAGCGAGGAGGTTTAAGGAAAAAAAGAAGAAAAAAAGTGGTCCCTCCTGGCCCCGCCCCCCTTCGGTCCTGCCCCCTGATAACCAGGGGCGCGCAAAGGCTGAGGGACTGCTGCCCTTAAGGTCAGCCCTGCTTACCAATGTAGGAACATGGTGACAGCATCTGAAGAATGTGACTCGGGCCATACTGGAATCACCTGCTGGTGGGGCGACTATAAATGGCAATTATTAGGACCATAGAATCCTTGCAAAAGCCTTAATGACCTTGGACCTCATTACAAGTCAGGCGGAATGGGTTAAAGGGGACCGCTAATGGGTGCGGACCCGTTATTCCCATTCCGCCTGATAACGAGGTCCCCTCGCGGGACCCGTGAAGGACGCCTGGTAAAACCAGGCGTCATTTCCGGGTCCCGCAAGGGGACCAGGGAGCTAAGAACGGGCCGGTCGTAATCGGCCCGTTGTTAGCTCCCGCACCCATTCCCATTGAGCCCTATGGGGGCTCAAATGGGAATGGGGAAGGTTCGGGCCCGGGTTCCCTGAGGGGGGAATTACTGGGCCCTCCAAACTCCAATAGCGGCATGGCTACCGCCAAACCCGTAATGAGGCCACTTGACTAATAAATACACCTGTGCCCCGTCTGGGAAATGCACCCCATCCTTGCGAAGCATCATGTCGTGTTTCAAGAATCCCTTGAGGGGGTGTCTAAGCGCCCCATTCCAGTGAGTGAGTGAGCTTACTGCCCGACACTTTGAGAGCCTTCCGTGGAGCAAAGCTATTCCTTCACTGGATCATTTGGGGCTACACAATGACGGCGTTAGGGAACAAATAAGACACCCACATGAGTTTATCAAGCGGCAACTGTCTAATTCTCTTCCTGACCACATTGGTGATGCTGTTTCTCACCAAGTGAACCACTATCAAGTACAGGGCAGCACCTCCATACTGGAGAAACCCTCGTTGATTACCCCCAGTTAATTGCAAAAGTTGGAAAGCCCTGAGACCAAACCTATAACACATGACTTCACTTGACTGTGCCACAGGTTAACTCAGCCGCTCGTTTCAACACATCACAAATGAGGGACCAGTTGTCCAGACCATGTGCATGGTCAAGTTGGGCTACTGGAGGATTAACAGGTGTGTGGGTATATACCTCTTGAAACAACTAGATTTCCACCCTCAATTGTTTTTCCTCTCCATCTCTCAGGCCGCTACGGGCTGTCATGGTTACCACAGCACCTGTAAAGAGTGGGTAGAAAAGTCCCGGGCATCTCTGCCCGTCGCCTGCAGTGCCCTGGACGCATGGAAAGGGTGGACCGTCTGGATGAATACATCGAGGTCAATCCCATCCCTAGGCCTGATGGCCAGTGAGCGAGGATGGTCTGCCCCGGACAGCACACCAGCCCTGGGGATGGACCTAGTGCTCCAACTTAACCAGACCCTCCTGGTCTGTTTGTGGCCTAGAAATCCTAATCACTACACAGTCAACCTTATTGAGATCACCCGCTAAAGTACATTTCCCATGCTTATCCAGAAAACTCCTCATAAAGCCCAGAAAAAGAATAAAACAACCTCGAATTAAGGATTTTATGTAATAATTTCCCTGCAAAAATGTCGCCATGCAAAATATTCGTTGGAAAATTGCCGTTTTTTGCGAAGACATTACTATGCTCCTCCTGTCCCTATATATGGTCACCTATATAATGTCACCACAAACTTTTCCCAGAGACATTATATGCAACGACCATATATATAGGGACATTATTACCTGTTACAAAACTAAGCCTGCATACATAACCTGCTCTACTCTAATCAGCCTTCATGCCCGCCGCCCTCTCCCATCTCCCATCTCCCTAAAGCTTCCTTCACTCTCTCCCATCTCCCTAAAGCTTCCTTCATGAGAGCGAGGGCTTTCATGCCCGCCGCCCTCTCCCATCTCCCTAAAGCATCCTTCATGAGAGCGAGGGCTTTCATGCCCGCCGCCCTCTCCCATCTCCCTAAAGCTTCCCTCATGAGAGCGAGGGCCTTCATGCCCGCCGCCCTCTGCCATCTCCCTAAAGCTTTCTTTATGAGAACGAGGGCGGGTGCTTCTGGGGCGCCTGTGGCTGCCACACGTTTACAGGCACGGGTAATCGAGTGCAGATCGCGTTTCAAGAGCGCCACATAATGACCCCCCCCTAGGTCCATGAGGCCATCAGCACATAGTGGGGGTAGCAAAACGGGTTTGGGAGTTTTGTGGTGATGTAAAAAACATGACTTTAATAGTGAGTAAAGTAAGTAAGCAATCTGAGTTAATAAATTAAATGTGGTTTATGTTGCAGCATTTAAATAGCAAGTCTGTCTTTACAAGTTAAGCATTGTAATTGTACACTTGGTTTAACTGGAGCAGGTTTAACATGAGCGTGCATTACGTTTTCTGTGAGAAAGTGGAAGCATTTTCTTATGTTTTAGCTTTCTCTTTGGTGAGATAAATTGGATGTTGCAGCAAAAAAAGCCCTTCCAGAAAGTCAGTGGCCCTCATTACGACCCTGGCGGAATTCGAAAAACGATGGCGGAAATGTAATACCGCCATCGAATACCGCCCGTTGCGATCATGACCCGTCACCGTAAAGTACGATGCCATTAGCGACACCGTAGTGAACGCCAACGCTAACTGCACCAAGTACGCGCACGCGCGCCTTGCGAAACCGTAATTTCCGCCATGGCGCAACGGTACGCGAATTCTGACCCTAGCGGACATGTACTTCAACGCCATCAAGCATGGCGGAAAGTACCATTCCGCCATGGCGAGAATTACGGCATCGCGAACCAACCGTAAATGGCCCTACTGAGTGCCTGTACTCCACTCCCTGCCCACATTGCACAACTCCCCGTAGGCGCAATGTAGTTACACTATGCAACCAGTGAAATGTACAAGTCACCATGCATGCCAACGATCAAATGCATGCAGGGGCTCCAAGTGGCTTGTGAGTGGCCATCCATATTTGGCATGTCACCATTGCCGTACTGATGCAGCACAGGCATGTGAAGGTACAAGTACACCAAATGAACTGAAACATTCCATGAGACAAACAACAATAGTCCCCCATCGCTTGCCACCAGTTAAAATCAACATCCAAAGCAGTATCCTGAGGGAGACTGCACCAGCCTGTACTCTTGCCAGTAGACAAACCAACCATCAGCATAAGCATGTACCACACAAGTTGGCAGAGTGACTGAGCAGCCAGGCTCATCTCAAGAGGGGCCAATGGGAGCTGTAGGGCACAGATGGCACGAATACAGCAGCAATTCCAATGGACCTGACCTCAGTCTCCATCCAAGAAACGCACGCAAACACAGGCACCTGTGACCAGCCATTTTCTGATAATCCCATCATTCCACCAATTCACCTGCTGACCGGCATCTGTTGCACAAAAGCTAATCCCCGCCCCTGAGCATGACATCATAAAAAACAGTCATAAATGGCAGCCCCTATCCCTGACCTAACTGGGCTTCGCAGGGCAAACGCGGCCAGTACAGTACCACAACAACTCTACTCAGAAGCCGGAACCCAATGCATATCATCTCACAATACAGCGCGGCACCAATGGGAATATGCTACATTACTAGCAAAGAATAACGCTACACGGTAAATAACTGAATATAAATTTAATGCACATCAAAATCACCAAGCCCATACAGCTATTTACTCATAAACTCCCAAATAATTTCCATATTATCATTACTGTGGGCTGCATCCGCAATAAATGACCAGCTACTTCTTGTGTTGACGCCCTGTTTTCTTCATGGTACACAGGGCTACATTTACGTTCAAAAAGCAACATGGAAGCGCCTAGAACCGCAGGGCAGTCCCATGAAGTAGGCACTAGTCCAGCTGAAAGTATGAGATGTTGCCCCTAGCCACTAGTACTGCGTAAGGGCATGTGGCCCATTGGCGATCGTCCCATAAGATCGTAATGGTGCTCCACTGATTAACTCGAAGCTGCAGGTGTCGACTGTAGAAGCCATCTGCAGGAGTGGCGTACAGATGGCAGCGGCAAAAGGGGAGGAGATACCTGTCACCAAATGAATAAAAATTAAAATAGTATGGGAATCCGAACTTCATAAGTATTACTCACTTCATTCAACACACTAAATCTACCACCATATGCATGCAGCCCACTCAAAGGATTAATTTCACCCAAAAATAACTTGGAATCATAACGATATAAATTGAGGTGAATACACTATCACAAACGAGTGTTTGTGTGCATGCGTCTGTTAAAACAGAATCCATTTGATGGGATTGGTAACGTGCATAGAACACAAATGTTTGAAGGCGCGTCGAGACAGGGAGGGTTTCAACAAGGGCAGATAGACGATGGTCCCACTATGGCAGCATTGCATCACATAGCGCAGGGGAAGGGGAATAGATTCCAAAAAGCCATGTACATGGCAAACCCTCAATTAAATCATCTGTCCATGCATCCATTCATCATTCCCTCATCCCGGTATAAAAACGCCTGAATATTTACTCACATAACATTTGAAATTTCCATTGAGTCTGTGCGTAATGCAGTCTGCAAAATCGGATTTCTAGTGTAGTGAAATAACATGTAATTGGGAACGTCCTGCCTTATCGTCCACTACGCTATTGCGCATCCCATTCAATTCATATCAATCATTGCATTCTCGTCATGGGCCCTGTCCCAAGGACATTCAACAATAGAACGTTATATTCCCTGTCAGACCTGTGGGCGTCTCCTCGCCGCTAGTTGAAAACCAAAAGCGCTGTCCTTCGAATTCCTCATTGCAACATCACGTCGAAAAGGCATCTGTGAACGCTTTGAATTCACAAATACATCTATGTAGTGTGGCTGTTTGTGAAAATGGTAAACTGGCTCCAATCACTAATGGGACTCCCCGCCCATCGGTGAACGTCGGTACAGTGCTGCATGAGGGTCCACCGTTCATCGAGTACTACATTCCACTGACCCTTCACAAGTTTGTTCGCCACTGCAAATATAGTATGTTAAAAAATGGAACAATAGCAAAATTAACATATAAACCAATATTTCACTGCCATCGGGATTAAATACATGATTGTAATTGCAAGATGCCAAGCGTCAAATTGCAGCGTTGTGTGCGGGACGTGCTCGCCCAAATAGTTACTGCAGCTGGCACAGGTGGAATGAATCACCACAGGTGGAGGCCATACAGCCTGAAAACACTAAAATGCAACACCCAAACCCCTCCCACAACCACACCCACTCCAAAATGCTACGCGACAGGACTAGCGATGTTGGGCCTGGGGGACCTGATAGCACTGCAAGTACTTCCAACTTCAAGAAGAAGACGAACAACAACTACTACACAACAACCGGCCGCACAGAGGAGACGAAGGAGGAGGAGGAGGAGGCAAGGCACGGGCAGCAAGGCCACAGCAAGCAGCATACTACCACCGCAGGCAGCCCGCAATCCCACGCCTCTGAGCTAATCCGTTCGAACCTCACTGCTGAGCAGATCCACACCCTCTAACCGTTTGGACCGGGAAACATAACCGCCATTGTCAACATGACACACGCTGACCTTGTCAGCATGATAGATAGCCCCACCGCCATTCCACCCTACTGAAGGTGGTGTCTGTACTCCACTTCCTGGCCACAGGCACCTACCAGCACACAGTCGGACAGTTGCATGCATTTTCACAGCCACTATTGTCACGGACACTATTCCAAGTGCTTGATGCCCTCCTGAAGCACACAGACCGACTACATCTCTTTACCACGCTCGGAGCAGGAGCTTACAAACACAAAAGTGGGATTCCATGCACTTGGCGGCATACCGGGTTGCATTGGTGCCATCGACTGCACCCATGTGGAATTGGTTGTCCACATGCCATGGAGGTCCAGTACCGCAACAGGAAACAATATCATTCTATCAATGTAAAAATGGTGTGTGACTCCAACAGGATCTTTAACATTGTTGTGCCCGATTTCCAGGATCAACCCATGATTCTATGGTCTTGAGGAACTCTACAATACCACGCTACATGGAGCGACAACGCAGGGCACCGATCCTGGCTACTCGGTGAGTCTCATTTAATGCATGTGAATGTGGGGTAGGTATGCGTCAATGACGTGGCAGGAAGGGGGGGGGATGCGTATGTAGCAATGTTATTCCACAAACATCCTTCTTTGTCCACATACAGGTGATGCCGGGTATCCACTGAAGAGATGGCTCCTTACACCAATCGGAACCCACAGAACCAGCATGAGGAGGACTACAACCATGCCCACTCACGTACCCGTGTAGTCATAGATCAGGCCATTCGCCTACTGAAGGCTCGTTCCGCTGCCTCAGCAGGTCTGGCTGGGCACTACTGTACCGCCATGAGAAGGTGGCAAAGATGGTCATGGCATGTGTCATGCTACACAACATGTGCGTACGTAGAAATGTGGCCATGCCCCCTGACGCAGAAACTGCAACACCTGAGGATGGTGATGATGTGGGTGGGGATGTGTCAGCACCTCAAGGAGTCCGCGAGGCACAGGAGCCCGTGAAATTTGTCAGAATCTCATAGAATGCATGCTTCTAGCACTCACACCTGGTGGCTGTTACATGGACACGGGACTGTGGCACTGTGTGTGTCTGGAAACATGCACAATGTGGACTGTACGCCAAGAAAGGCCTCGTACACAAAGATCAATGCGCCACACATCTCATTGGATGAATATGAAGAAATGTATAACAAATGTGAAATGATGTTACACACCAATCGACCCGCCACCCAAAGAAGCCCAAACACACCCCCTCCACCCTCCTACCTCCCCCCCCAACACCAGTGTCCAAAGATGCTCAGTGTCAGTGGCCAGTCCGCTATTGCAAGCCCCTTCTCCGGGTATCAGGGCACCCCTGCCTGTGGGAGCGCAGGTTCCTCCCAGATCTACGTTGGGGGCTGCCCTGGACGGAACTTGCAACGGATGATGTCTCTGCCTGCTCACGTCCATGCATGTCCCTAAGGGTTTGTGAGAGCTCAGTGAGCACATGGCGCACAGCGGCAAGTTCACCACATACGTCTTTGGACGTCGCATGCAGTTTCCCCCCTCAGGCTCTCGGTGCTTCTCTCATTTGTGCCCTTAGTGTCTCTGTACTTTGCTCCATTTCTGCCCTAAGTGTCTCAGTAGATGTTTCAATGGCTGCCTTAGAACCCCCACATTCAGCAGCATGCTCCTTGAGGAGCGTGGCCAGTTGCTGCTGTTGCACAATCATCTGCTCGACGGGAACTGTTGCCTCTGCTGGGCCATGCCCATTTGCGGTGGTGTCACAGAGGGCTGATCACCTCATGTTGCCTTGCCACAGGCCTCGTGGGGGTTGGCCAGTCGTCGTCTAGTGGGTGCCCCTGCGTGGTTTCCTCATGGTGTACGGGATGAGTACAAACAGGGGGATTGAGACAGGTCATGGATGGATCCTACATCTACAGCACCGTTTTCTGTGTCGGAGGCATGCTGCATGAAAGCAGTTGTCACCTATGGTGCTGCTGCCACCAGAAGTAGTGCCTTCTGTGGCATCCATTGGGGGACCTGTGTGCTGCTGTTGTGGACATGCTGGCTGCTGGGGTGCCTGTTGAAGTCCCCTCCCAGTGTGCTGCCACTTGATTTGTGCTGCTGCCGTGTCTTGTTCCGTGCAGCTGAGGTGGAGGGTCCTTTGGCCGTTGGTCTTGGCCCTCTTTGCAAGGTTGTGCTGGTAAGGGTGTCCTGTAGCTCGTCGTTTGAATTCGGACCCTGTGGTGGAGTAAAGGAGGGCCGAGCCTTATTTTATGGGTCTGTGGAAATTGGAATGGCAATGTATCACATGCATTGGGGTGGTACCTGAGGGTGATTTGGGTCAGGGCCTTGGAGTAGGTCTCATTTTTGTGTGGATTGCGGATGCAGCTATTTTGCAGCCTGCAGTTAGGTGTGCATGCCTGCACATGTAGAGGGTGTTTTTAGGTTTTTACTTATTTATGTATTTGATCTGACTTTTTAAAGGGCGCTATCATGGCAATGTATGTGGACGTTCTCCTGGACATGTGTTCTATGCACTATGGGGACACATGGTACTTCACATGATTGGACATGTGGATTTAGCATTGTTTTATTTGGGCCACCTACCTGATTCTTCGGATGTCTGCACACTCCTTTCTCCAATCCCTCCGACTCCTCTATGCTCTCCCATTCCAAATGGTGAGGCACAGATTTCTTCCCAGGGGGTCAACTTTTGATGGGTGATTCCGATCCTCCCCCGGTGCTGTGGCAATGTTTCGGTTGGCCGAAAGTATGCTCCGGACGCGTATCCGCAAGTCACCCATCGATTTCTTGCATTGCTGTGGGTTGCGGGTGCGGTCCCACACGCACTTACCCCGCTGTGCCACCAGGGGCCCATAATGGCCTTCTTGTTCGCAAGTGCCGGTCCTGGTCATTTTGCGTCGAGAAGACGACGGCAGCATTCTCCTCTGGAGGGTCTCTGTGAGCACGTGAGTTCCTCATGGAGAAAGTGGAACCTGCCGCTTGCGATCGCACGCTTTATTAGCAACTTTTCCCATATTTATTTTTTTAAACTGGGGTGGCTAACGGGTTGGGATGTGTCTCAGGGTCGGTTTTTGGATGGTTGTGTTTGGGATTCTGATTTTATTAGGTTGTACGGCGTGCTGGTTTCCCGTTCCGGCCCCATGTTTTTATTTCCCGTTCCGTATATTTACGGTGACCGTAATTTGCGCTGCCCCGCTCATTACGGTGAACCGCTGAGATGGGTGGCGGAGTTGCACCTTGGGGCGGCGTACGACGGCGGAAAGGGCGTTTTTGGGGCCATTTCCGCCATCAGCGGACTTTGCACTTCCGCCATTGCGTTATGCTCGTGCCCGAAGGGTCGGAATTAGCCGCACTTTGCTCCATCGTGCTATGGCGGAAACGCTATTTACGCTGTGGCGGTCATGTCAGTTACTTTCCGCCAGGGTCGTAATGAGGGCCAGTGTCTTGTTGAAAGAAAAATTGACTGTAAATTGCATTCTGTTTCTGTGTTTGCTTTTAAGTCAGAATGTTCGGATGCAGTCAATAACAGTAGTTATTGACTGCGCTCTGAACATTCTAATTGGCTGGGAGCAGGTGAATAATGATCGACATGTGCTAATTTAACAAATTCACGTATGAGCCTTTTGGGAATCAGTGATTGTTGATCAGGCGTAACTGACCGTCCTCCCTTCTTTGGGCACCCCCAGTGCCCCGGGTACCACGCAAAATCCAGGAAGAATGGGAACGCGGGGGGCCACTCTACAAGGACTCGACCTAATCTCATCCCCGCGCCAATGTTTGTGTGAACTGCAGCCAGGTTCGCAGAAAACGATGCTTGTCTCTAAGGAACGGAGCCCCACCCTACAGCCACCCACCCTAGGATTCTACACTGGCGATGGAACAGGTGTGGTGGGAACCCCCTTACTCGCGTGCCTCTTTCTATTAGATTGGTGGTGACCCCAGAATGAGCATGTGCGTTTGAACATACAGCCCCTGCCCCTTTAATAGAGCCTTGCATTGTTGTAGGCCCAACACGTTCCCTTTTTTGGTCGCCGGAGAGAACTTCAGCTAAGAAAAGGCTGCTGATGTTGCCCCCACAACCTCTCCAAATTCGGGTTCATTTCGATAATCACCTGGTCCACACAGTCCCTCGCCACTGGATTTCAGGCTGGCCCGCTTTTCACCCTACGAAAAACTTTAGTCATAGAGAGACAAGGGTTAGCAACTCTTTCTGGGGACTCAGGACAAAAGAGCTCCTCTAAAAGAAAGCAGACATGCATCCTGCTGCCAGCGACCTTCATCCCCCAATCCCCTATGTCTGCTCTTGGAATCCCTGTGCGAATCCAAGTCCAAACTCGTCCACCAGTTCAAAGGCTTCTTCTAGGAAGTGGGTTACCCAGATCTTCACCATTAGTTCATCAGGCAAATGCCGGTGGAAGGTACCAGGGGTGGAGAGAAGCGGCTGAAGGCCAGAAAGTTTGACCACTTCCCTAAGCAGTGCCCAGCCAGAGGGAGGCCCTGCGGGCTGTGTGGCCAAGCTCCAGTATATTGGGACTGTTTATTGGGGTGCCCCTACACGACCGTGCATGCTCTCCTTGTCCACTGACCTTTTCGTGTGATACTGTATGTGCACCCCCTTTATCCAGGCAAGCTTGGGTACTCGGCGCTTCAGCTTCCTTAGTCACACTGTCTGCACCTCAGCCTTAGATGACCCACCCAAGACCCTCAGAAGGGGGACCTTTTCCTCTCATTCCGCCTGCCAACCCGTGGAAACTAAGGCTACCTCCCAAAATTTAAATGTCTGTAATAATCTTTAAGGGCCCACCCATAGATGGCTGAGGAAAAAGTCCAAGGGGGTATTGAAAATTGGGGTAGCACCACAAGGTGCAGAGTAAACAAAACTACAGCCCCCTGAATGAATCCCCCCAACAGTCCACCTGGCATCCCCACAGTCCCAAGATGCCACGCCAGCGATGGTTTCTATGGTGAGTGCGGCAGGTGGCAGGGGCTACGGGCAACAAGAATGGGGGTGGCGGGCGCTTTGAATGGCATAGACACTGGGGCAGAGGCTGTCAGCAACCTGTGGGACGCACCTGATGGGACGCAGCTGGTGGGAGACAGCGGGTGGGATGCACCTGGTGGGTCACAGCTGGTGGGGTGCACCTGGTGGTCACAGCGGGTGGGAGCAGCGGGGTGGGACGCAGCTGGTGGGGTGCACCTGGTGGGTCACAGCGGGTGGGATGCAGCGGGTGGGACGCAAGCTGGTGGGGTGTAACCTGTGGGTCACAGCTGGTGGGACGCAGCGGGTGGGACGCAGCGGGTGGGATGCAGCGGGGGGACACACCTGGTGGGTCACAAGCTGGTGGGATGTAGCGGGTGGGACACACCTGGTGGGATGCTGCTGGTGGAACGCACCTGGTGGGACGCAGCTGTGGACGCAGCGGGTGGGATGCAGTGGGTGGGACGCAGCTGGTGGGATGCACCTGGTGGGTCACAGCTGGTGGGATGCAGCGGGAGGGACACACCTGGTGGGATGCAGCTGGTGGGACGCAGCTGGTGGGACTCAGCGGGTGGGATGCAGCTGGTGGGATACACCTGGTGGGCTCGCAGCTGGTGGGACGCACCTGGTGGGACGCAGCGGGTGGGATGCACCTGGTGGGTCGCAGCTGGTGGTACGCAGCAGGTGGGACGCACCTGGTGGGACACAACTGGTGGGACGCACCTGGTGGATCGCACCAGTGCGCACCTGGTGGGATGCACCTGGTGTGACACAGCTGGTGGGATGCACCTGGTGGGACGCAGCGGGTGGGACGCAGGCGGCATTGTAGGCACTGGGGCATGAGCCACTTGCGCTTGGGGCAGACCGGTTTTGCCCCCCACCTGTATTATGTTTTTGGCCGCTGTTCTGTAGAGGGCCTCTTAGAGACTGGAGAGAAGACAAGTTATGGGGGTGCCCCCTCCCCTCTAGGGCATTCATTAACACAGGGGTGCCCATCTTCCTCCAGGTTTCCCCCGCTCTGTTGATACGTTCATCCATGACCTGTTGGGTCATCAGCCCCAAAATTGTACTTAAAAGCTGTACAAGGTGCAGTCACATTGTATCTGTCCACGCGCCTCCACTAAATCACAGGGCAAGTGCAAACACAATGATCAAAAGGCAACTCCACTAAAAAAAGCCACAAGGTCACAAGCAGAAAAATAACCTACACTAGTCGACGCACAAAACACTTAGCAAAACCTTACAAATAAACATAAAAATAGATTCCATGCAATCTTACTTTTAAACCTAAAAAAGCGATGAACGAACGTACAAAAGTAACCCGCCTGAAATGAAATGGCTGAAATGAAATGGCTGAAACGAAATGGCTGAAATGAAATGGATGTGCTTCCGGATCATGTAAAAGAAAACGACCTCTTTTGATGCTAGTAAATTAAAAAGCGTGATTGGTCAACATGAAGCAACAGCTGGTTGCCGCTAAAATCCAGCAAATGCCAGATGGAAAACCAAAATGGCCGCAGGTGGAGGCCCCGATTTCCATTGTTTTGTTTCTGAACACAGAGACCACAGAATGTAAGTTTGTCTTATAGTGAAAGTGCAAAGGGAATGTTACTGAGTACACTCTAACATCTGCCAATTGAAAGAGAAAGCAAATCTGTCATCGTCTAGAATGGAACACCATAAGCCGCGCCCTGGGTCCCTCCCCCACCCTAAACCTGCCTTCCACATAATGATGTGGATTGGATTACAACAGAACACGACAACCTTCCCCCTTTCTAAACACTGTCTGATATTAGCCATCTCTTCAATGAGCCTTATGGGTTAGTCTTTGCCCAGACAGGGCGGCTTACCCTTTCTGCTTGAGGCTGTGGAAAAGGGATCTGTCTGTTGTCCACTCACCCTCGTCTTCTGCGGTTTCACCTCCTGAGACTTCCTCATCTCCCCAGTATGGGTCATCTGAATCTTCCCTGACCCATGTGTCCACACCGTCTTCCTGTTCCTTGACTGTAACATTCTTTGAAGTGTGACACGTTTCTTGTGACTTAATGTCCTTTCTCATCCACTGCCGTGATCAAGTTGCCTTTCACCTTTGTGTATGTGAAAGGGCTAGGTGCGAAACGGGTGTCTTCCTTCCTTCGTGGGGTCTGACGTACCAGTACTCTGTCTCCTTCCCCGAAGTTGTGCTCTCGAGCATTCCTCCTCTCATCTGCCACGATCTTCATTCTCTTCTTTTCTTCGGCGTCCCTGGTTCGGACCTCCTCGTCCTCCGGTATGGTGTTGCCCTCTGGGGATCCTTGCGCCAGCCATGTGCTTAACCTATGGCCAAACAAAAGGTCAGCTGGGCATTTTCCTGTGGTGCTGTGAGGAGTGTGGCGGTAGTCGCGCAAGAGCCTGTACAGGCCTGTTCAAATGGTTTGTGGGACATCTGCGCCACTTGCAGTGCCCTCTTGATGTTCCCCATGAAGTACTCAGCCATGCTGTTGGTTTGGGGCCTGAGTGGTGTATTTTATTCAGTGCTTAAAACCCATGTATTGGGCAAAGTTGGTGATGTCCACGCTGGTAAAAGGTGAGCCATTGTCAGATTTGATCGTCTGAGGAATACCATAAGCCGTGAGTTTGCAGTCTCGGACTGGGATGACTACCGTTGCTGTTGTGGACAGCACTATTTGCACCTGCGGGTGCCTTAAGTATGTGTCGATCATGGCTATGGCATGTGTGCTGTCTTGGAGATGTCCAAAGAAGTCAACCATCAGCTCCTCCCATACCCCTCCAGGGAGCAGAGACATCAGCGGGGGGGTTTGGGCGTGGGGATGGAGGTATTGTGCTGCAGATGGCACAATTCTTTAGGGTGTCCTCAACTTGTTTGTATAGACTTGAGAACCAGATCTTCTTCTGCAGCAACTTCTTCGTTGAGACCTCTCCTCTGTGTCCCTCGTGGGCCAGATCAACCACTTGCTGGCATAGCGACATGGGCAGCACAAATTGGCAGCCCTTCATGATTATTCCTCCTGAACCAGCAACATTGCTTTGACATCGCCCTGCAACTTCTCAGCTAGGTGTTTGGCTCTCTCCCTTGCATGTCTCATGTTGCCTTGGCTGATGCACTGTGCAACGATGGCCAGCAGTGGGATGCTTGCAGACTCTTGTTGAAGCATCTTCCACGCTATTGGGAATGGTTTTAGTTGGTGGATTATGTATTGTAGATAGGCGTTGAGTGTTCCAGAAGTGACCGTCCTGCAGGGTGACGCAAAAGATAGTCGACTAGATTCTTGTCCTTGCCCGCTCTGTGGCAGATTCCCCATTCCCATTTGAGGGCCCTCAAATGGTCGGCCTTTGGAGCTTCACTCCTATGGTTGTCTGCTGACTTCTTGTATCTTTCCTTGGCTTGTTTCAGCTGATCCGTTGCTTGTTTGAAAGCTTGAGTAATAGTAGTATGCAAACTCCTTACTGCTGGCATTTCCAAAGGTTGAGGCAAGTATTGATGAGAAATTCTGCCGGTATGTTGTGGACCTGGAGGGTTAAGATGGGGCTGTGTTCTTTCGCCGTCTCATTCCCTAGAGGCCACACGTACCCTTTTCTCCTTTGGCTGTTGTGTGAGGATGAGAAAGTCACTCCCTGATGGTTAGCGTACTTCCACATAGTGAACACTTCGCCAAGGTCTGTGAGTTATTCTCCTGTCAGGTGACCAAAGCGATCTTCTGGGCTGTTGATGGATGCTCTCGCCTTCAGCGGGACAGTACCTTCTGTACTCGCGGCTCGACCTCCTGTCATCCGAACAGTGATTGGGACGGCATCTGCTGTCCCTCGGGGTGGCAACCTGGGCGATTGGTGCCAGGGCGTTCCTGCAGACTGCCCTTCACCCCCGCATGCTGCACACTTCTTGCTGAGTGCCGGGGACTTGCTCTCATGGGGGAACTCGTAGACACACCTGTAGCACGATTTTGTTGACTGGCTGGTTTTGTCAGGTAATGTTGGCATTCATTTCTTGATGACCTCCTTTGACTGGCTGGTTTTGTCACGTAATGTTGGCGTTCATTTTTTGATGACCTCCTGATCTCTGGGGTCTGATGAGATCTTCACTCGTCCCAGGCCGACCACCTTTTGCATGACTGCCGAGTCAGTGCTGGACATCGCTAAGTCGAGGGTCAGCTGTTTCTCGATCAGTTTCCTTTTAAATTCTTCAGACTCTCACCCCACAATGACTTGGGAGTGTAGTGCTTCGTCATTCGAGTAATGATGGAATGTGCAGTGCTTCATGCGGATGCACAGCTGCATGACGTAGTTGTCCATGGTCTCCGCTAGCTCCTGCGTAGTTGTATGAAAAATATGTCTCTTGTAGTCGACGTTGGTAT
Organism: Ambystoma mexicanum; assembly: GCA_002915635.3. Classification (NCBI taxonomy): domain Eukaryota; kingdom Metazoa; phylum Chordata; class Amphibia; order Caudata; family Ambystomatidae; genus Ambystoma; species Ambystoma mexicanum. Next base: position 1,035,901,475 of record CM030325.1, read on the forward strand.
GTGGTGCGAAGTATGTACTAAGCACCTCACAAATTTCCTGGTATGTCACCTTTTCCTCATCAACTAATTTGTAGAGGATATCCCTCCTGCCTGCTCTAACTTCTAATGTAAGTATATTTTTCTTCCTTTCTTTATCCATGGGGCCCATCGCCCCCACCTACACTCTAAAGTCCTTCATCCATCGGACCCACGGGGGCTCTAAATTACCTGTGTCTCTGAGGTCAAACGCTTGGGGCAGCTGCCACAGAGTAATGTCTCGTTGTCCCTGGGGGAAAGTTTCTGACAGTCTGACAGGCACTGTGGCCGGGATGTCTTCCTCCGACATTGTTGGCCTTTGTGTGCATGTCCCTGCAGCCTTGAGCATTGTTCCTTGTTAGCGGCATGTGTGAAGATGGTGTTGCTGCCAGTTTCTCCTAGCGGGACGGGGTTCCTCTCTTCGTACTGGATATTGGGCATTCACTCTCTTTCCAGAGTCATGTGACCACCAGGGGGCCTCTCGGGCCTGAATGTGCTCTGAGGTAATCGCCACAGACCAGGTGAGGAGATCACGGTGTGTGGTATGCATTCACTGCCGCTCCCCTGGGTAATCTCACCTTGTCGGCCCAGGTCTGCACGAGCGGCTGACCACGCCTCCCGCTCCTTCTCTGAGCGAAAGCATCAAGCCAGAAAGGACTGCACCGGGTCCGTGTCTCCTTCGTCGCCAATGTTAGCGTGGCAGCAGCGCTCATGCTCTCATACGGCGGTGCGCCGTGATATCATGCATGCACTGTGAATAAGTTGGTCCACACGGTCACTGCCGGTCTCGACTGCAGACTTTTATTAACTACTGCTTTTACTTCCCCTTCACGTCCTTTCCCCTGGATTCGGTCCTCCCTAACCTCGCCTTCCACCTAACGATGTGAATTGGATTACAACAGAACATGACAGACTTGTGGCAGGTTCCCACTCTTGCATTCAATTTTAAGATGGCCGCCGTCAAAAGTTTCACTCTAGAACAGGTACATTTCTGTGCATGGACAAAGGCCCAGCAAGTTCCAGGGTGGAGGGTGGAGGGGGGGGGGCACTAGATAGTGCCACTAGTCTCAATTTCAGTCCTTACCTAGAATCCAAGACCGGGCTGGGGTTCATCGTAGGTGAGGGCTTTGCATTCACTGCAGAGTGCAGCGGGAAAGGCAGCTGGCTCCTGAAGGTCACTGTTCTCTTAATTGGCCTATGTCATAGTTCCAGGCACTAACATTACCTTTGCCTTTGGTTATACGTCATGCTTAACCTTGCACGGTCTCCATGCTCATTTCATTAACCACATGCTCCGGAACATAATCAAAACCACGAACCGCCTAGGATCCAGCGCCCCCCGCCCCTTGTGCGCGGTGGCCCCTTGACACGACACTGCCTGTCTTACGTTAGTATTACATTACCTCCAAATGCAAATTCGGTGCAATGTGTTCACCCCCCCCCCTCTCTCCCCAGCGGGACTTCGGAAGCCGAGATGGCCCGGCAGATCCGTCTTCATTAAGATGTATTTACTGTAGCCACAACAGAGAGGCTGGTAATGAGGACAGGGCAGTGGGGAGGCACGGCACCTGCTTCCCTGCCTGCTGGGGTTTACAGCCACACAGAACCATCGCAGAGCACACACGTGTGGAGCCACAGGCATGCCCGCCTCTTGCAATCTTTGCATTGTGTGTGTGTGTGTGTGTGTGCGTGAGCGCACCTGCTTCGGAGTGTGTTCATGTGTCGCTACTGGGCAGCATTTGGGTATGCATGCATGTGGAGTGCATCAGGGTGCACCGTCCTAGCTGCTCGTGTGCTGCTGTTTATGTATTCAATGTATGTGTTACGTTTTGTTATGTTATGTGTCACTGGGATGCATACACTGCTAATATGTGTATGGTCTGCAGGCACTCTGGCGGATCTGAAAGAGAGGGGGTGGGTTGGGTTAGTGGGGAGAGAGTGAAAGAGGAGGGGTGGGCGGTGTTAGTGGGCAGAGGGGGAAATGCAAGACAGCTTTGCTGCTGTGTTGATGGCTGTGGTTCAGCAGTACCTGGGTATTGTGTGCGGGTCTGTTTCTAGGTGGTTGGTGTTGAAGTGGTGTTTGTGTCCAGATGCTGTTGCCGCTAGGGTGCATTGGCTGGGGTGGTGGTGCATAAGTTGGTTGCAGAGGGATCGAGTTCTGTTGCTCGATATCTGTAGGGTGGGATTTTAAATTGATATGGGTGATTTGACCTAGTTGGTCTGTGTATAATGTGCTTGGGCATGAAGAAGGGAGTGGCTTTTGTTGGGGCAATCAATTTCTCCCATGGGGCAAACAATTACTATGGTACATGAGGAGCAAAGAGCAGCAGGACAACAATTAAACTAGGCCAAACAATTCAAGTACAACAAATAATTGAGACAGTGCTCAGAACAGAATACTGTCTAAGTATGCATTTCTTAGTTTACATATCGGTTTGTTGGTATGGGTTATAGGTCAAAGATTCGAATGCAAAGGATCGAATGACAAAAGGGTTGAATCAAAAGGACCTAAAACAAAAGGGTCGAACCCCCTTTTTTGTGGTAAAAACTACTTTTTTTTCCAAAGCAGAAACCCCAAAAAAAATATATATTAAAAAAAAAAAAAATTCAACCCTTTTATTTTAGGTCAAATTGACTCGACCCTATGGCATTCGATCCTTTTGGATTCAAATCTTTGACCGGACACCTTGGTATGTCTTTCTGCCTAGGTGTGGTGAGTTATGTACTTGTGTGAGCATGTAGGTAGGTGCCTATGCTACTGTGTGTAAGTATGCTTGGTGTCTGTATCTGTCTGGGTAGATGTTTTAGTAAGGTGTGTATGTGGGTCTCCATCAGATCCTGTGCTTATGGTTATACCTAATGCATGTTGACTCGTGACTGATGTAAATTGTCATGTTTCCTTGTGGTGTTAACCCTTGACAATGCAGCAATGTCCACTTCCAAGCCCTAGGACCCCCGTGGTTCAGTTCTGAGCCAGTAACAGATGTCTCAACAGTTCTGGTGGCTTCAGTGTCAGTCAATGGTTGTGGACCTCACTCTGACTCGACGTCAAGGTTGAGTTAGTCGCCACTAAGAAGATTCCCCTATAAATGAGGACAGGCCAGTCAATTGTGGTGAGCTCCCAGCTTGGTTCGAGGACCCCCAAGTAGTGACTCAGGGCATGGTTGCCCCTCGTGCCAGTAGATGTTGAGCCTGGTAACGACATGGGGAGGAACCCATGGTCGTCGAACCTTGGTCCCCGTCCTGTGGCACGGACAATCACAGAGCTGCGGTAGAGCCCAGTCCTAAGGGTCTGGAGTCCTCCCACTTCATCAGAATATAGGATCAAGCTGTCTGTTAAATCCCTGACCCTGCCCCCATACCTCATGAGACCTGGCAGTGGAGTAACAGCGGACCTGCTCCCCAATCGATAAAACCTATCGCTCCCTGTGATCAGACCCAGTGCTCCAGCATGGAAAAAGACACCTTCCCCTTTAAGAGAAAACATTTCCCTTCACTTTATGATGGCAGCATCTGTGTAGAACAGTTGCAGCTACACACAATACATAATAAAGGTAATGTCACAATGATTTCAGGGATCGCTGTGAACTCTACAGCCCCGTGGATACAATATTAACAATCTGAAACTCACGGTCATGACAAGTAGCAACTGCAGCGTTCCAAGTGCAGAATGGGATGACCAAATAATGATCTCAGGCCCAAATAACTGGACAGACTCAAAGAATATGACAAAATACTACTCTATTATCAGTTCAATAAAGGAGGGAAACCTGGCAGACAACAAATTGTAGCTCACACACTCTCAGCGCATTTCCATTCTACAAAAGCCTTTATACCTTGATGTATGTAAGCTCGTGCATCATGCTATGTGGCAAATAATAAAACCTATCAGGTGGAGGTATTGGTTAGGAGAACATATATACCTATATTCTGTATAAGTGTTATTACCATCATTGTCTGTCCCTTATTTAGTAGGCACACCTTAAACACCCTCTAACTACATAAACTACAGATAATAGAATAATGCCAGCAGCAGATAGGCTTCTACAACAATGTATAGTTCATCACCACATAGGCTCTCATGATTGGTTGGCACTCTCTTCAAACTTTGGACATGTTAGCAGCACATAAGCAAAATGAAACCCCGGTGCAAGTGAACAAAGTCAGACAACTGCCCTCGTTAGCTAATTAGCCTACCATCTCTCATCATTTAGGCCCTAAACCAAGGCTTCCTCTTTGTAGTTGACCTTGCTGGCCGTTCTCATCTTCAAAACTTTTAAGGGAGTGAAGGTACCTTGCTATCTTTGCTTGGAGCTTTATGAATAGGCCTTGTATTCCAGTCCTGGACCACGCGTTAGGAGACCATGATTTTGTCCAGTCCAGACTTGGTTGCTCTGTCTCAAGTATGCTTTCTGCATCTTTGATTGTTCAATACTTGGCTCTCATAATTATTCACTCCTTTACTTAATCTGAGAGAAATATGTCCACGTACATTGCTTATCCTCTTTGACTCCTTTTGTTCCTTGCAGTTGCTTCTTGCTGTGGCATCCTCGATCCTGAGCCAAGCAAATACCCATTGTTCTCACACAAAGCTATATTCCACCGCCTGAAAGCCCTGCAGCCTTTGTCTTTCCCCTCAAGATTTCTTGCTTACTATTAGACAATGCCAATGTCCATTTTCTTAACATGGCTGGTTTACTCGTGTTACATTAACTTCTTTAGGAAGCTTCTATGTTGTCTTATCTTACTTGCGTTTCTGCGTATAAACATCTACTGCATCTCTTGTCACTTATCTATGTGCATATGGTTTTCTTCATATTCACATATATGTTAACTTCATTGCTTCCATTACATATTTTATTCTTTGGACGTCTATTCATCAGAGGTCCAGTGGTGTCTGCAGACTCATGTCTACCATTTCACTTTGGGGATACTTTTGTACGGTTGTCTGAGTGCATAACGTCTCTCATACCTTTGATGCATTATTGGGATGATACCACGTGCCAGGCACAGTGCTCCCTTGCCGTTCTTCCAGTATGATGGAGGTGAGGGGGCTGGCACTATAGGTGACATATACATCTGCCTCTCTACATTCCCCTCTCTGGTCGAGTCATCAACCACCTCCTCAATTTTCTTCAGCTTTTCTTCACATTGTGGTTTCTTCGGAATCCATATCTTTGTCAACCTCTCAGGTCACCTGCATTCTTTATGTGTTCAGCCACACTCCAGGTCATATGGCAACACTAGCCAGTCAGTTTACAGAACACCCAGCATCCCATGTATTTCTTATGATCCTTGGGATAGTAAAGCTTTGTTCCTGGGGTGCCAGGATACTTCCTTTCAGGTGCTCACGGGTGGTGCTTTCGGTCTGTATGTGCTCATCAGTCACAGAATTCACATTGATCATTATCTTCATCCCAATAGCTTTCTTTGCCATCTTCTTACCTTGTCCTATGATTATTCTTATAATACAAAATCATAGCAACACTAACACTAGTATTTTTCCCAACAGTTTGAAGGTATTTGCCAAACAAAATGGAACCCACAAGAATAGAGATGAAGAACAATCTTCATCTTCGGTCTCATCTACTTCATCCACCATTTTAATATGCAGAGTTGACAGCATAGTTATTGCCTCTGTCAGGGTTCCGTTTCCTCCATCATGGGCAGGTGTGCATGTGCAACAGGAAGGCCCGATTTTGGCACACACGCCACCTTCCATTGCTGTAGTCTAAGATATACCTGTTCTGGAGGGTAATGAGTCTGATGGCCCTCACTACTTCTCTAATCACTTAAATCCTTTTATTGTCATGTTAATTGTCTGTAGTAGCTCCCACCTGGTCATTTGTAACCACTTGGTGTTCGCTGCAGTTTGAATTCCTGGCATGAATATTACTGTACTATCACTGCCATTCTGCTTAACAGTTTGTGCTAATCTGGAATGTCATGATAAGCTTCTATCAATTTTGCCAAAAAGTAGTTCCCTCTCTTCTGTCAGATAAGGTTGAGCGACTTCTTCTTCCTTTGATGTGCATCCATGTTCGGAAAGATGTCAATGTGAAAATAACTTTGAGAGATCACTAATGCAGGAACTTGTATTGTCACTATGGAGAATATTCCTTCCCAATTTCTAGGCAAATTCATGTAAGCCTTGGATCCACAGACCCAATAGTGGTCCATTAGGACGGCAGTTCCTCCATTCATTCCTGGCACATCAATTATTTATTTGCATCCTTTGTTTTCTCCAACATTGGTCAGGCCACTGTTTCTAAAACACAATGTCACATTCTCCATTGTTAGTATGGACACAGGTCCTGCTTCATTTTCAACCCATGTCAATAATTGTGAATACTTGGCCCATTCCTTGAGGCATTCATCATTCACTATTTGCACTATCTGTACTGGCGCTGTAATAAATAAGTGTGCACTGCATCCCAACATTTCTTCTTCCCATCCTGTACTGTATTCCAGTAGGTGAGGTCTTTCCCAGCATCCTGGCAATCCTGGTGTCTCCCATGTGTCTGCACAAATTCAGTCTGTTTTGTTTGACAGTCCTAATCTGTACTCCAGTCAGACCACTGAAATAGTACAGGAACATTCTGTCTTTCCAACTTGGTTCTGTTTTGATTTGTTTGTTTTCATGTCAGCATCTTCATATGACAACATTATTTTCTGCTTCCATCGTAAAGTTGCCAATTTTCTTTCAAATTGTCCCCTTGTCATGCATGCTGCCAGATGACTGAGACCCATTCCATCATGTGCAGGTATTTCTCTTGCTATAAATGTTCTGGCTGTGCTCATGGCTTAAGGGATGGGAGAACACACACAGCAGCTTTCATCTGTCGTTGCCCACTTCCTTCATGTGCTGGTACCATATATTATTCTTTAAATGTGCGGAATTACTAATATATGTATTTATTTCTTCTTGATCATCTTCTGCATCTCTCTTAAATCAAATAATTTGCTTGGAAATATTATGGAAAATATCACTTGTACTTTTGTTAGGAATATAAATGAATGTCTCATTGCTAAACACCCAATTATTTATGGTAAAATCTAATTTGGTGAATTGCTATAAAAATAAGGAAATAAAAACTACACATTGTACAAAATATAGCCACAAGAAAGATTGCACGAGTGTTCATATTTCTTGATGCATGTTGTCTCTCAATAGATTTTCTTACTAGCAATGTGTCTTTCCTAAACTGGAACATTCCCATTCTTTTTATCAACGAGAAATTCCTGTTATTTATATAATAATGATACCTTTTTTTATAACAGAAACTGCAATATTATTCCAATAATGATCCTTTCAATAACACGGGCTGTTTTAGGATTTCCAAAAAAGGTGACAATGTCAACATTTCATCCCACCAGAGCTGAATAAGATCGAAGTATGTAAGTGAAAACAGCATACAAGAATGTGTGCAACATTATAGGCAACCAGAGTGTTGTGTGCTTGTCTTCTTTTTCCTTTTTTCATAGCATTGTTTCTTTATCCTATCAGGAATAGATTTTACGAATATTGCAAAGTTTTTTTGTTTCCCTTTAAAATTGGAAACATTCAAATGTTCGAAATGTCTATATTTCATCTGTTGTTGTTGGCTCTTGGTAGCCTTTCTCGTCAGTATTTGTGGAACTTCTTCTCTTGCTTCAATGTCAAAGGGGGCCAGAGGGGTAAGGGTCTCTCCTTTGTAAGCCTTAACACCATTCAGATGCAGCCAGGCTAATCTTCCTTGGAGCTCCATTGCAGTGGGGATGGCCCCATCTGCTAGGTACCGTCATTCAAAGCGGGGCATATTCCAAATTGCAAACAAAACTCTTTACAAGCCCAACAGGTGGCTTCAACAGTTCTATTGGATTGCTCATTTGGTTGTCTTCTTCAATCTTCTTCGACCCTTCCATCCAATTTTTGATCTGTTGGGAAATAAAAGAAACACTTGTGGTCATATTTGTCAAATAATCATGCATTTCGTCCCTAATGTTTTTGCTACACTATGGGCATCCATTTCTATTCAAGTGGGAGGACCAAGGGGCACTCTCATGCAGCATCCAGTTACCAACTCTTGAGGAGTCAGGTGGTGCTCAGAGCCAGACTGGTTTCTCAATGCATATAGAGCAAGGGGTAGGCAATGCAGTCATCCCTTCTTTAAGGAGTCAGTGTAAATGCTTGCAAATATTATTCACTTGTGGATGATAGGCAGATGAAAACTTGTGCTTTAAGCCTAATAAAAGAGTGATCTGTTCAAACATCTCATTTACAAACTACACCCCATCTAGGAAATGCCTCACGTATGAGAAACTTGGCAGCACATGTGGCATCGGGATGCGTGCATGGCCCTGCCTCAATCCATCGGGAAAAAGGGCACACTACTACTAGCATGTATCTGTAACCATTGCATGTTTGCAACATATCCACATAATCTATATGCAGATGCTAAAAAGGACCATTAGGCTGGGGTATTGCTCCTCTCACTGTTCGCAAAGTATGCCCTGCTGTACATTTTTGGCAGGCAATTCAGTTTACAATAAACTGTGCAACATGTTCTAAGAAATTTGGCAAAAAAATGGCTTCTGAGTTCGTGGCAGCACGATTCTCTCTGGTTATATGTGCATGATTGTGAAGCTGATCCAGAGCAACTCTTAATAATGCTAGAGGCATAACTGGCATGCCAGTATTATACTGTCTCCATATAGCCTCTGGGAGATAAAGAACAACCCTGTCGCTTCCATAAATCCAGTTCTTCCTGTGGAGCTCGACCTTGCAGCTCAATTAACTGTACAATAGATAACGCGATGAAGCCATCTCTCATCATCCTGCAACGTTGTGACATTTGCTTACCATTTTCTACTTCAAAAGTGGAAATATTTGGAAAATATGCTGGTCTCTTCGCTTCTGAGTCTGTGGCCTTGTAACTTTGAGAAATTATGTCTTCCCTCTTAATATGGGCTGCGCACTTCACCACGGCGATAGCTAATGGGAGGTTTAATAACTTAATAAGCGTATCCAATAGAGTTGAGAAGCATGCTACATTGGAGTGCCATCTATGCGGAGGAAGCCCCTCCTTTTCCAGCATGAAAATCTTGCATGTACAGTTGACGTCACATAGGCAGAGTCAGAGTACACTGTCACTTCCTCATAACTCTAAAGTGTGGCAATAAGTGCCACTAATTCTGCAGCCTGTGCTGAGCAATGTTAAGGCAATCCTGTATTTGCCACTACTTCAAATTCATTATTCTTTTTTAACTTCACTACTGCCTATCCTGTATGTCTTCCTCCTGTCGTTTGGTCAATTTTCAAAGAGCCACCAAGAATAGAATTTCCCCTCCTCCTAGAGCACTTTCTTTAACGTGGGGAATATCATCATACAACTCAGTATATGTTGTGCAGTCATGTACATAGTCCTCCTTTTCTACTGTTCTGCTTTGATTGTCGCTGAATTCATTACTCTGCATCTAACAATTTTGATAGCTGGGTTTGAAATAATGACCTCATATCCTGATGCTCTTTGTGTAGATCACCTTCCCCCAGCGGCACTCGTGGATGTGGGGGTCCCTTCCCCTGGGAGCGGCAGGGGCGGCTCCCAGGCTCTGCGGGCAGTGACCAGAGAATAAGGAACGCAGCGGGCCCGTCTCAGAGGGGGCCACGCCCCGAGGCGGGAGAAGGAGCAGCTGTGGGCATGATGGACCCCAGCCAGCACGTGCCTGCAGCGGGAGAAGCCAGGGACACCCCTGCACACACCCCAATGCCATCCTTCCCACTCCCCCTGCTGCTGCACACATCCTAATGCCATCCTTCCCCCTTCCCCTGCTGCTGCACACACCCTAATGCCATCCTTCCCCCTCCCCCTGCTGCTGCACGCTCCCTAATGCCATCCTTCCCCCTCCCCCTGCTGCTGCACGCTCCCTAATGCCATCCTCCCCCTCCTTCTGCTGCTGCACACAGTGCCACACACCCTAATGCCATCCTTCCCCCTCCCCCAGCTGCTGCACACAGTGCCACACACCCTAATCCCACCCTTCCCCCTCCCCCTGCTGCTCACACTGTACCACACGCCCTAATGCCATCCTTCCCACTCCCCCTGCTGCTAGCTGCACACAGTGCCACACACCCTAATGCCATTCTTCCCCCTCCCCTGCTGCTGCCTGCACACAGTGCCACACACCCTAATGCCACCCTTCCCCCTCCCCTGCTGCTACACACAGTGCCACACACCCTAATGCCACCCTTCCCCCTCCTCCTACTACTGCACACAGTGCCACACACCCTAATGCCATCCCCCCCCTCCCCCTTCTGCTACACACAGTACCACACACCCTAATGCCATCCTTTCCCTCCCCCTGCTGCTACACACAGTGCCACACACCCTAATGCCACCTTTCCCCCTCCCCCTACTACTGCACACAGTGCCACACATCCTAATGCCATCCTCCCCCTCCCCTGCTGCTACACACAGTACCACACACCCTAATGCCATCCTTCCCCTCCCCCAGCTGCTGCACACAGTGCTACACACCCTAATGCCACCCTTCCCCCTCCCCTGCTGCTACACACAGTGCCACACACCCTAATGCCACCCTTCCCCCTCCCCTACTACTGCACACAGTGCCACACACCCTAATGCCATCCTCCCCCTCCCCCTGCTGCTACACACAGTGCCACACACCCTAATGCCACCCTTCCCCCTCCCCCTGCTGCTGCACACAGTGCCACACACCCTAATGCCACCCTTCCCCCTCCCCCTGCTGCTGCACACAGTGCCACACACCCTAATGCCATTCTTCCCCCTCCCCCTGCTGCTGCTGCACACAGTGCCACACACCCTAATGCCACCCTTCCCCCTCCCCTGCTGCTACACACAGTGCCACACACCCTAATGCCACCCTTCCCCTCCTCCTACTACTGCACACAGTGCCACACACCCTAATGCCATCCTCCCCCTCCCCTTCTGCTACACACAGTACCACACACCCTAATGCCATCCTTTCCCTCCCCCTGCTGCTACACACAGTGCCACACACCCTAATGCCACCTTTCCCCCTCCCCCTACTACTGCACAGTGCCACACACCCTAATGCCATCCTCCCCCTCCCCCTGCTGCTACACACAGTGCCACACACCCTAATGCCATCCTTCCCCTCCCCCTGCTGCTACACACAGTGCCACACACCCTAATGCCATCCTTCCCCCTCCCCCTGCTGCTGCACACAGTGCCACACACCCCTAATGCCACCCTTCCCTCTCCCCTCTACTGCACACAGTGCCACACACCCTTATGCCATCCTTCCCACTCCCCCTGCTGTTGCACACAGTGCCACACACCCTAATGCCATTCTTCCCCCTCCCCCTGCTGCTGCTGCACACAGTGCCACACACCCTAATGCCATCCTTCCCCCTCCCCCTGCTGCTACACACAGTGCCACACACCCTAATGCCACCCTTCCCCCTCCTCCTACTACTGCACACAGTGCCACACACCCTAATGCCATCCTCCCCCTCCCCCTTCTGCTACACACAGTGCCACACACCCTAATGCCACCCTTTCCCTCCCCAGCTGCTGCACACAGTGCCACACACCCTAATGCCATCCTTCCCCCTCCCCCTGCTGCTGCACACAGTACCACACACCCTAATGACATCCTTCCCTCTCCCTTGCTACTGCACACAGTGCCACACACCCCAATGCCATCCTTCTCCCTCCCACTGCTGCTGCACACAGTGCCACACACCCATATGCCATCCTTCCCCCTCCCACTGCTGCTGCACACAGTGCCACACACCCTAATGCCATCCTTCTCCCTCCCCCTGCTGCTGCACATAATGCCACACACCCTAATGCCACCCTTCTCCCTCCCCCTGCTGCTAGCCGCACACACCCTAATGCCACCCTAATGCGTAACTCTTTCTCAACTCTCATGCTGGACTTCCTTTGCATCTTGTACTCATGGTGACCCTGAATCATGCTGTTCCCATCTTCATCTTGTAACCTGGCTTGCAACATTATGTGTTACTACTGACTTCTGCAATTGTATTCGCTCTCCACGCTTTCTTCTCCACTCTTTTTGACTGCTTACTCTCTTTTCTCTCCTCCTTTCCCTTCTCCCTTTTCCTATCTCCTCCCCTTACTTTGTTCTATGCACTTACACTATCCGAATTGTCCCTGGACCTAATATGATAGCAACCTCGTCTGTTTCCTCCACCCTCCCATTACTGTTTTTTCCTCCTCACCCCCCCTCCAGCACTCTCTGAAATGTCGTCAGGCCTAGTACGATAGTCGCTTGTTTTGTTCCTCCCCTCCCTTTCTACACCCCTCTCCCTCACCTTTTGTTTTTTTCCGGCTCTACCAGAAATGTCGTCAGGCCTAGTACGGTAGTCGCCTGTCTGTTTCCATTTCCTTCCCACTCTCCCCCTCCCTTCCTTATCTATGTCTTAGCTCTTGCACTATCTGAAATGTCGTCAGGCCGAGTACGATAGTTAATTTCACATCCTTACTGTTCATGGCCTGTAAGAATGTGGTTGTATTTTCCCTTGTTCCCTCACTTGCATTGAAGCGCTTTGAAACACATTGTGTATAGGCGCTATATAAATAAACAATCATATCATATCATAACATACTTTTAGGTTTCTCCAAAATAGCAAATAGGTAATGCTGAACGAATAACATCATTGAACACCCCATTGTAATTCTTTCAGCTTTTTCAATTTCAAAAGAGCAGCAGATAATGCTTGTTCACAAGGGCAATCCCCTCTAATTACTGGGTCTAGAATCCCCCAATAATAAGCCAATGGTTTATTTCCATGTCCTAATGTTGTTTTCTGTGTGAGGACTGCTGTCATGACCACTCTATTTGAATGCAAGACTGAATAAAACTCTTTGTTATAGTCTGGAATCTCTAACACAGGGGCTGTTCAAATCACCTTTTTCAAACCTTGAAATCCTTCTGTCATTTAATCTCTCCGTGTTATATCATCTTTACCTATCTCTGCTTCTTTATGTCCTTTCAAAAGTGGTCTTATATATGTGCTGTAGGCAAAAACCCAGGCCCTACAATAATTACACAGACCTAAAAATTGCTGCATTTCTCTCGCTGTCTTAGGTCTTAGAGTTTTCATGATTGCTTCTGCTCTCTCAAGTGTCACTTTTCTCACGTCTTGAGAGATACGTCCTATGTACAGGCCTTCTTCCTAGCAGTACTGTAGATTCTCTTTGTTCACTTTCTATCCTTTTTCTGCCAATACTGGACTGAGCCTTCTCTGCATTTTCCTTCCTTCTCATTGCACACTACGATGCCACCTACATAGTGAATTATTGTACTCTTGAGTGGTATGTTACGTAGGTCCATCTGAAGAACCCTATTAAAGATTGATGGGGACTCAGAGTGCCCTTGTGGTAATCTTGTATGTTTCCACCGCTGGTTTCTATACAAAAAGAGGTCAAATCTTGGGAGTCCTCATGAAGGGGAATTGAAAAGAAGGTGTTCTTTAAATCTATTCACTGTAGAATATTTATCTGTAGCTGGGATGTTGCATAATATCATAGATGGAATCAGATCCAAAGAAAACTCTGCTTCAACAATATTATTTAGGGGATGTAGATCCTGAATGAATCCCCACAACCCCTCCCTCCATTGATTTCTTAACTGGTTACACAGCCATGTTACATATGGCCACTGATGGTACCAGTATTCCCTACTGTACCAAAGGGGAAATGGTCTACAATAAACCTTCATCTGCTTCTCTGGACATGGTGTACTGTTTTGCTTGTGGACAAATTGCTCCTGGTTTAAGCATAATTTGGACTGTTGTTGCTCCACTCAATAGACCCACGTCATATGGACTGTTGGTCCATAAAATGCTTGGCACCTTTTCTAAATCTTCTTGGAAGAATTACGGTTTCTTTTTTACCACTGCCATTCTCTGTGGTATTTGTCTGTTCCCAACTTCTATCCAATATTTAAGGATTACTGTTCTCCATGCTCTTCCTTCATCATCTGTCTTAAGAACAACCACCCTTTCTTCTCTTACAATTGCTGGTTCTAGCTCTACAGGAATAACCGGCCCTTCCTCGTCATCCATACGTATTTGTTTGTAGGCTTTAACTCTGTTGTAACCACTTTTTCACTGCTTGTTAATACTGCACCTTAAATGTCAAGTTTAGAAATACCATTCAGAACTAATTTTGCTTACTTAAGCTTCCCTGACTTGCCTTTTTTCTTATCCTTCTCTTGTAACAATCGACAATGATATACGATATTGTTACGCTCACCTGGTCTCTGCTGGGATGTTGGGGCACGGTTGGAGCCCTCCCAGGATTTGACTCCCTTGGCATCGACTCTCACCCCCAGCTGCTGCGAAATTGATGGCTCTGGATGCTGGTACTGCCCCTGAGGGAAGACGAGAGGCAATGAGAATGGCATGGTGGTGTCATGATTCCCCTCGACCCTTTTGTGCCAGAATGAATTGAGCAAGAGTTTGCCCATGCAAGCTCACCTGTTTTAGTGTAAGGATGAGCTCTCCGTCATGCTTTCTCTCAGCAGGGGCGCCGTGTATGGACCTAGTTGTGTCACTGGTCCTTTGCGTGGTAGCCCAAACCGGCTGCGACCAATCCCGCCATGAAGGTAGGTGTTTTATAACAATGATTACTGTCCCTATTCGTGGTGATGATTTTCCCAATGATGATTGTCCGTAACGTTATATTGTCCTTTCCTCTTCCTCCAGGTATGAAGATGGCCCCACGAGTACAAGGTGATGGAAGAGAGTCCAATCCAGAAAACCTACAAGAGGTAAGTTGGATTTCCAGATGATGCGCAAAGGTTGCGAGTTGAACTGCCCAGCGTTTAAAGTTTATGAAATTGCTAACCCTGTGCTTTCTGTCTCTTTTGCAGATGCAGCCTGTCAGTGTTTGATGGTGAGCGGTACTCCGAATTCTTGCCAACTGTCAGATGGACGGGTCCGCGAGGATTGAGCGCTGGAAGATGACTACGTGTTGATGGGCATTCGGGACAGGTTAGGATGAAAGGGGCTGCAAGAGGTGGATTTGAGGAGACAGGTAAGAGGCGTGCGGTAGCTGTAGAGTTGGAAATGGAAGCACTGCTTCAAGCAATAGCGTGGCTTGCCTCTGCTAAGATGCGTGCAGTGGCTGAAAAGTTGGAAGCGGGTAGGAGTGCTTCCAGCGATGGCATGGCTGGTTCCAGGTAAAATGCAGGATGGATTCCTGAGACTATGATGCTCGTGCTGAACAGGAACAGGTAAGGATCTGTAGACTGCGGTGTTACACGTCTCCAGCAGGCTAATGTGAAGCGCCAGCATGCGGGTGGGGCTGGCTTATATAGCCTGGCCTCAGCCACTCCCTTTAGGCCCCGCCTTGTGGCCCCACCTTCCCACTCCCCGTGTCTTCTGCACGTGCTTCCAATGCTTCTGTATGGCCACACCCAGCCTAGGTGCACATGCTTTAAGCATACTGTGTGCAGAGCACACTTTTAAATGAGCTTGCCGCCAGAGGCATTGGGACCCTGCAGGGTACTGGGTCCATTTAGACCCTGCAGGGTACAGAGTTAATGGCCCTTGACCAGTGGTCATGACAGATAGTCAACTGTATTTCTGCCAATTACTTCGCTTCATCCCTTCTTGTTTCTTCATTTACCTTTATACTGGTTCAGGCAGTCACTGACATAAAATATGATAAAATAATGCTACAGTCCTATCCCACAGTTCCCTCATCTCAAGACAACAATGTTCTTGAATCTCCTGAGTATAAACAACAGGGTCTTCATTCTCTCCCATTTTCCTTATCATAATTGCGCCCATGTCTGACGTATCAGGATACTATACCCTAAGTGCCCTCCAAAAATGTGCTATGCAATTGTTAAATGGCGCTCCATCATGTACCATGTTTTGTGCTGACACACTCACATATCCCTCTCATCTACAAATGTCATCAGCTCTCTCCATTAGGATAGCTCCTATTAGGCCTTTTATGTCACCCACTGCTAATGTCATTCTCGTTGTCATTTTCTCTAGCTCATAGATCCATTTACACACGTCTGCGGTCAAACTAGGTAATTTGTATTTTAAATTATCTTTATCCATCTGTGGCCACCGTATATGTTGTGGTGGTCCTTTTTCTAATAATGGGAACTGTGTAAACCCCCTTCTACAATTGTATCCACCTATGCTCCTTGTCTTCCAGGTGGGGCCAGTTTTGCTTGCTCATCTTCATCCTGGTAATGACCTCAATGTACTTACATAACGCAGGTACATTTCGCCTACACTATGTGATCGTCCGTGTGGTTGTTCGGGATATGATATAGGTTCTGGTGTTTTAATTTCTGGTTCTTTCAAATCTGAACACTTTAACCCTTTTGAGATGTCTGGATCTATTGAAGAGGCTCACACGCCTTCCCCTGCTCTTTTGTTTTCTTCCCTTTCTTCATCTGACATCATTATATCCCAACTGGCATGACTTGTATCCCTTTCATCACCATCAAGATGTAGTTTGCTTAGGGAGAGAGTTCTATGCCTGTCCATCATAATATCATCCAATCTATCTCTTGTTTCTCTTGGTGGAGATGCTTCTATACTCCCTTTGGTCTTATAACCATATGTTTTCCTCATCTGTCTATATAATTCCCCAATAATTTTCCCTATGCCTTATGCCTCATGCTCATTAGCCCATACAGTGCCCTAGGTATATCGTGCAGCTCCCTATGGGGCTGTTCCAACCCTCTCTCTTCATCCCATCGTTCTCATTCTCCAACTGGTATTAACATTTATTAATGATCTATTTTGTTTCCCTTTGTTCTCTACTTATTCTCATTTCCTTTTTTTCTTCCTCTTCCTGTCTTCTCATCTCTCCCTTCTCTTTTTTCTCTCACCTTCTTTGCAATCTATGTTTGTTGAATCTCTGAGTTTCTATTTCCTCATATTTCTTTTTCTCCCCCTCTTTTCTCTCTCTCTTTTATCTGCTCTTCATTTCTTCTTCATTCTTCCTTTTGCTTCCTCTCTTTTTCCTTCGCATCTTTGTATGGCTTTTCTCATTCGTTTTCCTTTCTCTCCTGTTCTTCACTTTCCTTAATTTGATCGATAACTTGTCCATCTAAAGTCCTCCCTCATGCACTCATTCTGAACAATTGTCACTTCACTGGCTTTGTCTTTCTCTCTTTTTTGTCTCTTGGTCTCTTCTTCTATCTCTATCAATCTCTCCCTTCTCTCATTTCGCTCATCACTTTTACTATGTCTAAACATGTATTCACATTCTTTAGTCTTACGTTCTTCTGTACTATCTTCACTGCTTTAAGCAGAGGATACGTATATCGTATTAATATACCCTGCTGCTGCTTTTAACTCCTTTAAAGGATAGAATTCCTGTTTCTTAGTATCTGTATTCTTGTCTCCAGAAGGAGAAAGAGAAGCCAAGGGTGCTTCGCCCTCGCCTTTATGCTGATTAAACATCCACTCCTCTCGGGTGGGTCTTCTCTCTCGCGCCAATACATTTTCCATAGCTCTAGAATAGCTCATCGTTTTTGTAGCGTCTTCCCTGTGTACAGAACCTGTAAATATGTTGTCATGTGCTGAAATACTGTTCTTGATAGGGAACCCTCTTGAGGCCAAGGCATGAACATTTTGTCAGCCGTGCCTCTTACCCACACAGCATGGTATTTCCTAATCTTAGGTGTATACCTCGGTAGTGTTTTGCACACATGTAAAAGAGGAGTGTCCTCCATAATAACAAGTCATTTTTAACTGTCAATAATTATCAGAACTTGTATTCTGCTGTTACTTTAATTATATCATAACAATCAATTCGGGCAAGCACCATCAATCGCTGCAGATTACCCAAAAACAATTCTTCAACCAATTTTCAAGCCTACAAAATAATTGATTCTCACTATCCTACTGTTTTCTTATTGGCAGTGTAAGAATCTTATTTTGCTTATATTTGTTCTCAAATGTAATCCTCCTCTGATAAACGTCAATCGCTTGATTTTGGAGTCTGATAAACAGCTAGATATTCCTATTGTTCTCTGCTGCTAGTCAACCTCTTTACATTAACATATTTATAAACCCAAACAAATAGGCACAACAGTTTCTACGATCGTCTTCTTTTACTTTTTTAAATGTATCTTATCTCAGTTTTACTAGATCTTGGAGTTTATGACGCATTCTTCATATCAGCCTTGCCTCAGGAATCCCTTAAAAATACCCCACTTATGACTGTAATGCTTTATCTTCTATCTCCTTGAGAATAGGAATCGAGGTAAACTCTCTTCATCTTAAAAAGAACCCTGTTCCCGTATCCTTACTATATATATTTACACTTAAAAATACAATCCCTCCCCTTGATTTGTCATTTAAATATATTTACACTTAAGAATACAATCCCTCCTTTTTTTTCACGTTCGATGCTCTACTTACATCCGTCACTCAGTTCTGGCACTTCAGTATTGACTGTTCCCCAATTGACCAGTTTGCCTTCAGTCCGCGGGGTGCCCGTGGGGATCGGACAGGAATTTCTTCAAAGTGGCACCTGCTAACCGTCTTGTGTTCACACGTGTTTTTCTACGCTCTTCACAGGAAACTCTGCAATCTTCTGGCTAATGGTGGATCAGAGAGTCTGCATCTGAACCATCCACACTGCTACCAGAATGTGCAATAGCGCCTGCAGCATCCAAGTGATGAATGGGACTACCTCATAACTGATCCCAGGCCCAACTAACCAAGCAGACTCAAAGAATTTTGCAAAATAGTACTTTATTCCAGTTTAATAAAGTAGGGAAACCTGGTGAACAACAAATTGTAATGTGCTCTAGCAGCCTGAAGCGTCTTTTGTTCTAGATGCTATTGCAAATAAAGATCACAGACCAAGGAATATGGCAAAACACTAATTTATTCAAAGTAGGGAAACCTGACAAACATTGGATTGATCCATGTACTCTCACAGAGCAGCTTTATTACACACAGGTCTTTCTACCCCAATATGCGTCATCTATGACATCATTCTACATGGCAAATCATAAAGCCTATTGAGGGAAAGGATTGGTTAAGGGAACACAGCTAGTTATAGAATTTATAGATTAGTGCATCATTGACTACCCCTTATCTGTATGGCGCACCTTTAACTACCTCTACCTAGGTACAGTACTGATTATAGCAAAATGCAGTGAATTGGTCCCTCAAACCCACTGATTGGTTGGCTTACTATTCTAACCTTGGACTTTTTACTCTTTAGGAGCATGTAAGCGAAACAAAATGTTGGTCTTTGATTCCCTTCAGACTACTCCCCGTTTTCCCAATTAGTCGATCATCTCTCATCGGTGGGCCATAAGCCAAAGCCTTCCCTCTGTAGTTGACCTTGTTGACGGCTCACTGGCCTGGAACATTCAAGGGAGTGCAAGCACACAACTGTATTCGTCTGGGGTTTAATGAATAGCCCTTGTTCTTTTCTCCAAAATAACATGTTAGCAGACCATGAATTAGTCAATTTCAATCTTCTATTTTCTGCTATTTGATTTAATTATGCTAGATACACTTGCTCCCTTTAGCCTCTAGAGACTTGCTCACTCTATCTCATATAACCTTTGTGCGCTTTTAATTGCCCAACAATTGGCTTTCGCACATGTTTTCTTATTCTTCAATCTATTAGGAATGTTCCATATTCAGAGTGTATCCATATAACTCCCTTTGTGCTCTGCGCTTATTCCTTAAAATAGTATCTTTTATTCTGGGCCAATCTTGACTCATTGGTGGTTCTGCACACGGAACTATTCTTCTGCGTCTCCTGATCTTGCAGCCTTAGTCTGTCTCTAAGGTAGCTCGGTTTGATCAGACATGAATCAGCGTCCATTTTCCTGTCATGGTCGTTCTAGCCACATTATATATACATTTGTAGCAAGCTTCTATATATTTCCTATCTACCTTGCATTACTGCGTATTAATAGTTATTGATCAATAAGTAACTTGATCTTCTTTGCAGTCACAATTACTTTAGCTTTGGGTACATGTGTGTCTTCATGCTTCAGTCACATTGTTACTCTTAAATATTGTCATATTGTTTCAACATAAGTTCCTACGTCTTCTTTATGACATCACTCTGCTCTCATCAGATTTCACTCAACGCTTCATGATGTCCATAGGTGCGTGCTGACATCCTTCCATGCAACATCCTTCTACTGGCTCAACGTGAGGGTACATTCTGTACGTCTGTCTGAGTGCATGAAGTCTATCGTACACTCAATGTGGTATGGGAATGACACAGGGGGTCCCATTTACTGCTCTTCACCGACCTTTACAATATGACGGTGGTGGAGGGGTAGGAACTAGTGAGAAAGGGATACCTGCTCCTCTTCAGTAGCTCACAGACGCTGCTCGCATTTCCATTACACAAAAGCTGTTATACCTCGATGTACGTCAGCTATGGCATCATCCTACGTGGCAAATAATAAAACCTATCGGGTGAATGGATTGGTTAGGGAAACATATATACCTATATTCTGTATAAGTGTTAATAACATCATTGGCTGACCCTTATCTAGTAGGCACTTCTTAATCACCCTCTAACTATGTAAAATACAGATAATAACATAATGCCAGCAGCAGATAGGCTTCTGCAAAAATGTATAGTTTATCACAACATAGGCCCTCATGATTGGTTGGCACTCTCTTCCATCCTTGGTCATTCCGCTCGTTAGCAGCACATAAGCAATGAAACCCAGGTGTTGGGGAACATCAGACAACTGACTTTATTAGCTAATTAGCTTACCATCTCTCATCAGGCCGTAAAACAAGGTTTCTCATTTGTAGTTGACCTTGCTGGCCGTTCTCTTCTTCCGAATTTTTAAGGGAATCATGGTACATTGCTATCTTCATTTGGAGCGTTATTAATAGCCCTTTTTTCCAGTCCTGCACCACGTGTTAGGAGACCATGATTTTGTCCATTCTGAACTTTAATTTAGTGTTATTTGATTCTATTACATTCGGTGCCATTACTCTTCTTGGCCTCTGGAGATTTGGTTGCTCCGCTTTGCATATGCTTTCTGCATCTTTGATTATTCAATGCTTGGCACTCATAATTATTCACTCCTTTACTTAATCTGAGAGAAATATGTCATATGTACATTGCTTATCCTTTAAAACTCTGTTTGCACTTTGCAGTTGCTTCTTGCGGTGGCATTCCTGATCCTAAGCCAAGCAAATACCCTTTGTTCTCGCACAAAGCCATATTCCAGCACCTGTCAGCCCTGCAGCCTTGGTCTTTCTCCTCAAGAATTGTTGCTTACTATTATATGATGCAATGTCCATTTTCTTAACATGGCTACTTTACTTGCGTTATATTTCCTACTTTAGCAAGATTCGACGTTGTCTTATCTACCTGGTGTTTCTGCATGCATACATCTACTGCATCTCTTGTCACTTACCTTCTATGTGCATATGGTTTTCTTCATATTCGCATATATTTTCACTTCATTGCCTCAATTACATCCGTTATTCTTTGTATGTCTATTCATCAGATTCAGAGAGTCTATGGATCTTCTCTCTTTGTGATGTCATTTCTCTTCGATCCAACTCTATTTATAACTCTTCTTTGTCGAGTGGTGTCTGCAGACTCATGTGTACCACTTCAGTTCAGGGATACATCTGATACGGTTGTCTGAGTGCATAACATCTCTCATAACTTCGAGGCATTATTTGGACAATACCAGGTGTCACACACAGTGCTCCTTTGCTGTTTTTCCAGCATGACAGAGATGAGGGGGCTGGCACTTCAGATGATGTGTACATCTGCCTCTCTACAGTCGGTTGTTGGAGAAGGTTTTGGTGAGTTGTGGGAAAATGTTGGAGTGTGATAGACAGATTGATTGGGAGGTGATGGCATGCGAGAGGGTGAGAAGGTAGCAGAGGATGTTCTAGTGTCATAGGAGGAGGTGGTAACAACAGAGGGACAACCCCCTATCTGAAACCTCACCCTTCTTTAATTGAAATTAATTTCAGCCAAGCCCAATGATTCCCGGTTCCCTCTGTCGTAGCTGTCTAGAGAATCTAAATAATGTTATTAGCACAGTCAGTATGGAATGTGAGCAGGTGGCAACTTCTTATGCATTGCTGGGCCGACTGGATTCAGGACATAGTCGATTTGCATGCCCACAATCCTTTGCAAAATTACAGCGAGCAGTGTTTTCGGTACAGCATGAATGAAAACATTCCTAATGTTGTTCACCGGGCACCTGTAAATGTTTATTTCTGTATAACACTGTTAAGAAATGTTTACAATGTAATTAATATACATTATCCTATTATTGTTAGGGTCATTTGACAGTGTGCACCTGGACTAAGATGCCACTTGTTATTTTACATTGTATTGTAGTTGTCATTTGTATAACGCCTTTTACCATTTGTATGGCCTCAACGTGCAGTTGGTAGGAAAGCCCTCAGGGAACGAAGTTCAGGTATAGGGAAAGTTCTCAGTAAAGGATTAATAAATATGTGTGTGCATTTTCTCAAAATTAGCATTTAGGGGGCTGGCTACACTCCAATAAGCCACCCGAGAGGTCAGGCACGTGGATGGGTGCTGAGGGAGGTTACAACAGAGCACTAGTACAGGAGAATCAAATTGTACCGCGCTAAACTGAAATTTGCCATAGGCTGGTGCTGTATCCTAATGGCAAAGGTGTTGAGGCAAGTCTGGAATTTCAGTGTGAAAAGAGGTAATCTGACCAGCTAGACCAAATTTGTCATAGTCATAGCTGCATTCTAAAGTGCGTGGATGAAAAGCCGTGCCAGCAGATGGCCACTGCAGTGGTGTGTTTATGCATATCTTAAGCTCAGGTGGAGTTCATCTTTGATATCACTGTGTCTGATCTTCTGTGGGGAAGCAAAGCCAGCTACCTTCATGGATTATTCATAGATTAGTCATGAAAACCTGACTGTTTCCATGTCGTTGCATGGTGGTTGCCTTCCTAGTGGTAGGTTTTTTTAATCTAACACACGGGTATTGCTGTTAGAGACTTTTTACAGTGGTGAAGGTCGTTTCTTCTGCACATATATTGTGGAAATGTGGTTTTAATTTTAAACCATAGATTGTTGACAATCCACAAGTAAAATAACAAGGCAGGAACCAACATGCCAGAACATCTAAAGGTTTGTGTTTATCCATAGTTCTTGATGGTTATCAAAACTTTTCAGGACTAGGGACCAGCGTGTACGTGCATGGTGCCATAGACAATTTAGGCAACAGTTTATCCATGGCCGGTTCCTAAGCCATTTACTATCTGCAGTTATCGATGAATAACCGTGGTCAAATTCATACACAAACCATGATCACCCACGCAACCTGTCCATGGGTGAACATGGTAAAACAAACATGGTTAGCCCATGAACGTTAACATGGAGTACCTGCTTTTCTCTTGTGATCATGGTCCCAACCTGAGAGACTGCCTTGCTAAAATAGACATTGTTTATCCCAAGAATAAGGTTCCCAAACAGCTGGTACTTTTCCTTGCTTACATTGCTCCAATTGTGATTATGTCACCAAGAGGGGTGTGGTGCTCCATCCCCGCTGTACGATTATGCCCCTTGCGACACTGAAAGCATGATTTATTTGATTAAAGGCCCATGTGGCATATATTATGTTGGGCAGTCATCCAGACCACTGAAGAAGCACAGGTGTAATGAGCACAGATCCAACATACTTACCAACCAAGGACAGGACGTGATGTCACGAAAATGGCAGGGGCCGGGATAGCGGAAGTGACATCAGATAACACTTGACCTCTGATGAAATCACAGGAAGTGGTGTCATTTGACCCCAACCCATTGAAATTACAGGGATGGAACACAACCTTAAACCCCTTGACAAAACAGGAAGTGGCATCACATAGTATTGTTCCAAAGTACACTTAAAAAAATATGGTTACCATATCACTGTAATGTTGTATACATTTCATACAAGAATGGATCACCATATGTATGATTAATATCAGTGTGCATGGGCCCATGATAATGATGTGTTATTACATAACACTTTAGTGCTTTAGATAGAACAAATATATATACACAATATCACCCAACCTGTGTTGGTACTCATTTATCAACCACAGGAGGATGAAAGGCTGAGATGGCCTTGCCAGGACTCGAACCTGCAACCTGCAGATCACACACACATCGCAGCAGTGAGTGCTCAACCTACTGAGCTATCTTACAGGCTATAGCTTGCTTACCAGTTATAGTAAAATGAGCAATTACATGTTTGAAAGTTCTCAAAGTCAGAAAGCAAATTGCACTCTGTAGTTGATACCATTAAACTGGTAACTGAGATTTAACAGCAGGCCAGTTCATCTGCAGGTCTGGTGCAAAGTTGGTCACATATCGAGCCTGCGTGGATCTACTTTTCAGGCTTCAGAGTTTGGCAAAATACATACCATTGAGAGGGTTCATAACTGTGTATTAAAGAATTTAAAGTAGTGCAGGGAAATCAGCACATTCACACGGCATCCTGTACCCTGGGCACTCGTGACCTCATAGATGCAAAGATCAAGAAAAGCATGCCAGGGAGATAGGATAGATAGACACATTACAACAAAGCATTAATTGCGGCACAATGAAATCAAGGGCCACTTTATGTGCTATGGTCAAATATTTCTACATTGTACACAAGCTTTTAGGCACAAGGATTTTGTCAACTGACTGAGGACACTGAGATGGAATGCCTTGTGATCATCATACCACAGACAATGGGCATAATTATAACCTTGCCGGTTTGGAAACAATGGTGCAGTTAAGCTTACCGGCTCCATTGTTTCTGGACTGGCAAAGTACAAGTCTGGTAGGCGGATGCCCTTTCGCCTGGCAGGTCTGACTTGCTGGGCGGACTGGCACCCGCCAACAGACTTTCACGGAAGTACTGGCACTGTTGTTACTGGTGCCGGTGTTTCTGTGGTCCTATGGTCCCTATGGGACTCTATGGGAAGGGTGAAAAAACATATTACAGGTGCCTGATTTTCCAGCCGCCGGGATTGTAATACCCCAGTGTTACCGGCAAGCCAGGCGCCGGTAACTGTTAACGGGTCCGGCGGCACCCCGCTGGTTTTACCGGCACGGTTACCGTTGAACCCGTAATGAGGCCTAATCGCAGAAACAAGCATGTTGTAACAGCAACTTGAGCAAAGCAAAATCAAAGTCTGAAATGGATGCTTATTCTACTACAAATGCTTTTTGGGTGTTTTGTTTGCATGGTGAATTTGAGGTGTTTAAGAACAGACTAATTCAGTGACTCACCCCCTGAAGTTTAAACCTCTAATGACACTAGCAATTATTGTGTAGAATTCCAGAACAACTTATTTGTTATTCCTATTCTTTCTTAATTGTGGGGTGCATTTACAGGCCCTAAGCAGAAATCCTGTCACTTAAAAAAAACTGCATGTAAACATTGCCACGACGAATGGCTGTGCTTTGCTTTCCCTGGCAAGCATTTGAACATTTCACCAAGAAGGGCTCTGCGTTCGCTTTTCTTTCATCTGAATAATAGAAAGTTATGCCCTACATTCAAAATTGGCCCTGTGTTTGTTGTTCCTGCATCTGAATAACAAGAAGTTACGCACTGCATTCAAAATGGCCCTGTGTTTTCTTTGCTTTCATCTGAATACCAAAAGGTTATGCACTACATCAAAGTTATGCACTACATCCAAAACAGCTTTGTCTTACTGTTAAATCACGAGGGGCAAGGGTGTCTACATTGCAACCCGACACAGCTTTTGTTTTCCCTTTCATGTGAACAGCAGCGCTCTAAAACAGAGCAAATGAAAACATGGCTTGACTTTTGCTTTAATTCCATGTCAAATCAAAGAACACTGGGCAGGGGTCCTACCCCTCTGTGTTAATGGAACAACAGCAGATGCAAACTCACTCAAAGGGGACAAATTAATGAATCCCATGACCTACAGAACAGCATTTGAAATGCTAGAGGAAAAACAGCTTGCACACGTGTGAACTAAAGAAATTGCCTTTTAAAAGCCACTGTGAAAGGATAGGTTTTGCTTGCACAAAACATGTCAGTGAAATATGTTGTGGGTAGGGTGTTGAATGAAGTCATGTACATTATGTTTTCCCCCACAAGACTTCATCATCTTGGAAGAGGCTCAGACTACCATAAAAAAACAGTTTTTGGGCTCAGTCAAAAAACTCAATTGAAAGCCTTGCATCCCACTGGAAGTCACACCTATACGTGAACTATTCCGCAACGACATGGATGTGACTGAGGGCATTATCATTCCTTGCTCTGCCTGACGTGAAGGCAGTACTAGCAGGGAGGACAAAGAAAGCAAGTGTGGAGAAAGCTTGGGCAGGAAGTGTGAGTTCCTCCTGCACCCACTACCAAGGACAAACTTCAAAGGGTGTAATAAAAATCTTTGGTCACAGGCGCAGCCAGAGAAGACAGTTGGCTGTGGGGATGAAGCACTGCCCTCCCATATGTGACAGATCCTCCAAATTGACATTAAAGGATTGATTGATTTTAGGCTTTGTTTGCAGCACTCAGAATAAGAAGTCATTTCATTTTCTGCTATTTTTCAATGTGATTTCCTGGCAGTTGTTTAGAGACTAAGGGAATGTTCCTAAGACTTTGTGGACTGAAATAGCCAGTAAAGACTAGTTTCTGGCCGATTTAAAAATGTGACAAGCATGAGATTTGATGGAAAGATGGAAAATGAGATGATGAATATGCTTAATCATTTGCAGAATTATAACTATTATATATTTTATGAAAAGGACAAAAAATGTGCCAAAAGGCCATGCTACCACGCATGGAGATGGTGATCAGCTTACCTAAGCCCCTATGACTAACTGAAACCACATATCTATTACTTACGACGGTGGCTAGTATAAATATGGAGGTAGGAAACATAACTCAGTTTTGCTAAAAGGTTGACCTGAGAAACTAAGAATTGTAACAAAGGCCAAACAGACAGATGGTGCTCCCTCCCCTGAACCAATGATGCTAAGGGAGGGAGCACCTTAGCTACCTGTCATTGTAAATCCCGTGTAAAACGAATTTCCATTTGCCGTTTGTGTTTGTTCCATTTGCATTTGCTTTCTCCCCAAAATCGATTTTCCTGCCTCTTTTCCACATTGTTCTGCTGTGCTGTTTAGTATCCTATAAGCTTCCCTATCTCATCAAGTGTAGCATAACAAATTTCCTTTATTCTGTCCCACAGCAGTTGTGAGTAGCCGTGTGAATAATAATCCAAGTCTGATTCTGCTGTTTTGCTCCAAAAACAGGGTTTCACTTTCTTTTCTGGCTTCCCATCTTCTGGTGGTGGCCTTTATTTCAAATCCAATTTTTCTCTCTCTATCCTTATCCTTGCCACTGCCTTCCATTCAAAGGAATTAAGTTAGCTGATGTTTGGGGGTGAGTTGTGCAGGAGGAGTGCTAAACCTTGATGTTATCACTTGATTAAAAACTGTCCTTTTTCCTGTTTTGCCATTAAAGATCCATGTAAACTGTGATAGGATATCTGAAACAAATTGTTTTGTAGGAATCATTGCATTTGTGTTGCCACATATTAGTGGTGGTTGTATTTTGAATATTTTTCCTTTTTCATTAAATAATAAATTAATAAATATCTCATTAATACACACCGGCCTGGTTCCTAGTCCATTGTGACACGGGGTGTTTGTGAATGTTGGGTGCGAGATGGATTGGAGGCCTACTCAAATAAAAGAACCTGTGGTTTATCAAAAATAAAAAGTGTTTTTATTGTGTGCCACATTCATTGTCGGAGGAGCCCCGGGCTGGAGTGTGCCGTGTTATAAAACCGTTACAAAGTGGGGGCCTGTGCCATGATTGAGGTTAGAGTTTTCACCCGTGACAGTCCAACACAGCAGACTAACCCATTGAAGGTAGTGTTACTATTAGTGGTTAGAAAGCTGCGTTACGCTGTAAAAGCACCATCCAAAAACGTGTACCCTAGGTATCAGGCTTGTGTCTCAAAATAAAATATTGTAACCATAAACCAGGCAAGAACAGGGTACAGATTTTGTCCTTGCATAGACAAAAAAAGGAAGAACACTCTTCTTAATGTGCACTGTGGAAATTAATATGGCTAGGCAGCACCTTCTGTCCAAATTGTTCATAAGGGCCGAATGGGCAGAATAAAAACAGAAAGCCTGGCTATCTAGTATGATGCAACAGGTGACCTCTAGAAACATGGATGTGTGGCAGGACAGTGGCCTGTTACATCAAGCCCTGACTGAGTTCTATATGACTCAGAAAGTCAAAGATGAGCAAATCAAAATGGTCCAACTCACTGTGTCCATGCACTCCACATGATAGTCATGGAAGAAAGGTACCAAGAAAGTATAGCCACTGCGCAAAATCAGTCTGAGCTTTTAAACCAAACACAGAGTGGGTTAAGGCAGGTAGAAGAGAAAATGCAAGAGAACCAAAATTCAGAGTTAGAGATGAGAAACCTCATCAAGCAGCTCAAGGAGGAGTTGACGGTACAACAACAAAATAATTGAGAGCAGGAGTCCCAATTATCTGTACTAAAAGAGGAGTGCAAAGAAAGGGTGAATTCCCTGCAGGAGAGTCAACTAAAATTGAACCAACAAGTGGTATACAATAGAACCTGCTTAGAGGATATGATTGCATTACAAAATCAGATCAAGCAATTGGAAGAGGAGAAGAGTAAGTTAATCATGAAAGAGGTCTATTTCCAAACAGATTTTGACAACTAACGCCATAAATTAGGTGCTATAAAACAACAGAGAAATAACCTGACTGAAAGATTGGCACCCTGTATCAGGAAAACACATGCCCTATGCCAAGGAGTGTGCAAATTAAAAATAGACCTGGAGAAAAGTGAGTCATGTTTTCAGGAACTGACCAACATAAAATTAGAGAATGAAAAATTAATGGGACATATAAGGCACATAGAACACAAGAAGCCCAGAAAGGAAATAAAGCCCTTTGTGATGAGAACAGGGGACTCCAGAGCCAGGTAGTAGCACAAGGGAAGGTCATAGAAGCCGGTCAAGCCCGGATAGCAGAGCACAAGGCTCAAGCCTTTGCATACTATCAAGAAACAGGGGCTGAGAAAGAGACATTTCAGAGGTTAGAAAAAGAGTGTGCTAGATTTAATAAGGACTTGAGGAACCCTGAACAGTTAGAGAGTAACATGGCAACCCCTGATCACAGTGTGATGCTCTCTGTAGCAAGGGCCTCAAGCCAATTTAACACCCTACATGCGGAAGGCACTGCTAACTTCCTGTCCACAGGTTCACAAGAACCCGGGAACCATGAACGAGCTAATTCAATTAGGCCCAGCATGATTGAGCCAGCAGGCCAGCATCCATCAGAGATTGATGGGCGTGCTTCCCTGTTTAGGTTAAAAAATATTGTGGCCAATGTATCTGACCAATAAGACTCCTATGAAGAGAAAATCAGGGAGTCAGACTGGCAGAAACATTAGCTACAATGGAACCACCTGGTCCACTTTGCAGATAAAAAGGAGTCTGGGTTTTGGCATCAAAAGAGTATTCTGAACACCTCTACCCAATCAGGGAGGTGGGGGGGGCGTTCTCCACCAACCCCGGGAGAAGGGAGGAGTCAGATGACTACTCCCCTGTGCGAAAGAGGGAGTCAAAGGGAAGTGACCCAGAGAGCCCAAAGTACAACAGGGGAGAAGAGACCAGGCCCCATCATTCTGTGAGAGGCTCCCAGGCTCAAAGAATCAGAGAGCGCCCAGAGGATAGGGAGGGGACATCAAATAGCAGCAGCTCTGAGTCTGAGAGAGAATGGACTCAGGTGAGGTGGAAAAAAGAAGGCTGCCAAACAAAAGAGAAATCTGGTGAAAGACCCTACTAAACAGATTGAAGCTATTAGAAACTTCATGAACTTGTACCATAAGAATGAAAAGTACTCAGTCTGGGAGCATCTGGAGCTGTAGGACCAGATGATGACATCATTTGGTATTAAAAATGATCAGAATTCTATGGAGTTTGCCAAATGGACATTCTCCGCAGAATACTCCAGCTTCTTTGCTGGGCTTGAGGATCAGAATATTCAAGGTGGCCTACCTACAAGGTGGCCATCTTGAAGCACTTCTCCGTGCACCGAAACCCCCAGGAGGCTCGCAAGGTGGCCTACAACCTGCAGTGCCGAGAGGATCAGGAACCGAGAGAATTTGTCCAGGATTGAAGTGGGCATTTTCACAAACGACTAGGCGGGTGCGCATGAACAGTAGAGAGTCTATCAATACCTATTTCCATGCAAGTAAATTATGATGCAGTTGGTTAGGGACTACCATGATGAAAGGACCCTGGACTGGGTAATAGAGCAAGCTACCAGGATCTATGAGGTCCAAAAGCCAGTAGAAAATAAGAATTCCCCAAAAAGCCCCAAACATCCTACACCACTGCTGCTGCCAAGGTGGCGGAGGTAAAGGATACCCACCTTTTGGACCTAGAAATGGGGGGCCTAAAAATACACCTCCCACTAATCAATCAAACCAGAGGCAGAGAAGACCCTCTGATCAGTCCCAAGCTGGTAGTAGCCAGCAGGGTACCCCACACATGTTTCACCTGACTCTGCCACCTTCATCAACCCCAGGTATAAGGGGAATAGACCCATATTGGGGTACATATGGACTCCCCAGCTTGGGAGGGGATCCAATCAGGTGAGTACAGACCCAGGAAACGTCCCTTCAAACTTCTCTAAGGAGGGCAGTAATCTTCCACCCTCTAGTTTAAGTTTCTTTACCAGGTACCCTCAAATCCCCAACATTCAAAACATCCCTCCTTTCTCTCCCCGCTTTCAGGTGTCTAGACCACCAAATCAGGGAGAAGGGAGACCAAGAATGTAGGGCTACCAGAGAAACCTTCCATATCAAGGTTACTATGGGAGAAGGGACGGTTACCCTTCCCGTGAGCAACCACAATTTGACTTTAGACCCCCATATGAGCCAGAGAGGGTGTCACAACTGGAGTGTCGGGTCAAGAGCTTGACCCAAGTCCTGAGTCGTGTGTTGAGGGCTCAGCAGAACCCTCAGATGAACATGGCCGCTCAGAACCACGCAAGTCCAGGGTCTGGCACCTTGGAACAATGAAGGGGTGAGAACCCGACAACCAGCAGGGTCCAGAGGAGGAGGCTCAGGAGGAAGGGGGATGCAGAGCCCTAGAGGAAGCTTCCTTCCCCACCCATGAAAATCCCCTATAAACCACTGAACCTGAACCCAAATCTCCTACCACCGAAAAACTGTAACCTAAGGAACAGAGACTAAGTAGGAGAAAACCAGGGACAAAGAAGACCCATTTTGAGGAGGAAGTCAGAGTCCTCCAGTTCGAAGGAGAAGAATCTGAGTGACAAAATACCATAACTCAGACTGGGTAGGTATGGGGACTGTCCTAGAACTGCCTATCCCTAAACATGAGAAATGTCATCCTGACAGATCAGAATTGAATGCTGACTCCTCCCCCCAAACCAGTTCCAGTGATTGTCTCCAGGAAGAAGGGGACAGCACAGAATCAGAGGAAAAAGGGGATTCCCAAATCCCCCAAACCAATTCAAGTGACTGTCTCCAGGACAATGGGGGCAGCACAGAATCAGAGGAAAAGGGGATTCCCAAAACCCCCAAATCAATTCAAGTGCCTGTCTCCAGGAAAAGGGGGACAGCACCATATCAAGAGAGAAAGGGGATTCCAAATCTCCCAAAACCTCAGAATGTCAAATTTTATTCACAGATTCACAAACTCCGACATAGAAAACTGCCCAAGACCCCACAGTGTCAGAGGCCAAAATAAAGAAGTTCACCGCCCAGCTGGTCCAAAATGCCCATTTCCATTGCCCACTAGAGGAGAAAGAAGGTAGGTTTTATGCCCACCATCCGGGTGCAAGGGCAGTGTGCAATTTCAGCGGGGTGGACACCAGATCTAAAGCCACTCTTCTGTTCAAAAGGGCATTTGAGCAACTTAATTCAGGAAGGAGGGAGAGTCACCAAATTCCCATTACACCTCTTCCTGGACAACTCCAGAACTTGGACTGCGGATCTGGAGATTATCATTGGGTGACACAAGGTGAAACACCCGTTTGTGGTCGTTACTCCAGAGGGGACCTCCTGTCTCTTATGGAATTACATCCTTTGGAGGTTGTCGCCACTAATAGACTGTGCGAACAATGTCCTTTGGACTCAGGCTAACCAGCCAATAAAATTAAAACGGTGCGCCAACTATGTAAGCCTAAATGGCACATGCCACATGGTTGAGCAGCGGTCTGACAGAAATTGAGTTCCATTTTAGGAACAATCAAGTCCCCGACATCACTGTAATTGCTGTAGGACAACAAACTGGTGATGGGAACCCTTCTCTAGTCATGACAATCAACGTTCCTTCCAGTTACAAGTGGCATTCCACACTGGAAGGAAATACCCTGAAATGTTACACTGACCCACAATTTGAAAACCCAAATTCTATTATAAAAAAAAGTGTTGAAAAAACAGCTCAAAGCCTGGCTGAAATTCAGAAAAAGGGTGAACAGCTGTAAATGAAGGGGGAGCATGTCCTTGCCAGAGTATGCTGGAATAATGTAAGCTGCTTCATCAGCTAAGAGTTATTCAGGAATCTCCCAAAAGATCAGACCGTTCCCTCATTTAAGTTGATTGATAAATGGGAAATGGGTCTGGAAATGTCTGAGTCTAAACATATCATGCTTAGCAGGTGTGTGTTCAACATTTCCATTGGTAAGAGGAGCATAGAGCATAACTGTGGGGTTGTGCGAGATGTCACTTCTGCCTTCTACTTAGGCAGTGACATTCTCATTCGATTTGCAATTAATTTGGACTCAACGCATTCCCAAGTCTGGTCCCAATGGGGGGATAAACCTCTGGACTTTGACAATCCTAAAAAAGCATCTCAGTTCACTCAATTGCTACCAGATGATATGATATGATATTTTATTTGTATCATGCTTGTAAACAAGTGTTTCAGAGCACGACTAGGCAAGGGAGGGAAACAGAGGAGAACACAGCACAACACAACAACGATCTTACTAGGCACAGTGACATTGAGAACGCGCAAGTGCATGGGAAAGGGAAAAGGGAAAAGTGCATGGAAGGGGGAGAGTGGAAAGTGCAGAGTAGAGGAGCGCAGATAAATAATAATAAATAAAAATAAATAGAAAATGGAGTCAATAGACAGTTGTAGTGCAGCCAGCAAGTGGCTAGTGCTGTTTTTAAGGAAGCAGACTGGCTAAGTCTGATAAGTGCAGAAAAAGAAGGAAAATGGGGGGGGGGCTGTATGGGTAAAGATACAGTCCACAGTGCAAGGGGTGGCCAGGAGGCAGTGCAGGAAGGTGGCAGGGTGAGCAGGCACCTGGGCCCAGGGGACAGAGGGTGGCCAGGTGCACAGTGCCAAGAGAGAGCAGATCAGCAGGCGAGAGTGGGGGCGAAGGTAGAAGCAAAGAGGAAGGTTTTGAGGTGCTTCCGGAACCCGAGATGGTTCTACTCAAGTTTTAGAGTGGCAGGGAGGCTGTTCCAGAGGGAGGCCCCAGCCGAAGATAGAGATCTACTGCTAGCTTGTTTCTTTGAAAAATTACTGACCCTGAGGGAGTTAGAGATAGAGGAGCGAAGAGCTCGAGAAGGGAGGTATTTGTGGAGGGATAGCTTTAGGTATTTTGGACCCAGGGCTCAGAACGCCTTGTGGACAATGCAGAGGGTTTTCAATGCAGTTGAAATTAAAACTGGAGAAGAGGTCACCATCCCAGGACTGGCCCGACCATTCACCATCCGAATAACAATTAAAATAGCAGGACTTGTGGCTGATTGAAGGGCCCAGTGATGGTAGTGCCTAGGAATCCTCCAAAAGATACAGGTAAGGAACTGGAACCCGGATGGAAGAAAATCATATTTATATATATAGGGAATAATTTACTTGCTGTTATTGTCAAAATGAAAGATAAATGCCATGAAAATTGCAAGTTTTTGTTGTTGTTCTATTGTTGTAAATCTTCCAGGGAAAACGTTGGTAAAAAGTACTAAAACTTGTTTTTGTCTCCCTTCTATTAGAAAGTTAACATCCTTAAATTCCAGCATGGAGAGGAATACCCCGGGGATCTGGAAGGGAAGGAAGGAAAGAAAGAGGGTGCCGCACCACACTCTCCAACCCAAAGACGGAAGGGGATCCTGGAGTGCCACCACTCCCTTACGAAGGAAAATTACACCAAAGGAAACCCCACTCTGCCCTACTCTTCCCCAACAAAAAGTCATGGAAGAGCAGGGGGAATCTGTGGGGTGCATTTACTGGCCCTAAGCAGAAACCCCCTGGCACCTAAAAAACTGCATGTAAACATTGCCACAACAAACGGCTGTGCTTTGCTTTCCATGGCACATGCGTGGCAAACATTTGAACATTTCACCAAGAACGGCTCTGTGTTTGCTTTTCTTTCATCTGAATAGTAAGAAGTTGTGCCCTACATTCAAAAATTGCCTTGCGTTTGTTGTTATTGTATCTGAATAACAAGAAGTTACGTACTGTGTTCAAAACGGTCCTGCATTTGCTTTTCTTTCATTTGAATACCAAAAAGTTATGCACTGCATCAAAGTTATGCACTACATCCAAAATGGCTTTGTCTTACTGTTAAATCACATGAGGGGCAAGGATTTCAACAATGCAACCCGACATGGCTTTTGTTTTCCCTTTCATGTGATCAGCAGTGCTCTAAAACACGGCAAATGAAAAAAAAAGCTTGACTTTTGCTTTCATTCCATGTCAAATCAAAGAACCCTTATGCAGGGGGCCTACCCCTCCATGACAATAGATCAACAGCAGATGAAAACTCACTCAAAGGAGACAAATTAAAGAATCCTATGACCTACAGAACAACATTTCAAACGTTAGAGGAAAAACGGCTTGCACAAGTGTGAAATAAAGAAAAATTACTTTTAAAAGCCACTGTGAAAGGATAGGTTTTGCTCGCACAGAAAATGTCAGTGAAATATTTTGTGGGTGGGGTGTTGACTAAAGCCATGTACATTATGTTTTCCCCCACAAGACTGCAACACCTTGGACGAAGCTCAGAATACCTTAAAAACATTTTTTGGGCTCAGACACAAAACACAATTGAAAGCCTAGCCTCCCACTGGAAGTCGCACCTGTAAGTGAACTATTCCGCAATTACATGTGATGTGACTGAGGGCGTTATAATTCCCTGCTCTGCCAGACCTAAAGGCAGTACTAGCAGGGAGGACAAAGAAAGCAAGTGTGGAGAGAGCTTGACCGTGAAGTGTGAGTTCTTCCGGCACCCACTACCAAGGACAAACTGACAAACTTTAAAGGGTGTAATAAAACATTTTGATCACCGGCGGAGCCAGGGGAAGACAGTTGGCTGTGGGGGATGAAGCACCGTCCTCCCATATGTGACAGATCCTCCAAATTGACATTAAAGGATTGATTCATTTTAGCATTTTTCACAGCACTCAGAATAAGAAGTAATTTTGTTTTCTGCTATTTTTCCATGTGATTTCCAGGCGGCTGTTTAGAGACTAAGTGCATGTTCCGTCCTAGGACTCTGTGGACTGAAATGGCCAGTAAAGACTAGTATCTGGTCGATTAAAGAATGTGACAAGCATGAGATTTGATGGAAAAATGGAAAATGAGATTATGAACATGCTTAATCATTTGCAAAATTATAACTGTTATATATTTTATGAAAAGGACAAAAATGCACCAAAGGGCCATGCTACCTCACACAGAGTTGGCAATTGGCTTACCTAAACCCCTTTGATTAACTGAAACTGCATATCTACTTCTTATGGTGGTGGCTAGTATAAATATGAAGTTAGGAATCATAACTCAGTTTTGCTAAAAGGTTGACCTGAGAAACAAAGAACTGTAAAAAATGCCAAACAGACAGATAGTGCTCACTTCCCTGACCCAGTGATACCAGAGGCGGGTAGAGGAATGGTAGATTGTCCTATCCCGCGGTAGGAGTAATCAGAGAATACTCATCCTAGATTGTGAAGTGAGTGATGTAATTTGGGCTATGTAAGGGGGGACTGTACCAGACACAGGGAGACAGAGAGACAAACAGACACACAAAAATCTGGGGAGACAGGAGAAGGAGGACGGAGAGGAGTCAGCAGAATCATCCAGGAGAGTGCAGAGACCAGACCCCTTGCCAAGCTGTCCAAGGTGTCTTGAGATCCAGCTGGCTGTCCAGAACCCCATTCAGGAGAGTGCAGAGACCAGACCCTTTTCCCTAGCTGTCCAGAGTGTCCTGAGTTCCAGCTGGCTTTCCAGAATCCTAAACCAAGGCTTACTTTGTAAGTAGCAAATAACCCCAGCCCTAAATTGCACAATCCTTTTCTTTTTCCAACATAACATCATTGAAAATCACATTGAAAATCACATTGAAAGTCCCAAATTCCCAGTATAATTCATTCACCTTTCCACAGAAGAATCTGTATTAGCCTGTGTATGTTTGCGCATTCCTTTGACACATTTTTCAGTTGTTTGTATATATCCTTAGCATTATTTTGAAGTAAATCAATTAATTCACCCATTGAAATTCAGGTTCAAAATTGTTGCCATTCGAAATCAACATTATTGTTGATTTTTTTTATTAACTATAGTCATTGAAGTATAGTCTCAACAGAATTAGTCTCAGTGTAACTGAAAATCGAATTTGCTCGTGTATTGTGTGCATTACCCGACAAACTCCTAATTGGCTCTGTCCTATTGAAAACCCCAAACCGTAGTCCCATTGAGAGCAATCCCTTTTGCCTAGAATCCTATCTGTTATGTGCATCTGTCCTTGTCTTTGAGAACTGATTTCCGCTTTTAAAAGCTAAACACTCTCATTAGCTACCTGTCATTGTAAATCCTCTGTAAAACAAATTTCCATTTGCCATTTGTATTTTTTCCGTTTGCATTTGCTTTCTCCCCAAAATCTATTTTCCTACCTCATTTCCACATTGTTCTGGTGTGCTGATTAGTATCATATATGTCTCCCTAGCTCATCAAGTGTAGCAACACAAATTTCCTCTATTCTGTCCCACAGCAGTTGTGAGAAGCCGTGTGAATAATAATCCAAGTCTGATTCTGCCATTTTGCTCTAAAAACGGGTTTCACTTTCTTTTCTGGCTTCCCATCTTGGGTTGGTGGGCTTTATTCCAAATCTGATTTTTCTCTTTCTATCCTTACTCCTTGCCATTGCCTTCCATTCAAAGGGATTAAGTTAGCTGATGTTTGGGGGTGAATGTTGCAGGGTGTAGTTCTAAACCTTGATGCTATCACTTGATTAAAACTGTTCTTTTTCCTGTTTTGCCATTAAAGATCCATGTGAGCTGTGATAGGATATCTGAAACTTATTGTTTTGTAGGAGTCATTGCATTTATGTTGCAACATATCAGTGGTGGTTGTATTTCCTTTTTCATTAAATAATACATTAATAAATATCTTATTAATACACACCGGCCTGAGTACCTATTCCATTGTGACACGGGGTGTTTGTGAAGTTTGGGTGTGAGATGGGTTGGAGACGTACTCAAATAAAAGAACCTGTGGTTTATCAAAAATAAAAAGTGTGTTTATTGTGCTCCACATTCATTGTTGGGGAAGGAGCCAGAGCTGTAGTGTGCCATGTTATAAAACAGTGACATATTAAGGGTCACTGCTCAAATTGTTACACTTGGAGAATGCCCTGTTTTTTTAAGAAGCCTGAACGAGAAAGCCAGCCACTCCTGAAACAAAGAGCCACATGGCACTAGCCACAGCCCAAGAGCTTTAAATAAAAACAGAATTGAAAAAAAGGAGTTGGTTTAATTTTTTTAGGGGTAGCAAGGGAGACCGCGCAGGGGTAGCAAGGGAGATCACATGGGTCACATTTGAGACCCCCCGCAACCCTCAACAGATGTCCCTGGTACCAACCATCTGTTATGCTCACCTGGTATCCATGGGGGCACCACACGATACTGGATGGAGGTCTAAGCGCTATCCCAGACCCCTCTCAGCTTGGTTATGTACCAGACGTTGGGTAGCCCCTTAGCTTTTTTTGCATTGAACTCTCTGTCCTGCGTCTCTGTGCAGGGGCACTTGGTTGGTGTGGATGTTCCGTGGCCCTAGTTGCTTCACTGGTCCGTGTACCCTTATATCGGGTCCAGACCGGCTGTGACTCTGACTCTGCTTGCTGTCTTCCAGGTGAGTTATAATGTTGTTTCCGTCTTCATTCTGTCTCTTTCTTTCCCTCTGTTTTCTCTGTCTTCTCGGTGTCTTGCTCCACTACACTGTTCCCTAACAATGTCTCTTTTTGTTTTCACAGGGATGGTTGCGATCTCGGAGTTGCCGCACAGATGGCGAAGACCAAGGAGAGTTATTGATGCGCGGAGTGCTGCGCTGTTTATTGGTGTTATTTGCTAACCTGTGTTCTCTTCTCTTCGTTATACAGGTTGCGGTGATGTTCCCGAGTGATGAGCAATCGAAGCGCTGCTTGCCCAGGTAAGTACTTTGTTAATGCTGACCTTGTTCCTTCTCCCATGAGGTTGCAGTGAAACCCTGAGATGGGCGAGGTAAGAGAAGCGCAGAGTGCTGCCAGGACTCGCTGCTTGCCCAGGTAAGAATTGTTATTAATGCTGTCCTTGTTTCTTTGCCCTTGCAGGTTGTGGCAAACTCCGGAGATAGGCGAGGTAAGCGAAGCGCAGGATGGATTCAAGGCTGGTTACTTCACAGGTAAGTGTTCTTGCTTGCTAATGCTGTTCTTGTTCTTCCAGGTTATTAATGGAATCCGGATCTAGGGATTCAGGATTGGGCAGCCGGAGAAGCAGATGAGCAGGAGCTGGACACGGTGGGTGTTATGCTGCAGGAGTGCAGAATAACTCGAAGTGTGTTCTGCTGTTTGGGTGTGGGTTAAATAGCCCAGGTAAAGTAGTTTCAGGCCAAGTAGTTCCAGGCCCAGCCACACCCAAAACACTAGACTGCATGGCTTGGTTCTAAAGATCTGAGCTGTGTAAGAGTACTTCATTTGGTATTGCTTTATTCCTGATAATGAGCCTCACGCCAAAGGCTCCAGGGCTGACTCCATGTATTTTTCTGATGGACTTTTAAGACCCTTGGGGCCAGTGAGAAGGGCTTTAGCCCCACTGCTGCCAGGGGGCAGTTATACCTGAGGGGTCAGGGGCACGGATCATGACAGCACTCCCCCCTAATGCCCCTCTCAACGTATTTCCTCCACCTGGCCCTGGTTTGGTTGGATGGTTCCGATGAAATCTTCTTACCAGGCGTGGCGCATGAACGTGCTCGCTAGGCTCCCATGTCCTGTCCTGAGGGCCGTTTCCCTTTCAGTCCACTAAGTAATATAACTTGGACCTGGTGAGTTTAGAATCTAAGATGTCCTTGACTTCAAATTCGGCTTCCCCGTTAACCAGTACCGGATTTGGTGGTGTTTTGACCCGAGTTCCAGGCTGAACAGGTTTTAAGAGTGACACGTGGAATACGAGATGGATCTGCATATTTGGTGGTACAGCTAGTTTTACTGCCACAGGATTTATAATAGCTTTGATGGTATAGGGCCCTAGATATCTGGGGCGAAATGTTCGAGTTCCTCTTATGGGCACGTGCCGAGACGCCAACCATCTCTGACTTGGTACTCTGGGGCTTTTCTTCGGTGTTCATCAGAGAATCTTTTCTGTCTTTCTTCGGCTTGGATCAAGTGTTCTGCTGCCTTTTAGAAGGCTTGAGTGATGGTCATATGTAAAAGTCGCAGGCATTTTCAAGGCCATGGGCATATCTAATTTGGAAGTACATGGGTGCTTCCATATATGGTGTAGAATGGACTCTGTCCGGTGCTGGTGTGTAGCGAGTTGTTTTAGGCCTATTCAGCTATCCACAGCACATCCTTCCAGCTTTCTTCCACTTGATATAACATGCACCATAGGTATTGCTCTAGTGTCTGATTTGTCCTCTCCATTTGGCCATCAGTTTGGGGATGGTGACTAGTGGACAGAGTAATATCGATTAGGGCAATTGCACTATTCTTCCTCCAGAAGTTAGACACAAACTGACTCCCTCGGTCAGAAATCATTACAGAGGGCAAACCATTTAATCATACGATTTGCTATAAAAACACCTTTGCCAGACTGGATGCCTTTGGTAGACCCTTAAGTGGAATGAAATGGGCCATTTTAGAGAATAGGTCAACAACCACTAGGATAGTGTTGAACCCTTAACAGGGAGGCAGATCTGTTATGAAATCGATGGAGAGTGTGTGCCAAGGTGCAGGTGGAATTTCCAGGGGTTGAAGAAGGCATGCAGGTCTTTGTTTCTGGGATTTATTCTGTGCACAAATGCCACATGACAGAATAATCTGCATAATGTCCTTTCACCAGGTCGGCGACCAATAATTTCTTTTCACCTTGGCTAGGGTCTTGGCAATTCCTGGATGTCCTTCTATCAGGGGATCGTGATAACCAGAAATGACTTGTTCTTGTAGTGCCTTATTCGGTAGATATAAACACTCTCTGAAATACGGGAGTTAGTTTTTTGTTGTGTAATGTTCACCTTGAGTGGTCCAGTCTTGTAGAGCCTCGGTGTTCATTAGGAGCCGAATTTCCTTTTGGAGTTCGTCCAGAGATAACGTTGTTGTAAATCCTAGTAGTTTGTCACCTGGAATAATGGCCACCGGGTCTGGGGTTGAATATACGTTCTCATCAATACCCATGCGGGTCAGGGTGTTGGCTTTTCCGTTCTTGACACCAGGTCAGTACGTGATTATGTAATCATATTCTGCGAAGAATAAAGCCCATCGGAGTTGACGGGATGATTGAGCCTTTTCCGTCTTGAGGTATTGTAGGTTGTGATGGTCGGTGATTACTGTGATGGTATGTCTGGCACCTAGGAGGTAATGCTGCCAAGGCTGCCTTGATCGCTAGGAGTTCCTTGTCTGTTATTGCATAGTTAAGTTCAGGTGTAGTAAACTTTTCGCGATCAAAAGGCCATGGGATGTGACTGGCATGTTTTGGGATCCCTTTGGGAAAGAACAGCCCCCATTGGTATGCTGGAGGCATATGTTTCCACTACATATGGGAGATCTGGGCGGGGGTGTCGTAGCACCGGGGCTGAGGTAAATCTTTTCTTGAGTTTGTTGCATACTTTGGGCACCTTTGACTGAAGACGGTGATGGCTAGCTAAGGATGGCATCTACTTTGTACATATCCATCCGGACGCCTCTGGGAGTGAGGACAAAACCAAGGAACTCGACTTTGGGGACATGGAAGGAGCATTTTTCAAGTTTGGCGTTTAGCTGGTGCTGTCGGGGTTTTGCAAGGACAGAGCGAACGTTCCTGACATGGTCCTGTTTAGAAGAGGAGTACACCAAGATGTTGTTGATGTAAACTAGGACAAATAAGTCGATCAATTCCTGTAGTACATCGTTCATGAAGTACTGGAATGTGGCGGGAGCATTGCAAAGCCTAAAGGGCATCACCTGATATTCGTACAGCCCATACTTAGTACGAAAGGCGGTCTTCCATGTGTCACCTTTCTTTACACAGACAATATGATATGCCCCCCTGAGGTCTAATTTGATGTAAATTTGGGCATCCTTGACTTGGTCCAGCAGTTCTGGGATTAGGGGTAAGGGATAACGGTTTTTAACTGTTACCTGGTTTAGTGCGCGGTAGTCAATGCACGTTCTCAAGTTCCTCCTCCTTCTTTGGTACGAAGAATAGGGGTGAGGCTGCCAGGGATTTGGACGGGCGGTTAAAACCGTTTGGCAGGTATTGGTCCAGATATGATTTCAAGTGGAGATTTTCAGGTTCGGTGAGTGCATAAATTCGACTACACAGGATTTGTGCACCAGGTACGAGGTCGATCTGACAGTCATATGGCCCGTGAGGGGGTAAGGTATTAGCCTGTTCTTTTTGGAAAACGTCTTGGAAATCATGGTATTCGCTTGGTAGTGTACTTGTTACACCTAGTACCAATGCCTCTTTATCTTGGACAGGTGTCTCTGGGTCAGACAATGGCATTTCCACTTGGTAGCACGCATGAGCACACTCATTGGAGAAGGCTAATTTCTTGGCTCGCCAGTCGATGTTAGGATTGTGAGCTATCAACCACGGCATCCCTAGAATCACCCGGAACTGAGGGGCCTTGATAAGGACGTAGGCAATGGCTTCCCGATGTCCGTCTTGGCACAGAAGGGTCAATTGTGCTGTGCGTTGAGTTACAGGACCAGAAGCTATCTCTGTGCCGTCGACAGTGGTGACCTTCTCAGTTGTCGTTTTCTGACAGAGGGGAAGCCCCATCCTTGTTGCCAGGCATTGGTCTATGTAGTTACCAACGGTTCCGCTGTCTATGTATGCCTCCACAGCATGCATCCGAGACGGTTGTTGGTGACTGATC
The DNA here is from genome assembly GCA_002915635.3 of Ambystoma mexicanum. NCBI lineage: Eukaryota > Metazoa > Chordata > Amphibia > Caudata > Ambystomatidae > Ambystoma > Ambystoma mexicanum. Next base: position 1,035,943,869 of record CM030325.1, read on the forward strand.
AAAATCACAGGCAGGGCAAGTTGTAAGGTCTGTGGCTCTTTTCCTTCGATTGTCAAACAGACCTCTACACTTGCCGGGCCTGGAAGTTTTCCGACTCTTGTTCTCCTCCTTCTTTCTCTGTAGTTCCAACTGTTCTCCTAGGGGGTTTTACGGGACATTCTCTGAGGAAGTGACCTGATTTCCCGCAGTACAGGCATAATTACTGTTGTCTCCTTTTGTCTCTTTCGGCCTTGGTTAATGGGCTCCATACCCCCCAATTTGCATGGGTTCTGAAGTGTTTTCTGATGAACGTGGACTGTTCTCCTTTGAGCGTACACACACAGTCCGATTCTCTGTTCTGGCTCGATCTGTCCTTCGATCTTGCAGCCTGTGGTCTAGCTGCACCACTAGGTTGATGAACTCTGCACAGTCTTTTGGTGGGTTTACCACCTGAGCTAGGACGTCTTTCAATTCACCCCATAATCCTTGACTGAATAACGTTCTTTGTTTCCCCTCAGGCCACCTAGTTTCAACGACAAGTTTGTTAAAGGTGGTGATATATGTTAAATCTTGGCTGCCTTGGCAAAGGGACAGAAGTTTGTTATCCGGAGCTGGGCCCTGGGTATGTCGGGCGAACAGCTTCTCCATCTCCTGTTGAAACCCCCTGAAATCCCGCAGGAGTGGGTCATCCTGGCTTACTAACGGTATGGACCAATCCGTGGCACTGCCAATCAGATATGCCAGAAAGAAGGCAACCCGTAACTTATCAATAGGAAAGGCTCCAGGTCTACAAAGAAAATGTAGGCGGCACTGGTTCATGAATACTGCATATTTTCTTGGGTCCCCCGTAAAAAGTTCCAGTGGGGCGAAAGCAACTGCCCCAGGGAGGACCCCCTTAACTGGATTGACGGATGTGGCTGGAACCGACGGAATACTTTGTGGCAACGAAGCCTGACCAGCCTGTGTTTGGAGCAATTGTCTGGCTAATTCATCGGTGCGGTCCTTGGTGACAATCAACTCCCTCCTATGGGAGTTGGTTTCTTGCCGGGCGAGTGCACCTCGCCCCGTAATTCTCCCAGTAACTGGGCTAGTTGGTCAGTCTCTGATGTTTCCATGACGCCCAGGTGGATGTTTTAATTGAGCCTTTGAGTTCTTTTACGCTCACCTGGTATACACAGGGGTGCCACACGATACTGGATGGAGGTCTAAGCGATATCCCGGACCCCTCTCTGCTTGGTTATGTGCCAGACGTTGGGTAGCGCCTTAGGTTTTTGTGTGTTGAACTCTCCGTCCTGCATCTCTGTGCAGGGGCACGTAGTTGGTGCGGGCGTTCGGTGGACCTAGTTGCTTCACTGGTCCGTGTGCCCTTATGTCGGGTCCAGACCGGCTGTGACTCCGACTCTAATTGCTGTCTTCCAGGTGAGATATACATTTTTTTCCCTCTTTATTCTGTCTCTTTCTTTCCCTCTGTTTTCTCTGTCTTCTCGGTGCCTTGCTCCACTAAGCTGTTCCCTAACAATGTCTCTTTTTGTTTTCACAAAGTTGCGATCTCGGATTTGCCGTGCCGATGGCGAAGACCATGTTGAGTTATTGATGCACGGAGTGCTGCGCTTTTTATTGGTGTTAATTGCTAAACTGTGTTCTCTTCTCTGTACTGGTTGAGGTGATGTTCCGGAGTGATGAGCGATCGAAGTGCTGCTTGCCTAGGTAAGTGCTTGGTTAATGCTGACCTTGTTCCTTCTCCCTTGCAGGTTGCGGTGAAACCCGGAGATGGGCGAGGTAAGAGAAGCGCAGGGTGCTGTGAGGACTCGCTGCTTGCCCAGGTAAGAATTGTTATTAATGCTGTCCTTGTTTCTTTACATTTGCAGGTACGGCGAACTCTGGAGATGGGCAAGGTAAGCGAAGCGCAGGATGGATTCAAGGCCGATTACTTCACAGGTAAGTGTTCTTGCTTGTTAATGCTGTTCTTGTTCTTCCAGGTTATGTTTGAAATCTGGATCTAGGGCTACAGGATCGGGCCGCCGGAGAAGCAGATGAGCAGGAGCTGGACATGGTGAGCGTTACGCTGCAGGAGTGCAGAATAACTCGAAGTGTGTTCTGCTGTTTGGGTGTGGCTTAAATAGCCCAGGTAAAGTAGTTCCAGGCCAAGTAGTTCCAGGCCCAGCCACACCCAAAACACTAGACCGCATGGCTTGGTTCTAAAGAACTGAGCTGTGTAATAGGCCTCCATGTTGGATTAAGGTCCAAAACTGGTATTGCTTTATTCCTGATAATGAGCCTGGCGCCAAAGGCACCAGGACTGACTCCATGTATAATTTGGATGGAGTTTTAAGGCCCTTGGGGTCAGTGTGAAGGGCTTTAGCCCCACTGCTGCCAGGGGGCTGTTATACCTGAGGGGCTCAGGGGCATGGATCGTGGCACCATCAGTATTCACCAGTGGCACGACACTTCCATGAATTTCATCACCAGATTGCTCACATTCACTTTCAGATTGTTGAAGTGGTGATCACCAGAGCACATGGAGATATATGGAATAGCCTTGACAAGAGAGAGACACTTTTTTGGATTGACATATTGCACTCCTTATCTCTAGGAAGGATGAATGAGGATTGCAACTTTGCCTGCTGTCTATACTAGCATAACAGCCTGTGACATTGCAAAGTTGACATGCCATACCTTTGTTTTTCTTGTGTCTCGCTTGTAAGTTTGTTTTTCTTTTGCGTTTGTATTATTAGTTTTATGTTCGATCTGCCTATTATATATGATGATAGTGTCTCCATCTGAATAATATACTTTTAATCAATACGTTTCTACAACATGTTTTACCTTTTCCCTTTTTAGTTTTGGGTTTTCCTTTTTTTGTTTCTTAGATGGCACTTTATTACTGAGTTTTTGTTAACGTACTTTTTTTTACTTTTAGTTTTATTTGTGTCTTCCTTTTTGGCTCTTATTTTTGGATCCCCATTTGATATGTATTTAATTTTAGTTAGTATCTTTATTATTGTTATTATATTTTTAATTTTGGTATTTTTGACACTTCTGCAGCTCAGATTGTTTCCCTTTACATTGTTTACCCGCCGTTTTCCCCATTTTTGTTCCAACATTAGTCTTACATTTCTTTTTTATCTGCACTTGCAAGGATTGGATGTGCTCATATAAGCGAGTGAGGGTCCCAATATATGGGGGAGTTTTTCTTTCGGCGAGACGATGCCATCTACAGCTGATCGCTCTGCCACACTGCCACAGTGTTCATCGCGCGCAGTTACATTATCACAGCTGTCACATACGAAGGTGCGTGGCCGCGTGCCGTCCTTTGTGTCTTTTCCTTTTACATGCAAGTGCCCAATGCACACCCAATCCTAAACCATCCTTTGTTAAGCGTGGCCTTGGGGACCATTCTGTTGGCCCAGGGATGCATGGGGTGTCCATTTTAAATTCCCTTGATCCCATTTTTGACGTTGCTTGTGGTTGTTCTTTTTTCTCTATTTATCCATGCGCTCCGCAGCCGTATGGCATTGAGCAACATGCTTTTCAGTCAGGAGGATGCCTTTACTGGAGATACAGGAACACGTATTCATGTGGTAGGAGAGTAGAGTAGAGTAGAGTAGAGTTTTTGATTTTCAAAGCATGATGCGACCCATTTTATTCTATATGTCTTGTACAGGTCCCTCCATACATTTGTGAACGGAGGATAGCACAGGGGCCACACGCTGGTCTTGGAAGCAAGGTCACGCAGATCAACTGTGGTTCGAATCCCATGTGCTTAGAAGCCGAACTAAGGTATGGTATTAGGCGTGTTATAAATAAACAATTAAATACAAATACATTACTTACCAGAAAACTATATTGGTGAGTCCTACCTCCGGTGCAGAATTGCTTATGCATTCAATGGGTTCTGGGAAACAGCTCTGTTTGAATACACTATATTCGTTCATTTGTTGTGTTTTTTCCTCTGTTTACGTGGATTCAGCCCCGATGATGGACACAGTCGGAAAAGCTTTGGCGGCCTCTGTTACGAATCTGTTTCCTTGCTGTCCAGCTGAATTCAATCATCGAATCGTCCATCGTACACATGAGAATTATATCTCCTACGGACATAGACTGGAAACATTTCTGAGTATGGCATTCAAGGGGTCCAGTAGGCGCAGTGGTGAGCACGCACCACTTGGGGAGTTTCTCCAGGTGTATCGCGTTCTCTAGGCAGGCTCGGACTGGCCTATGAGGCAACAGGGCAATGCCGGAACCCAAACACAATATGCTGCTATGGGTCCATTTCTTGATTCAAAGTGAGCCACATTTTGTCCAATGTGGGCCAGTTTAATAAGTTACTTCACCCTGCGGGTAGTATTTTTGACCAGTGTTACTGAATGAGTATTCCTTAAAATGCACAATTTGCAACACATTTTATCAAAAACAACTCAAACAGTGTCACAAAAGGAATGAACTGCCATTTGCAAGTGTGGGCCACTTTTTCATTGGTGCGCGAGACCATTGTAATACCCAGTCCGACCTTGTGACCATAGGGTCCATTCCTGGTGCCGGGGACGTTTTCACTGCGGTCCCCGGATCCTGATGTCCTGCTCTACACCGTTCTGTTCACCGGGAGACTCCTTGGGGGTAGCACAGCGTCCACACTGGCATCTGCTCGGTGGAGTGCGGCCCCCAGAACCCCCGTCTTCCCCCGGGCTCCTCAGCCTGCAGATCCATTAGCGAAAGCGCCGCTTGCGCTCACTCTGCCCTCAGGGCGCCTCCGCGAAGCACGGCTGTGTTTGTTTTTCTAAATTAAACCTGGAAGGAGGTAAACAAGACTCATCCCTGCGCAAAAAGCCAGGACGTGCCGTGCGCTGACCCAGAAGCAATCCCTGCCGCGGGGGAGGGTCCATTAGAGCTCTCGGAGATGGGCTGCGCTGCGCTCCGCCTGAGGTGCAGCGCTGAGTGCACAGAGAAGTGCTCTATGGGCATCGGCCGTCCAGCACGTGGCATGCATGGAACGGGGCTGCACGTGGCGCTCTCCTGCTCTGCTTGGTCGTACTAGCCCTCTCTAGTGGTGCCCTGGCCACTCATAACTCAAGGCCACCGATTGTCGATTTCGGAGCCATCATGTGACCAGCGCATGCCTTCTGGGAGCTGTACTTTTGGTTAAACCTCAACTGAACAACTTCGAAATGATGACCTAAATTTAAACAAACAGGGTGTCAAAGAAAAGCCTAGGAAGTGAAGAGTGGTGCCCTGGTGTCCTGTGCGCACCTGTGGTATGACTGCCAAGCATAGCAGTTCATTACTAGTAACTTTCTGCCAGGGCCTTTCTTGCACCCTAACTGGCGATCAGCCCTGTGTATGACATCAGCACCCAGGGGCGGCAGCTGTGCGCTGCCAGCGTCTGATGGTGTTACACTGAGCTGCTATACTGGAGAACTTGACTAAGTCTAAAGAGGCGCTATATAGGATTTCTCCGTGACGTCACAACACGTTCAAACTACAACCGAGCATCAAAGACACGTGCATACTGGAGTCCTTATTGCTGGTGCTGTGCTGGTGCTGGTGCTGTGCTGTGACACACGTGTGGGGGGAGCTGCTCACGCCCAGGCATTTGGGGATCTTTTGGCGGCAAGCCACTGCTCAGTCAGTTGTTGTAAGTGAACCACACACACTCAAGCCCACCATGAAGGAGGGCAACACCCGCTCTTTCATCACCTTCCTTGACTGCCAAGAAGGCACAATAGAAGGAAGTCAGGGGAAGGGAGGTCAGAGGGGCAAATGGTAGATAGTAGGGTCCGTAGGCGGGAATAGTAGGCAAGGCTGAAAGAAGTAGGGGATCCCCCATGTCAGGAACAATGGAGGGTAACCTCGCAGTAGTGAAGAACACGCCAGGGGCCTGGCACGCAGGGAGGCTCTCATTGGCCAAGTTCACACCCACTAGGCTGCCCTGTACCTTAGAAAGACTTAAGGGTTTCCTAAATGGAACATATTTGGTTGGAAAGGGCGCAAGGGGTCTATGCCCTGCCTGACCCCTAGACAACCACGCCCAGACTACCAGGGCCCAGAGGGCACGCAACCCGTGCTCTGCTGAAGGATGGGCCCTGTGCCAGAGACTCACCACTTACCTGTAGCACAATAGTCGCACGCAGTTCCTAGATATCACACTACATCACACTACATCACCATCGCCTTTCTTACAGTTTCAGTTTCTAAGAGGGACCAGGGTGCTAAAGGATGGCGAAGCCGGCATTGCTTAAATACTGGGCCATCCAGATGGTTGTTCGTGATGGTTACGGAACCAGATACTAGTGACAGGTAATGAGCGAGTGGGAGGAGGCATCATTCCCTAGTAGGGCTAAGCCTGCTTGACATCAGTGTTCTGCTGGGCAGGCCTGCCAGGTGTAAGAGCAGCAGGATAGTGGCAACCTTACTTTACCCTATAACTGTATCGCCTATCTGTTAGTGGGGCACGCATGGTCACAGAGGTGACCACGGACTGTCTCACGATGTGCCTTTGATTCTGAGGATACATGATTGAAGATGGAGGCTAAGCCATCTGTCCACACAACAAGGGGTGCCAAGAAGCAGGGGCATGACGCTGTGCCGCAGTCCTATCACAATGTTTGAATGGTTGGCCATATGCTTACGCCTCATGCAATGTACATTTTTGATAGATGTTGAACCTGCTCCTTTCAGGCATCACATTAGACAGGGTTGGTATGGAGATCTGGTACACTGGTGTCAAGTGTGGGTTGAGTCACACTGCTGTAGACTCAAGACTTGTTCAGAATGGGGCAACATCCAAGGCAAAACAGACCTGGCGGGGCTGGGAGGTGAAAAGGTAGGATGCTGGCGCTCATCAGGCTATATGCTCGATGTTGGCTCCGCCCAGCGATGTCACTTCACCAAAATTCCTGGGGTGGCGGAAATGACATCACATAACCTTTGACCCCCTGATCTCGTCACAGGAAGTGATGTCATTTGACCTCACCCAGAAGTGACATAAGGGTAAGTGATGGAACACAACCTTTCACCCCTTGACAAAACAGGAAGTGGCATCACATAGCATTGTTCGTAATAGCACTACGAAAAATATGGTTACGATATAACTCTAATGCGATACACATTTCATACAAGAATGGATCGCCATATGTATTGTTAATATCAGTGTGTATAGGCCAATATTACCAAATTACTGTGACTGCAAGCAGACGTCCATTATCAATGATAATGATGTGTTATTATATAGCACTTACGCTTAAGCGCTTTATATAGAATAAGTATACATACAATATCACGCAACCTTTGTTCATACCCATTTATCGACCTCATAAGGATGAAATGCTGAATTGGCCTTGCCTGGCATTCGAACCTGCAGATCACAGACAAATTGCAGCAGTGAGCGCTCAACCCACTGAGCAAATTACACTCTGTAGTTGATACCATTAAACTGGTACCTGAGATTTAACAGCAGGCCAGGTCATCTGCAGGTCTGGTGTAAAGTTGGCCGCATGTCAAGCCAGCGTGGATCTACTTTTCAAGCTTTAGAGGTTGGTGAAACACATACCATTGGGAGGGGCCATAACTGTGTATTAAAGAATTTAGAGTAGCGCAGGGAAAACAGTGCACTCACACAGCATCCTGTATTCTGGGCACTCGTTACCTCATACATGCAAACAAACATCCTGAACAGCATGCCAGGGAGATAGGAAAAATAGACACATTACAACAAAGCATTAATTGTGGAACAATTACATCAAGAGCCACTTTATGTGCCATGGTCAAACATTTCCACACTATAAACAAGCTTTTAGGCAGAAGTATTTTGTCGAGTGGAATGTCTTGTGATGATCATAACAGAGACAATGGCAGAAAAAAACATGATATAACTGCAACTTGCGAAAAGCAAAATACATATTGGGGCAATGGATGCTTATTCTACTCTAAATGCTTTTTGGGAATTTTAGTCTGCATTGTGAATTTTAGGTTTTTAAGAACAGACTAAATGAATGACTCACCCCCTGCAGTGTGCCTTAAATAAACCTTTAATGAGTCTAGCAATTATTGGATAGAATTCCAGAAAGACAACTTATTTGTTATTCCTAGTCTTTCTTATTTAGGGTCAGTGCTGAAAGTGTTACACTCGTTGAATACTCTGTGTTTTTAAGAGGCCCGAAAAAAGAAAGCCATCCACTCCAGAAACAAAGAGCCACATGGCGCAGGCCACAGCCCAGGAGCTTCTGTTAAAAAAAAGGTGTTTATTTTATGATTTCTTTAGAGGTAGCAAGGGAAATCAGAGAGGTCGCAGCTGTGACCCCTAGTCACTCCCAAACGATGCCCCTGTCTCCACCTCCCAAAGCAGGACGGGGAATCCTTAAACATCCCCAGGCATCGTCAAGTAGCCAGCTGCCCCCTGCGGGCAGCGCGTCGCCACCAGCATGGCCCAGGGGGTATTCATCCACTTTCCCTCAGCGGGCTGGAGGTGTGGGGTTTCATCCTTAGCAGAAAGCAGCGTGGGGGCCCATTGTAGGCAGCACCTATTAGTGCCCTGCCTCTTTGGGCAAACCCATTTGGCAAGGACAAACCATTTCCCCCTTGGAATGCTGTGCCAAGAACGTATGCATATGTGTGCCACAGGCAGGGAGCAAGTGGAACTCTTTCAAGTGAAGCGGGTGTGTGAGATGCCACCTGCCTTCTCTGTATGCCCAGGATTGCTGGGCAGCCGGGGTCACTGGTCATGGGGTTACGGACCCTCTGGGGTGACTGGCCTGCCATGTTTGTTCGCCTAGTGTGAGGCCACTGCAGCTGCTGCCAGGGCACCCGGTGGACCGTGGGCCCCCTTTTATATTGGAAATATAGTGACTATCTCTATAGTGCCGGGTGGCAGCGGATTACACGAGTTTAAGAAAGGCTACCATGGCATGGTCTGCCCTGATCTGAATGGGTTTGAAATCGCCGCGTGTTCAGTGTGATTCGAAAACGTTGTTTGAGCATGTACCCAGACTAGGCTCTTCCTCCATACTCTGTGAAGAGGAGGATGCTGGAAGATACACATAGCCTTTGGCGAGCCAGGCCTGGCAGTGGCACAGCGCATCAGGGTAGGCCCAAGAGAACGTCAGGGAAGGATACGGCTGTGCCAAGGCCAAGGTAGTACGAGAGTACACAGTGCCCTTGTGCCTGCCAGATAGCTTTGCTCTTTATGTAACTGCTGCATGCATACTCCCCCCCCAGCGATGGGGCTGGCAGTGGGGAAGGGGCTTTCATCCACCGTGAATGGAGGGCTGGGAACAGGAGCTAAGGCCGGCTCGGAAACGATTACTACCCGTGCCCAGGAGACTGATAAGCAGACATGGCGGTGGCATTGCTTTCTGTATTGCAAGGAAGACTTTGCCTTCTCAACTGGTCGTGCGGGCGCAGGCACTGCCAAGCACTGCCAGGCACTGCCGTCTGGGAAGGACTGTGTGCCTGCACGCACGAGTCTGCTGGCACATGCGCAGAAGAGCCGACCCTTCCCCCAGACGCATCCCTTACACAGAGTGGAATAATGAAGGACTAGGAAGAGCCTGCTTCCCATGGCGTGGAAGCCCAGACCTCCAGCTCAAGTCAAGATAGCCGAGAGGACGTGGGTGAGTGGCCAAAGTCAGCGCCTAGAAAGGGTATTGAAGGAGCTGTGGGAAACTGCAGGGCTCTTCTCCCACTTACAAGTGCCAGAGGGTGACCCCGGCAGCCCTCCCCATGCATCGGAAGCGATCCAGAGGTGGGCACTGCCCTGCGCCTGCTCAGGGGCGGAGAGCATTCACTGGACGCTGACCCTGCTTGGAGCAGTTAAAGGCAGCAGCTGCAAAGCTGGCACTTTCCAGGGAGCCCTGAGAGAACCAACCCCCCAGACGTGCCCTTCTGCCAGAGACTGGTCCTTTTTTCTCATGTTGTCACCTTTTTTCCCTGATTGAGAGTAATCCCGCCGCCCCCACATGTTATCTGTCATCCCACCGAAGTCCCTGGGGCAGTGGAGGCAATTTCACAGCACTCCCATTTTATTGTTTTCCCCTCTGATCTTATTATGGTAATCAGATGATATAATTGGACATTTGTATAACTTGATTGGAACAGTCATTATCTCATATTGTGTTTTTTTACTTGTGAACTGGCTGCGACTCCCGTGCCTTTTTCTTAGCAAGTCTTTACCTTGAGCCACGTTACCAAATGCATAACATTTGGATCGTTTGGTTTGCCATACATCAAACCCCCTGCCTCTCTCTCTCTCTGTTTCTCTTAATGTCCCGTTGTAGTTGGTGTGGTTGTTGACCAGCCAAATGGGATTGCGTCTGTGGCAATGCCACATGAAGCACCTGGTGACACCAATGTTTTCGAAGTTGGCAAAACCTTTTTGACCACTTACCAGCATAAGGCATGTTGAGCAACCAGAACTGAGAGGTAAAGTAATGCTATTCTCTGGAATGGAATGTGTAAGCTCGTGTTTGGCCACTTACTACGGCTTGACACGTTGAGGGACACCAAATAGAGATTGGTCTGTTAGCTTGTGTTTGGACGCTTACTATGGCTTGACTCGTTGAGGGAACCCAAACAGAGATCGGTCTGTAAGGTCCTGCTTGGCCACTTGCTACGGCTTGACTCGTTGAGGGAACCCAAACAGAGATGGGTCTGTAAGCTTGTGCTTGGCCACTTAATACAGCTTGACTAGTTGAGGAACTTCAAATAGAGATGGGTCTGTAAGCTCGTGTTTGGCCACTTACTACAGCTTGACTTGTTGAGGGAGCCCAAATTGAGATGAGTCTGTAAGCTCGTGTTTGGCCACTTACTACAGCTTGACTAGTTGAGGAACTCCAAACAGAGATCTGTCTGTAAGGTCCTGCTTGGCCACTTACTACGGCTTGACTCGCTCGTTGAGGGACCCCAAATAGAGATGGGTCTGTAAGCTCATGTTTGGCCACTTACTACAGCTTGACTCGTTGAGGGAACCCAAATAGAGATGAGTCTGTAAGCTCGTGTTTGGCCACTTACTACAGCTTGACTCGTTGAGGGACTCCAAACAGAGATCCGTCTGTAAGGTCTTGCTTGGCCACTTACTACAGCTTGACTCGTTGAGGGACTCCAAACAGAGATGGGTCTGTAAGCTTGTGCTTGGCCAGTTACTGCGGCTTGACTCGTTGAGGGACTCCAAACAGAGATCTGTCTGTACGTTCCTTTTTGGCCACTTACTACGGCTTGACTAGTTGAGGGACTCCAAAAAGAGATGGGTCTGTAAGGTCCTGTTTGGCCAGTTACTAAGGCTTGACTCGTTGTGGGACCCCAAACAGAGATGGGTCTTTAAGGTCCTTTTTGGCACTTACTACGGCTTGACTCGTTGAGGGACTCCAAACAGAGATAGGTCTGTAAACTCATATTTGGCCACTTACTACGGCTTGATTTGTTGAGGGACCCCAAACAGAGATAGGTCTGTAAGCTCCTATTTGGCCACCTAGATTGGATGGATCTATTGAGTGAACGCAGACCGATATATTAAGCAATGAACACAGCACTACAGGTGGGCCGGGAGGAAGGACGCAGCAGGCAGTTATGACAAGGAGCAGAGGATTAGCCTGCGAACATGTTGAAGTCCCCCGTGCGCATTATTCTCGGTGGCCAAGACTTGGCCGCAAGTGAAAGCACTGGTCTTTTTAAGGGGATCTGCCTCCCCTATTAATTTGGCTCATTTATCTCAATTATAACGGGCTTGTTGCTGTCTTTTGTAACCCAAGTCAAGTTGAGGTATCTTGCTGAAGCTGCTTACTTTGGTGTTTGCGTATGCAATGTGTGGTCTGGCAGTGTAAGTGGAGGGACCTCCTGGACAAGGAACCTCCCTCCACAATTCCCACCAGACACTGCCCTCTAGGTTGGGGGCTGGCAAGTGGGGTAAGAAGGCGTCACACGGCTGGGTGCTAGGCCCTCCCCCTCAAGACAAGGAATGCATCCCCCGGCACGGCAGCGTGGCATATGCAGGGTATGGCCCAGTGCGACAACTTCCTCGCTGCACACAGGGCTGGGTATTTTAAGGTGCACCGCCAAGTTCTTTAGGAGTCGATGCATGTGGGTATGAGTTATTTTCCCTGACATCATCTTTGTAGGTGCTAGCTCTTAACAATGACTTCTATTGTTACAACCAGAGAAGGGGACGGACGGGACAGTACGAGTTGAGGTACCCGGTGACAGCAACTTCACCACAGTCAGTTAAGCTCTTACTAAGCCACCAACCGGAGTAAGCATGTTGAGCTACAGGAAGTGAGAGGTCAGGCATCACTCTCTCATCCAGGAGCAGCGGGCAGCCATTTTGGTTTGATGCATCAAGCAAACTGTAAAGAACCTATTTGATCATTAATACAGCACCAGAGGCAGCCCCATTGCGAGGGTACAGGTGTATCCACGACTAGAAGCAGAGGGTGGGCCCCAGAAAAGTGTAAAGTTTCGCCACCCACACCCCCAGCAAGGAGAAGATTTCTGCCCTCCCTTCCCCACAAGTTGGCTCAGAGCTCACACCCATAACCAGCTGTCATTTAACGAATGGCTCTTCCCAGTTTCCGGTGTCCTGCCAAAGGCTTCTGGGACGCTGAAGCAGCTTCCGCCGCGACTATCTACCCGGGCACAGCTCGGTCCAGGCGGGAGCGGCCTCCAGCACGGCTCGTTCTGGGGTTTACCAGCAGCATTGCAATGGGCAGCCGCATTTCTCTCTGCCTGCTTTGCCTGAGGCCAACGTGGCAGCACCTCGCCCTCCCCCTCTGCAGAGAACCCACCTTCTAGAGCCCACAGCCCTTTCTCCTGAGCTTCTCGAGGATGGCCGCGGCTGCCAGGTTCTGCTGCAGGAATCGTGGCCACTCACACCCCCAGAGAGCCAGGGGGCGCCCCCACGCAGCTATTGAAATGCGAGAAGATATGCCATCTCGCGGCAGAGAGGGCCAACTGCGGGGGCGCGCCCTCTTTACCGACTAGCACCGGAATTCTTTTTTACGCAAGAACAATATTTGCATCACTTCCATCTGAGGTGAACTGCACGCTGTGCAGGCGTAACATACGGCGAAGTAGCTTTCTCTCTGTCTCCCTCTTCTTCTCTCACTCTTGCTCTCTCCTTGTGGGTGAGGGTCGTGTTGGCACGTGCGTGTTCCCCAGAGCCACACACGCCATTGCGGACAGCTGCATGAGCATACAAACCTCACAGATCTCTTGGAAGGTCGGGCGATGGGGGAGATGTGTTTTATGGTAAAATGTCGAATGGGAGCAGCAGTGACATAGGCATCCCTCGAGGTGTGGAACAGCTTGGTGTTTGGAGACGCACATTGTCATTGTGTTTCTCCTGCACAGTGCACACACATTGCCATCCCACTGAGGCTCATTGCCCATAGGGGAGGCGGGGGCAGAGGGGGGTATTGTGTACTGGGGTTCTGCCAGACCGTGTGAGGGTCCTCTGGACCATGCTGCAGGGCCTACACGTTAATTATTAATTTGTGTGCAATCAGTGGCCAGCGTGCAAAATGAAACATTGCCTTGCTGCTTAGAGAAGAATCAGAACATAGCATTAACCTGACCGTGACCCATTGCAAGAAGGAAGGTCATTCTCAGAGGAACAATTTATTAATAACTTGCATTGTAAATTGCTCATTATAAAATGTTCCAATATTCATTGCTAATGAGAATATCACATGTGGCTCGGGAGGATAGCTCAAGGGCAACGTGCTCGCCTTGGAAACAAGATGACATGGAGCAATAGTCCGCGCTTAGAAACCTCTGAGTATTAAGCGTGTTATAAACAATCTATCAAATCCTAGGATAACTGCACAAATATACATGTTTAATTATGCTTATTTATTTATAAGCCATCGAAAGCGTGCAGCCATCAGGGCGCACACAAAGACTAAAGGCATAAAACATAAAACACTGGACAACGCAGAGAAGAGAAACAGCATAGGATAAGATGATTAGGCAAACAAGAAGGTCTTCAAAACGTTTACGTAATTGGGGTAAATAAAGTTCCTGCCAGAGAGGCAAAGGCAGGGCATTCCATCATTTCAGGACCAGGGTGACAAAATATCTTCTGGTAAATTAGGTGCAACACCATGAATGCACTTTTTGGTCAGGGTAAGTATGTTACATTTTACTCCAGCTACTGCAGTTTTCTGACACAACGTTTTCATTCCAAGATGGACAGTCTACATTCATATTTTACTCATTCAAACTACCTCTAGGAGGAAGATGACAAATAGCAACCGTGAGGTTTCTTGGCTGCTGTGCAAAATAGCAGCAACAAAGCTACCTGGCTGCTTTGCATAAACCCAAAGACCAGTTTGGAACATACAAAACAACCACAGATCTTTATATTTGACAAATATATCTGTGATAAGAGGGTAGTGTGCTTGATTCACTAAGTTTATTGCCTAACCTCAGTGTAGTTCTAATTACATTTTACACAACACTCACACTAACAAGAAAGTGTGTGTAACCATGAGCCATAGATACTCATTTGCACACAAGTGGGATTAGAAAGTGAAGATATAATGGCTGTGACATCTTACACTGCACTGACAACTGTCCTACTGCAGCCATTCCACAGAACCCAAAGGTAACACTGAGGGCATTAATTCATGTGAACCAGATGCCACACTGCAGGCATGCCAAAGGATGAACCCGAAGGTAGCTCTGAGGGCATTAATTCATGTGAACCAGATGTCACACTGCCGTCATGCCAAAGGATGAACCCAAAGGTAGCTCTGAGGGCATTCATTCATGTGAACCAGATGCCACACTGCTGGCACTCCAAAGGATGAGCCCAAAGGTAAATCTGAGGGCATTCATTCACGTGAACCAGATGCCACACTGCAGGCACTCCAAAGGATGAACCCAAAGGTAGCTCTGTGGGCATTCATTCATGTAAACCAGATGCCACACTGCAGGCATTCCAAAGGATGAACCCAAAGGTAGATCTGAGGGCATTCATTCAGGTGAACCAGATGCCACACTGCAGGCGTTCCAAAGGTAGATCTGAGGGCATTCATTCATGTGAACCAGATGCCACACTGCAGGTGTTCCAAAGGATGAGCCCAAAGGTAACACTGAGGGCCTTCATTCATGTGAACCAGATGCCACACTGCAGGCGTTCCAAAGGATGAACCAAGGTAATCTGAGGGCCTTCATTCATGTGAACCAGATGCCACACTGCAGGTGTTCCAAAGGATGAGCCCAAAGGTAACACTGAGGGCCTTCATTCATGTGAACCAGATGCCACACTGCAGGCGTTCCAAAGGATGAACCCAAAGGTAGATCTGAGGGCCTTCATTCATGTGAACCAGATGCCACACTGCATGCGTTCCAAAGGATGAACCCAAAGGTAGCTCCTGAGGGCATTCATTCATGTGAACCAGGTGTCACACTGCAGGCATTCCAAAGGATGAGCCCAAAGGTAGATCTGAGGACATTCATTCATGTGAACCAGATGCCACACTGCAGGCATTCCAAAGGATGAGCCCGAAGGTAACACTTAGGGCATTCATTCATGTGAACCAGATGCCACACTGCAGGCGTTCCAAAGGATGAACCCAAAGGTAACACTGAGGGCATTCATTCATGTGAACCAGATGCCACACTGCAGGCTTCCAAAGGATGAACCCAAAGGTAACACTGAGGGCATTCATTCATGTGAACCAGATGCCACACTGCAGGCGTTCCAAAGGATGAACCCAAAGGTAACACTGAGGGCATTCATTCATGTGAACCAGATGCCACACTGCAGGCGTTCCAAAGGATGAACCCAAAGGTAACACTGAGGGCATTCATTCATGTGAACCAGATGCCACACTGCAGGCGTTCCAAAGGATGAACCCAAAGGTAACACTGAGGGCATTCATTCATGTGAACCAGATGCCACACTGCAGGCGTTCCAAAGGATGAACCCAAAGGTAACACTGAGGGCATTCATTCATGTGAACCAGATGCCACACTGCAGGCGTTCCAAAGGATGAACCCAAAGGTAGATCTGAGGGCATTCATTCATGTGAACCAGATGCCACACTGCAGGCGTTCCAAAGGTAGATCTGAGGGCATTCATTCACGTGAACCAGATGCCACACTGCAGGCGTTCCAAAGGTAGATCTGAGGGCATTCATTAATGTGAACCAGATGTCACACTGCAGGCATTCCAAAGGATGAGCCCAAAGGTAGATCTGAGGGCATTCATTCATGTGAACCAGATGTCACACTGCAGGCGTTCCAAAGGATGAGCCCAAAGGTAGATCTGAGGGCATTCATTCATGTGAACCAGATGTCACACTGCAGGCGTTCCAAAGGATGAACCCAAAGGTAACACTGAGGGCATTCATTCATGTGAACCAGATGCCACACTGCAGGCGTTCCAAAGGATGAACCCAAAGGTAACACTGAGGGCATTCATTCATGTGAACCAGATGCCACACTGCAGGCGTTCCAAAGGATGAGCCCAAAGGTAGATCTGAGGGCATTCATTCATGTGAACCAGATGCCACACTGCAGGCGTTCCAAAGGTGAGATCTGAGGGCATTCATTCATGTGAACCAGATGCCACACTGCAGGCATTCCAAAGGTAGATCTGAGGGCATTCATTCATGTGAACCAGATGCCACACTGCAGGCGTTCCAAAGGTAGATCTGAGGGCATTCATTATGTGAACCAGATGTCACACTGCAGGCATTCCAAAGGATGAGCCCAAAGGTAGATCTGAGGGCAGTCATTCATGTGAACCAGATGCCACACTGCAGGCGTTCCAAAGGATGAACCCAAAGGTAGATCTGAGGGCATTCATTCATGTGAACCAGATGCCACACTGCAGGCGTTCCAAAGGATGAACCCAAAGGTAACACTGAGGGCATTCATTCATGTGAACCAGATGTCCACACTGCAGGCGTTCCAAAGGATGAACCCAAAGGTAGATCTGAGGGCATTCATTCATGTGAACCAGATGCCACACTGCAGGCGTTCCAAAGGATGACCCAAAGGTAGATCTGAGGGCATTCATTCACGTGAACCAGATGCCACACTGCAGGCGTTCCAAAGGTAGATCTGAGGGCATTCATTCATGTGAACCAGATGCCACACTGCAGGCGTTCCAAAGGATGAGCCCAAAGGTAACACTGAGGGCATTCATTCATGTGAACCAGATGTCACACTGCAGGCGTTCCAAAGGATGAACCCATAGGTAGATCTGAGGGCATTCATTCATGTGAACCAGATGCCACACTGCAGGCGTTCCAAAGGATGAGCCCAAAGGTAGATCTGAGGGCATTCATTCATGTGAACCAGATGCCACACTGCAGGCGTTCCAAAGGATGAGCCCAAAGGTAGATCTGAGGGCATTCATTCATGTGAACCAGATCCACACTGCAGGCGTTCCAAAGGATGACCCAAAGTAGATCTGAGGGCATTCATTCATGTGAACCAGATCCACACTGCAGGCGTTCCAAAGGTAGATTGAGGCATTCATTCATGTGAACCAGATGCCACACTGCAGGCATTCCAAAGGATGAGCCCAAAGGTAGATCTGAGGGCATTCATTCATGTGAACCAGATGCCACACTGCAGGCATTCCAAAGGATGAGCCCAAAGGTAGATCTGAGGGCATTCATTCACGTGAACCAGATGCCACACTGCAGGCGTTCCAAAGGATGAGCCCAAAGGTAGATCTGAGGGCATTCATTCACGTGAACCAGATGCCACACTGCAGGCGTTCCAAAGGATGAGCCCAAAGGTAGATCTGAGGGCATTCATTCACGTGAACCAGATGCCACACTGCAGGCGTTCCAAAGGATGAGCCCAAAGGTAGATCTGAGGGCATTCATTCACGTGAACCAGATGCCACACTGCAGGCGTTCCAAAGGATGAGCCCAAAGGTAGATCTGAGGGCATTCATTCACGTGAACCAGATGCCACACTGCAGGCGTTCCAAAGGATGAGCCCAAAGGTAGATCTGAGGGCATTCATTCACGTGAACCAGATGCCACACTGCAGGCGTTCCAAAGGTAGATCTGAGGGCATTCATTCACGTGAACCAGATGCCACACTGCAGGCGTTCCAAAGGTAGATCTGAGGGCATTCATTAATGTGAACCAGATGCCACACTGCAGGCGTTCCAAAGGATGAGCCCAAAGGTAGATCTGAGGGCATTCATTCACGTGAACCAGATGCCACACTGTAGGCGTTCCAAAGGATGAGCCCAACGGTAGATCTGAGGGCATTCATTCACGTGAACCAGATGCCACACTGCAGGCGTTCCAAAGGATGAGCCCAAAGGTAGATCTGAGGGCATTCATTCACATGAACCAGATGCCACACTGCAGGCGTTCCAAAGGATGAGCCCAAAGGTAGATCTGAGGGCATTCATTCATGTGAACCAGATGCCACACTGCAGGCGTTCCAAAGGATGAGCCCAAAGGTAGATCTGAGGGCATTCATTCATGTGAACCAGATGCCACACTGTAGGCGTTCCAAAGAATGAGTCCAAAGGAAGATCTGAGGGCATTCATTCATGTGAACCAGATGCCACACTGCAGGCGTTCCAAAGGATGAGCCCAAAGGTAGATCTGAGGGCATTCATTCATGTGAACCAGATGCCACACTGCAGAAGTTTCAAAGGATGAGCCCAAAGGTAGATCTGAGGGCATTCATTCATGTGAACCAGATGCCACACTGCATTTGTTCCAAAGGTAGATGTGAGGGCATTCATTCATGTGAACCAGATGCCACACTGCAGGCATTCCAAAGGATGAGCCCAAAGGTAGATCTGAGGGCATTCATTCACGTGAACCAGATGCCACACTGCAGGCGTTCCAAAGGATGAGCCCAAAGGTAGATCTGAGGGCATTCATTCACGTGAACCAGATGCCACACTGCAGGCGTTCCAAAGGATGAACCCAAAGGTAACACTGAGGGCATTCATTCACGTGAACCAGATGCCACACTGCAGGCGTTCCAAAGGATGAACCCAAAGGTAACACTGAGGGCATTCATTCATGTGAACCAGGTGTCACACTGCAGGCCTTCCAAAGGATGAGCCCAAAGGTAGATCTGAGGGCATTCATTCATGTGAACCAGATGCCACACTGCAGGCATTCCAAAGGATGAGCCCAAAGGTAGATCTGAGGGCATTCATTCATGTGAACCAGATGCCACACTGCAGGCATTCCAAAGGATGAGCCCAAAGGTAGATCTGAGGGCATTCATTCATGTGAACCAGATGCCACACTGCAGGCGTTCCAAAGGTAGATCTGAGGGCATTCATTAATGTGAACCAGATGCCACACTGCAGGCATTCCAAAGGATGAGCCCAAAGGTAGGTCTGAGGGCATTCATTCACGTGAACCAGATGCCACACTGCAGGCGTTCCAAAGGATGAGCCCAACGGTAGATCTGAGGGCATTCATTCACGTGAACCAGATGCCACACTGCAGGCGTTCCAAAGGATGAGCCCAACGGTAGATCTGAGGGCATTCATTCACGTGAACCAGATGCCACACTGCAGGCGTTCCAAAGGATGAGCCCAAAGGTAGATCTGAGGGCATTCATTCATGTGAACCAGATGCCACACTGTAGGCGTTCCAAAGAATGAGTCCAAAGGAAGATCTGAGGGCATTCATTCATGTGAACCAGATGCCACACTGCAGGCGTTCCAAAGGATGAGCCCAAAGGTAGATCTGAGGGCATTCATTCACGTGAACCAGATGCCACACTGCAGGCGTTCCAAAGGATGAGCCCAAAGGTAGATATGAGGGCATTCATTCACGTGAACCAGATGCCACACTGCAGGCGTTCCAAAGGATGAACCCAAAGGTAACACTGAGGGCATTCATGCACGTGAACCAGATGCCACACTGCAGGCGTTCCAAAGGATGAACCCAAAGGTAACACTGAGGGCATTCATTCATGTGAACCAGGTGTCACACTGCAGGCGTTCCAAAGAATGAGCCCAAAGGTAGATCTGAGGGCATTCATTCATGTGAACCAGATGCCACACTGCAGGCGTTCCAAAGGTAGATCTGAGGGCATTCATTAATGTGAACCAGATGCCACACTGCAGGCGTTCCAAAGGATGAGCCCAAAGGTAACGCTGAGGGCATTCATTCATGTGAACCAGATGCCACACTGCAGGCGTTCCAAAGGATGAGCCCAAAGGTAACACTGAGGGCATTCATTCATGTGAACCAGATGCCACACTGCAGGCGTTCCAAAGGATGAACCTAAAGGTAACACTACGGACATTCCATGAGATAATCAGCAGTCAATCTCACGAGTCATGCTGTGGGAATTCCATCCGATGAAACCAACCGTTGCTTATAGGGCATACCTTGAAACACAGGTACATTCTGGAACAATCCAGCCAGTGTAAAGAAATATTTCATCAATTCAACCCAACCCACAAACGGCAGGCATTTCAACCGACCTACCAATCATTGCAAAGTGGCCATTCCATACGATGAGCCAGCAGTCATACTATGTGGGCATTCCATACCATGAGCCAGCAGTCATACTATGCGGGCATTCCACATGATGAGCCAGCAGTCATACTATGCAGGCATTCCATACCGTGAGCCAGCAGTCATACTATGTAGGCATTCCATACCATGAGCCAGCAGTCATACTATACGGGCATTCCATATGATGAGCCAGCAATCATACTATGCGGGCATTCCATACGATGAGCCAGCAGTCATACTATGCGTGCATTCCATACGATGAGCCAGCAGTCATACTATGCAAGTATTCCATATGATGAGTCAGCAGTCATACTATGCAGGCATTCCATATGATGAGCCAGCAGTCATACTATGCGGGCATTCCATACGATGAGCCAGCAGTCATACTATGCAGGCATTCCATACGATGAGCCAGCAGTCATACTATGCAAGTATTCCATATGATGAGTCAGCAGTCATACTATGCAAGTATTCCATATGATGAGTCAGCAGTCATACTATGCAGGCATTCCATACGATGAGCCAGCAGTCATACTATGCAGGCATTCCATACCATGAGCCAGCAGTCATACTATGCGGGCATTCCATATGATGAGCCAGCAGTCATACTATGCGGGCATTCCATACGATGAGCCAGCAGTCATACTATGCGGGCATTCCATACGATGAGCCAGCAGTCATACTATGCAAGTATTCCATATGATGAGTCAGCAGTCATACTATGCAAGTATTCCATATGATGAGTCAGCAGTCATACTATGCAGGCATCCCATACGATGAGCCAGCAGTCATACTATGCAGGCATTCCATACCGTGAGCCAGCAGTCATACTATGCAGGCATTCCATACCGTGAGCCAGCAGTCATACTATGCGGGCATTCCATATGATGAGCCAGCAGTCATACTATGCGGGCATTCCATACGATGAGCCAGCAGTCATACTATGCGTGCATTCCATATGATGAGCCAGCAGTCATACTATGCAAGTATTCCATATGATGAGTCAGCAGTCATACTATGCCGGCATTCCATACGATGAGCCAGCAGTCATACTATGAGGGCATTCCACATGATGAGCCCGCAGTCATACTATGTGGGCATTCCATACCATGAGCCAGCAGTCATACTATGCAGGCATTCCACATGATGAGCCAGCAGTCATACTATGCAGGCATTCCATACCGTGAGCCAGCAGTCATACTATGCAGGCATTCCATACCATGAGCCAGCAGTCATACTATACGGGCATTCCATATGATGAGCCAGCAATCATACTATGCGGGCATTCCATACGATGAGCCAGCAATCATACTATGCGGCATTCCATACGATGAGCCAGCAGTCATACTATGCAAGCATTCCATATGATGAGCAGCAGTCATACTATGCAGGCATTCCATATGATGAGCCAGCAGTCATACTATGCGGCATTCCACTATGATGAGCCAGCAGTCATACTATACGGGCATTCCATACGATGAGCCAGCAGTCATACTATGCAAGTATTCCATACGATGAGTCCAGCAGTCATACTATGCAAGTATTCCATATGATGAGTCAGCAGTCATACTATGCAGGCATTCCATATGATGAGTCAGCAGTCATACTATGCAGGCATCCCATACGATGAGCCAGCAGTCATACTATGCAGGCATTCCATACCGTGAGCCAGCAGTCATACTATGCAGGCATTCCATACCATGAGCCAGCAGTCATACTATGCGGGCATTCCATATGATGAGCCAGCAGTCATACTATGCGTGCATTCCATACGATGAGCCAGCAGTCATACTATGCGGGCATTCCACATGATGAGCCAGCAGTCATACTATGCGGGCATTCCATACGATGAGCCAGCAGTCATACTATGCAAG
This sequence comes from Ambystoma mexicanum, assembly GCA_002915635.3. Taxonomy (NCBI): domain Eukaryota; kingdom Metazoa; phylum Chordata; class Amphibia; order Caudata; family Ambystomatidae; genus Ambystoma; species Ambystoma mexicanum. The sequence continues at coordinate 1,035,966,184 of CM030325.1, forward strand.
TATTCCATATGATGAGTCAGCAGTCATACTATGCAGGCATTCCATACGATGAGACAGCAGTCATACTATGCGGGCATTCCACATGATGAGCCAGCAGTCATACTATACGGGCATTCCATACAATGAGCAAGCAGTCATACTATGCAAGTATTCCATATGATGAGTCAGCAGTCATACTATGCAGGCATCCCATACGATGAGCCAGCAGTCATACTATGCAAGTATTCCATATGATGAGCCAGCAGTCATACTATGCAGGCATTCCATACGATGAGCCAGCAGTCATACTATGCAGGCATTCCACATGATGAGCCAGCAGTCATACTATACGGGCATTCCATACGATGAGCCAGCAGTCATACTATGCAAGTATTCCATACGATGAGCCAGCAGTCATACTATGCGGGCATTCCATACGATGAGCCAGCAGTCATACTATGCGGGCATTCCACATGATGAGCCAGCAGTCATACTATACGGGCATTCCATACGATGAGCCAGCAGTCATACTATGCAAGTATTCCATACGATGAGCCAGCAGTCATACTATGCGGGCATTCCATACGATGAGCCAGCAGTCATACTATGCGGGCATTCCACATGATGAGCCAGCAGTCATACTATACGGGCATTCCATACGATGAGCCAGCAGTCATACTATGCAAGTATTCCATATGATGAGTCAGCAGTCATACTATGCAGGCATCCCATACGATGATCCAGCAGTCATACTATGCAAGTATTCCATATGATGATCCAGCAGTCATACTATGCGGGCATTCCATTCGATGAATCAGCAGTCATACTATGCGGGCATTCCACATGATGAGCCAGCAGTCATACTATGCGGGCATTCCATACGATGAGCCAGCAGTCATACTATGCAAGTATTCCATATGATGAGTCAGCAGTCATACTATGCAGGCATCCCATACGATGAGCCAGCAGTCATACTATGCAAGTATTCCATATGATGAGCCAGCAGTCATACTATGCGGGCATTCCATACGATGAGCCAGCAGTCATACTATGCGGGCATTCTACATGATGAGCCAGCAGTCATACTATGCGGGCATTCCATATGATGAGCCAGCAGTCATACTATGCAAGTATTCCATATGATGAGTCAGCAGTCATACTATGCAGGCATTCCATACGATGAGCCAGCAGTCATACTATGCAGGCATTCCATTCCATGAGCCAGCAGTCATACTATGCAGGCATTCCATACGATGAGCCAGCAGTCATACTATGCAGGCATTCCACATGATGAGCCAGCAGTCATACTATGCAAGTATTTCATATGATGAGCCAGCAGTCATACTATGCGGGCATTCCATATGATGAGCCAGCAGTCATACTATGCAGGCATTCCATACCGATGAGCCAGCAGCATCATACTATGCAGGCATTCCATACCATGAGCCAGCAGTCATACTATGCAGGCATTCCATACGATGAGCCAGCAATCATTACTATGCGGGCATTCCATACGATGAGCCAGCAATCATACTATGCGGGCATTCCATACGATGAGCCAGCAGTCATACTATGCGGGCATTCCATACGATGAGCCAGCAGTCATACTATGCAGCATTCCATATGATGAGCCAGCAGTCATACTATGCAGGCATTCCATACTGATGAGCCAGCAGTCATACTATGCAGTATTCCATACGATGAGTCAGCAGTCATACTATGCAGGCATTCCATATGATGAGCCAGCAGTCATACTATGCAGGCATTCCATATGATGAGCAGCAGTCATACTATGCAGGCATTACCATATGATGAGCCAGCAGTCATACTATGCAGGCATTCCATACGATGAGCCAGCAGTCATACTATGCGGGCATTCCACATGATGAGCCAGCAGTCATACTATGCAAGGATTCCATATGATGAGCCAGCAGTCATACTATGCAGGCATTCCATACGATGAGCTCAGCAGTCATACTATGCAGGCATTCCATACGATGAGCCAGCAGTCATACTATGCAGGCATTCCATATGATGAGCCAGCAGTCATACTATGCAGGATTCCATACGATGAGCCAGCAGTCATACTATGCGAGCATTCCATATGATGAGCCAGCAGTCATACTATGCGGGCATTCCATATGATGAGCCAGCAGTCATACTATACGGGCATTCCATATGATGAGCCAGCAGTCATACTATGCAGTGCATTCCATATCGATGAGCCAGCAGTCATACTATGCAAGTATTCCATACGATGAGCCAGCAGTCATACTATGCGAGCATTCCACATGATGAGCCAGCAGTCATACTATGGGCATTCCATACGATGAGCCAGCAGTCATACTATGCAAGTATTCCATACGATGAGCCAGCAGTCATACTATGCGGGCATTCCATACGATGAGCCAGCAGTCATACTATGCGGGCATTCCACATCGATGAGCCAGCAGTCATACTATACGGGCATTCCATACGATGAGCCAGCAGTCATACTATACGGGCATTCCATACGATGAGCCAGCAGTCATACTATACGGGCATTCCATACGATGAGCCAGCAGTCATACTATGCGGGCATTCCATATGATGAGCCAGCAGTCATACTATGCGGGCATTCCACATGATGAGCCAACAGTCATACTATGCGGGCATTCCACATGATGAGCCAGCAGTCATACTATGCAAGTGTTCCATATGATGAGCCAGCAGTCATACTATGCAAGTATTCCATATGATGAGTCTGCAGTCATACTATGCGGGCATTCCATACAATGAGCCAGCAGTCATACTACGTGGGCATTCCATATGATGAGCCAGCAGTCATATTATGCAGGAATTCCATACGATGAGCCAGCAGTCATACTATGCAATTATTCCATATGATGAGCCACCAGTCATACTATGCAGGCATTCCATACGGCGAGCCAGCAGTCATACTATGCGGGCATTCCACATGATGAGCCAGCAGTCATACTATGCGGGCATTCCACATGATGAGCCAGCAGTCATACTATGCAAGTATTCCATATGATGAGTCAGCAGTCATACTATGCGGGCATTCCATATGATGAGTCAGCAGTCATACTATGCGGGCATTCCACATGATGAGCCAGCAGTCATACTATGCAAGTATTCCATATGATGAGCCACCAGTCATACTATGCAGGCATTCCATACGATGAGCCAGCTGTCATACTATGCGGGCATTCCACATGATGAGCCAGCAGTCATACTATGCGGGCATTCCACATGATGAGCCAGCAGTCATACTATGCAAGTATTCCATATGATGAGTCAGCAGTCATACTATGCAGGCATTCCATACGATGAGCCAGCAGTCATACTATGCAAGTATTCCATATGATGAGCCACCAGTCATACTATGCAGGCACTCCATACGATGGGCCAGCAGTCATACTATGTGGGCATTCCACATGATGAGCCAGCAGTCATACTGTACGGGCATTCCATACGATGAGCCAGCAGTCATACTATGCAAGTATTCCATATGATGAGTCAGCACTCATACTATGCAGGCATCCCATACGATGAGCCAGCAGTCATACTATGCAGGCATTCTATACCATGAGCTAGCAGTCATACTATGCGGGCATTCCATACCATGAGCCAGCAGTCATACTATGCGGGCATTCCATATGATGAGCCAGCAATCATACTACGTGGGCATTCCATATGATGAGCCAGCAGTCATACTATGCAGGTATTCCATATGATGAGCCAGCAATCATACTACGTGGGCATTCCATATGATGAGCCAGCAGTCATACTATTCAGGCATTCCATATGATGAGCCAGCAGTCAGACGATGAGCCAGCAGTCATACTATGCGGGCATTCCATACGATGAGCCAGCTGTCATACTATGCGGGCATTCCATACCATGAGCCAGTAGTCATACTATGCGGGCATTCCATATGATGAGCCAGCATCATACTATGAGGATTCCGTCGGACAAATGTAACCCTCATACAGTGAGCGTTCCATATGCCATACCATATGGCTGGTCCAATAGCCCAGCGAGTAGACAGATCGCTTTGACATCTGTGTAGAGCCTGCTGACTCAAGTTCGAACCCCCGGCCGGGCCAAACTCAGCATTTCATCCATCCGAGATCGATAAATGAGCACCACACACCGTGGGTAATAATAAGCAGTGCTCAGGTGCCTGATGGTTCATAGCGCTATGTAAAAGCTAAATTATTATTATTCCCTCAAATGCACCTAAAAGTCACCCTGCAGGCATTCCAACAGATTAACCCAGCAAACATAAATACTTGTCAGTGATCAGTCATGCATTACTTGTTTCAGGACACCCAGCACCACATGTGGAACTGAAAATGCATGCATTTTGGAAATAATAATTGCACTTAAAATCATAATTGCATTGCAGTGTAACACAATATGTTATTTTTATTTGCCTTCAGTGCATAATTGTGTTCCTCCGGCACAATTTTGTATTACACGGGATTGCTTTCATGTGCTTTCTGAGCCCAACCACATTGTCCCATCCTTTAGACTATCATACATGTTTAAAGTAGGGACATGTCTCTTGAATTTATCTGATCATTTTATAGTCCCCATGACCGTTGCACATACATTGCAATGTATCATTGTCTCGGGATGATAGCTCAGCGGCAGCGTGTTTGCCTTGGAAGTAAGATGACATGGAGCAACACAGGTTCGATTCCCCGGATCCGCGCTTAGAAACCTCTGGGTATTAAGCGCGTTATAAATAACCTATCATATCATGTTTACCAAAAGTGCATGTAATTTGCATGTGATTGCATGTTATTTATTGAACATGTGATTTCATATGAAGTGTTGCAGAGCCCTCAACTGTAGACAGTTGCCCTTGGTATTGAAAGGCTCACTTATTCTCACCTTTGCTCTACCTTTAGCACTGAGCCCCATAGAATGCAGCTAAACCCAGCAAAACAATTCAATGCAGCTGTCATATGTTCACTGACACAGCAATCGACTATACGCCTGAACACTGTACATACCACAACTAATATAGTGACCCTCATTACGACTTTCATGCATGCTAAAACACCGGCAATTCTGGCGTGCCGGTATTACCATCTCCAGCAGGGGACCGGCAGAAATACCAGTTCATTACTGGTCCTCAGGTATGCGCTTCCCCGATGCCCGCCAGAAGCGGTAATACCGGCATGCAGGAATTACCATTGTTGACTGCAATCACTGTAGACATGATGACAAGTCTGATACAATAGTCTGTGCATTCTGTCGTCGAATAAAGTAATTGATTTGTTCATATGTGATGATACATGGGACGCAAGAGGTACAGGGGACAAAGGAGGGAAACAGAAGTAACTTTGGACATTGGGCGGGCCCGGAACAAGTGTTCCTCAGGGATTATGAGGATTAGCACATGGAGTGTAGAGAAAATGAAAACACCTCACCAGGCTGGAGGCAACTGCCTCTAGGCATATGATCCACATGGCCCAAACATTTCCAGAAGGGCAGCTGTACCTCCAGCCAGATCAGCAATGTGAACTGTGCGGCTGCAGTTCCCATAAAGCCAACGGGCACAGTGCCATCGCCCTTAAAACACACAGAAAAATGGGTGACTGTATTTTAACATGTGTTTCTGGCCCAATGAGCTACAGCAGATGCTGCAAATAACTTTGTCACACATTCCCACGTTCTTGGTTTATACGTGCCACCCCTTCTTCTGAGTAGACCCTCATTTCATGCCCCTCTGCAACACTTCACCCCTTGCCCACAGCGGATTTTAGAAAAAATAGCCCCTTCTAAACTCAATTGGGCTCTTTGTATACACCAGACATTCTTCGGCTCCTTACGATCTGTGGTAGAACATTCTTCATCGATATGTATATCGGATGCTGTAACTGATAGCCCTTTAAACTGCCCTCGGACCCTGTACAATGCTAGGTGCCCCAGGCATAGTGCTTCTGCTACCTCTGCTTCATTTTGGGTAAACACCCTAGGGACACCAGCAGCGTGGGGGATGAGATAGCTAATGTAGAGAAATCCAACGTATCTCTCTCCCAACCTTCCTCATATGGCTGTATCATACATTCTCTACTGCAAACTCATGTACATTTGTTATCGGATCTATTCCCTCATCCCCATTATCCAAGAAATCAACATCAATACTTCTTATTCTTTGCAATACTTCTTCAGATTCCTTCAAACTAGATACATTTAAAGGTTCCACATTTACATTTGTTGTCATCTTCGAACATGATGAAAAAGAAACACAAAAAACATATAAATTATTATTTCAAATATTTTCTATTGTAAACAAAAAGATGCAAGTCCTGGATTTCTATCCGCACCCCCCTTCTACACTGGAATGAACTGTGGATCCTTAGGGCATACTGAACTTTGAGCCTGCCCCTGTGCCAGTAGAGGGGCACCGGTATCCCTTCGTATATCACTGATGTGGATCCAATTCTTGTTGCTCTCCACCTTCACAGCAGTCAGAGTCGCATAAATAACCTGAAGTCGTACATGGAAACGATGCACAATACAAATGCGTACAAAGGTCTGGATGTAGATCTGGTCTCCTGGGAGTAACTGTTGCTAGTGTTGATCATCGGTTTCCTTGCCACCTACTCCTGTAGTCTGTTGGTGAGAAGACACAACCTGTGAAGGTATAATCTTGATACTCTTGGTTAAAGCCCTAAGGTACTGCCTAAACTACTCACCTAGGACTTCTGCAGTCTTACGTGCAACTGTGCAGTGCATGCAAGTGAGAGAGGTGTATGTAGCCTATGCCCCATCACAATGTCATGGAGGCTTCAAGTTATGTTCTTTTCCTGGCTGATTTCTCAAATAAAACAGTGATAGAAGAAGACAATAGTACCACAACCTTTTAAAATTATTAAGGACCCCATTTAACAGTCCCATGATCCTGTTGGCCTGTGGGTGGTATACCAAGAACAACCTGTGCTTGATTCCTAAAAGCGGAGTCATTTCTGTTAACAAGGCGTTACAAAAGTGGGTTCCATTGTTGCGTTTTAAGACCTTGCAAATTCCCCACCATGCAAATATCTCTCTCACCAGAAATATTGTTGCAGACTTAGCATCAGGATGCACGCGGGGACCAACCTCAGGCCACCGGGAGAACGGACAAACATTGAGGTACTGATAATTGTTGCACCTCATGATCATGTCCATGAAGTCTATATGAAGCTTCCTGAATAGCCCAGAGGGCCTAGGTATGTCTCCCCTTACTGACTGCATGGTGTTTCCGGGATTGAGTTCTTTGAAAACTGTGCAGTTTCCTAACGATCAACTTACCTGTTCGTGGAGGTTTGGTATAAACCATTCTTTTCTGGAGCTCTGCTGCAATTTGTCACGAGAAGTGTGTGACAGGTAATGTAGTTGCTCTAGAGCCAAAAGGAGCATCTCTAGGGGCATTAATACCTTCCATGTCAATTCCTGTCTCCACAACAAATTCGTATGCGAGAAGAAACATCCTTACTTTTTCCAGAGCTCCTGTTCTTCTCGCGGGGCTATTCCTTGCATCTCTGTGAATTGAAGCACCGGGACCGCTGTGTCTGTGGCTGGACACTGTACCTTCTGAGAAATGGTTTCCATTTGCTGGGAATCTGTAAATGGTAAGAATGCCACTTTCTTTGTAGCCTTGTCTACAGTATAGTTCCTGAGGCCTATTGGATTGGTACAGTTAGTGTGCTCAGCATATTTAACTATGCCTACCTCTGTAGACAGGGTTAATGCTTCAATTAGTCTGGATAGCAGCACAGCATGCTGCACAGGGCTCCTGTCAGATATCCTAAAGCCTCTTCTCTGCCACCTTGATATTCCGGAATGCACAGTGGAAGTGACATACACAGAGTCAGAATAAATAGGTACTGCATTCCCCTTAATCATTTTTAGCACCTCCATAACTGCCACTAGTTCCAATGTTTGCCTGGAATAATGTGAGGGCAACCGTCTCTTCAACCTGATCTGGTATTCCCCATTCACAAGGCCCACAACAGCTGCACCTGTATGCCTCTCTGTCCTTATCAACTATTGAGGAGCTGTAAACAAAAAGTACCTCTCCTCCCTCCAAGGAATCCTCCTTAAAATCCATCCTCTCTTCTTTGTCCCCCTCATAAATTGAACAATCCTGAAATTAACAAAATCATCAGGTGGCACTGGCTCAGTTACAAATGTTGCAGGATTGACAGAGTAACACCGCACAGGATATATCGATGTGTTTGATAAAATAATCGTGTATCCTTAAACTCTTTGTATCATCAAAGTCGATTTGGAATGTTTTCAAGATTGGGAAGACTGCCTGCTCCACACGGGCAACCCATGGTAATGGGTGAAGAATTTTGAAATGCTAAAGCTGCTGCCGCTAAAGCTTGCTCACAAGGGAACTGTCCCTGCATCATTGGGTCTAGGAGTTTGCTGGAGTACGCTAAAGGTTTGTGGCTGGCAACGTTTGCTTGGTCGGGTCTGCTGTCATCACCTGCCCATTTGAATGAGAAAACAAATCAAATGGTTTCTTGTAATTCGGGGTTGCCAAGTCCGGAACGTTCCTGATCGCAGTCAAAGATCCACAATGTACAATAGTTACAGAGCCCCAAATACTACTGCATCTGTTTCACCATGACTGGCTCGGGTGTATTCTGAACTGCAGTGGCTCTCTCTGGCATTACCTTCCTTCCTGCAGGCAATATCACTTGCTCCAAATATACTACCTCTGTCTGGCAGGCAGTACTGCAGGTTTTCTTTTTTCACTTTGCACCCCTTCTCTGCATGTAAGATATAGAGCGTAATTGAGGTTCCTCAACACTGCTCCGTGAAGTGCTCCAGACTAACAAATCATCCACATACTGAAGTAGGGTACTGGAGACATGTAAAATCCCCAAACCCATTTGAACCACCCTGTTAAGGAGACTGTGGGATTCACAGCACCCCTGGTGCAACCTTGTGCTAGAATCTCTGACCACGATATGTAAACGCAGTGAGGTACTGAGAATCGGGGCATTAGGGGACAGAGCATAATGCCTTTTAGAAATCAATAACTGTGAATTGGGTTGACTCAGTAGGGATATTACAGAGAATTGTGGCAGGATTTAGTGCCACCAGAAATACTGATTGATTCAACAATTATATTAAGGGGTGCAAATCCTGGACCATCTTTCAACTGGACCCCTTTGTAGGGTAAATGGCCATTTTGCATGGGGACACAGAAGGCTGTATCATGCCTTGCTTCAACAAAGACATAATGGTCTTGTAAATCCCTTTGTCCACCTCTCTAGACATGTGGTACTGCTTATCCCATGGTAATATTGGACCCCGTTTCAATGTTATTCATACAGCTCCAACACTCTTTAGCAGCTCCACATCATGATAATTGCTGCTCCATAAAAGGTCCAGCACCTTTTTTAAATCCTCTGTTCAATGTGGTGATGCATTTCTAACGATGAGCATGGTTTGTGGTACATCTCGTTGCTCCATCGCTCTCTGGCAAGGCACCCCAAATTAAAAAACCATTTCTCCTGGATCTTCGGGGTCTTCGAACAATTGCTTGTCAGACATGTATCTTAGCGATAAGGTAGGATCGATGCACAGAACTGTGCGCCACTCTCTGCCTTCCTCATCTGTGCCTGAGAGAACCGCCCTGTTCTTCTTGATCACTACTGCCTCTAAAAGTATCATAACAATGGTGCCTGGTGTTACTTTCTACGGCACAACAGGTGAAAACAAAAACTCTATTGGTAGCCGCCATGTCCGCTTTCAGATCCCAGGAATCCAACTCAACAAAACCAGTACCCCACAAAGAAACAGGGCTGATTGTACAGGCACACCACTTATTCCATTATCAATGCAGTATGCATGCAAATACGCTGCTACTCTTACCAGATACACACCTGGAGTCGAGCATACTATAACTTCCTCCTTGAAAGCAATCAACATCCGCAACTTGCTCAAGTGGTCTCTAACCAGAAGATTCACTGAGGTATTTGTACAATGCAACAAAGGTGCAGTTATATTTTGAATACCTACCTTAATATGTAAACCTTCAGTATAAGGAACCAACAGGAAAGCCCCAGAGAATCCCTTTGTGTCTATCGTTTTGCCTGACAAGGGAAACTCACCTTCCTAAGTACAAGATTTTTTAGCTCCTGTGTCGTCCATGAATGAGAACATTCCGTCAACTACCTGCTTACCTATCTGGGGTTCGTCTGCCAGATTGGTGGTAACTGAAAGGACCAGAAACATCAGAGACTCCCGTGGGCTATCCTACTCTTGGAACATATTAGCACTGGGGAATGAAAAAAGAATCCCTCCAAAAACACTTGCTCCCGTGTAATGAGTAACCGTTCCTTGGGGAAAAGGATTTTTAACCCATGTCTGTACCGGTGCCTGTCCTGGCATGGTCAGTGGGATCCCATAGGTTTCTGCAGCCCCAGTCGCTGGGATCTGTTCAACCAGTACATGCTGCAATTGCACACACCCTGGGGCATATGGGAGGGTTGGGGATTGCATCTGCTGAGATCCCATGTTAAAATACTGTGACCAGTCTCGACAGTCTCGTGACACGTGTCCCAACATTCTGCACAACCAATACTGAATTTCATAGAACCCACCATAGTTGTTTCCTATTGGCCCATTAAACTGGGACCCCCTTCCTCTGAACCCACCAAATGACCCACGTTCTCATGGAAATCCACCCCTACCCCTTGGAAATCCTCTCATTGGCTTTGGACCAGGAGCATACCTGTCCTTCCACCCCTATTTCATACTCGATTAGACATGTCCCTGTTGTCCCAATTTCCCCTGCTGTCCCTCCATAGAGTTAGTAATTACTGCCCCTTCTAAACAGATCTTTACCAATGTTTTCTGAACAAGCTTAGCCTCTGCCTTCTATGCCTGTTCTATACTCTCCTTTTCTTTTTCTTGCCTCCTTTTACAAAAATGCACAATGCGTGCTTGAATTTCCTGCCAACTCTTGGTCTCCATCTTTATCTAAATGGTGCTGAACTTCTTCTTTAGCATGTGGTAAAATATTGCCACATTCTTGTCCCATGCTTCACCTGTTTCTGCCCTCCACATCTCCTGAATTAACTGGACGTGTGCGGCAGGATCATCATCCAATTTCATAGTTTTGCCTAGAATTCACAGGTGTATCGGGATGCAATTATTAAAAGCTGCTCTGTCATGGACATCTGTATCAAACTGAACTCCCAGATACCCGCTCTCCTCCAAAGCTCATCTGACTGCTCCCCTATTAGGGCCGTGAATAAGCTTCATGTCTCCTATAGCCAACATGACACCTGCAGTCTATTTTTCGAATGCATTAATTCTAACCTCCTCGTTCTCTGTTATTCTCAATCCTTCATCCGCTCTTCTAGCTGCCGGCCTCACTCTCTCTTGTTCTTCCACCCTTAATCTATCTGCTAACCTAGCAGTAAGGGGGAGTTACTCCCTTTCCGCTCTAAATTCTCCGTCTATCTGTAGCCCTAACCATTGAAGGCGTTACCCTTCCACTTTTCTCGCTATCCCACTTCCTGGGCAGGTGCCTGAGGTTAGCACAATCCCTCCACAAGCCACTCTCCCTCCTCCCATCAATACGATGAGAATCTTAAATCCAGCCAGACACAGTGTTCCACAGCATCCACTCCCTGATGGAAGCTGGCATAAGGGTGGGCATTATCAGAGGCGTAGACAAAGAAGGGCCTGAGTGGGAAAGGTCCACCCAAATTCTGCAAATGCCATCTCAGAAGTAGTGTGTGGGCATTTACACATGCTAATGTACTGCAGTTAGCCCAACTACATTAGCTTCAGGCCCCAGTAGTTAGACAATCCTGGCTACGCCTCTGGGCATTATTGTGATGTCATGCTCCAATTCCTGTAAACTTTACTGTATACCTTTGAAGTTCTCCCCCCAACGGGGATATAGTTTCATTACTAAGGGCCTCATCACGAGTTTGGCGGTAACCCTTAAATGCGGTGGTAGTGCTATTACTGCCACATTTAAGGGTTCGCCAGATCATGGCCTTGGCTGATTTCCCCCCAGCTCTGAGCTGGGGGCAAATCCACTGCAAATTTGCTGATTTCCGGTGCTATTACCGCTGGCGGGAAACCCGCTGGCGGCAATAGGGTGAAAATTCCCCACTAGGCCCAATGGGGAATGAGGAATTCCCGAATGGTCCCAATAGGGAATGGTAACCAACCATTCTGCCAAAGCCGTGATCCGGCACTATTATCGCCGGGGGGTTTGCCAGTAGCGCTAATAGCGCCGGGCCTACCGCCCAACTCGTGATGAGGCCCTAAGTGCCCTCCTCCAGGTTTCCGGTGCCCCCTATGCACCTGCAGACTGCATTGCACTCCGGATCTTTAATACATGTTTCCACTGAGAAAGAATCAGGGCCACCTGCTCCAAACAAGCAAGAGCTCATTTTAGTTTTGGCTATTGGGTGGCGCTTAAGACGAAACTATTGCACTACAGGTCCGGAGAAAAGGCATATGGGGAGGCCCACAAAGCTTGTTGGTGGTGTTTGGTAATTTGCCCACCCATTGACTTCCCATGGCCATGCTAATCCCATGGACATTCTCACTCACTTCCTGCAAATCCTCGCCCAAAACACCTCCTCAAGGGAACTCTTTGAGCTTGGTTAAGTCAAGCCTTACCATCAAACGCAGTGCCCGAAGTGCCTGCCGGGTGTAAACGGGCTAATGGTGTCTTAAAAATGTCTTACCAGGTCTGCCTCCAGCCACTCGATTTATAAACACGGTGTGGGCCCTTCACAGAAGTCCTTTAAAAACAAGCATTTGCAAAGCCGACAGTTTTGGCTTGTGTATAGGTATTAGGCATTTGCCATCCACTGCTATTAGATGCCCAGGTACTCACACCATTTTGCAGCTGCTTCCATCGATGGACTGTTAATACCACTATGGCAGTGCCTGTCAAATATATTGCCCATGCCAGCGCAAAAGTCAAAACCGTTGGCATTCCAATACTTGGTTTTTTTTACCTCTCATGGGGATATCAGGCAGGGAGACTCATTATCATGAGGTTTCAGTCACTGTCCTCCTGGCTAATTATAAGTTTAACTTCACCTTTGCTTTTTTAAACCCTTGAGAACTAACCTCCCCTCGAATAAACTTTGTAAGCCCTTTTCTGTCCCTGCAAAAAATGTCCACCGTCTGCCTGTGATGTCAGTGGAAGTGTGCCTGCTCCCAATGTATTCACATAGCAATAATTCGCATTACAGTCGTGTACAGCAACGCAAAGATTTCACTTTTTAAAAAAGCAGGTACAGTTCTTTCACGTCCCCAGTGCTCCGTGAATGGCTTTGAAAACCATGCGTTGTCTCCCCAGATCCTGATTTCGGGGAAACGAAAAAAGCACAAGATCAAGCCCCCTCACACTGCACCCGCACTGCTCGTCGCCACTTTAAAGTTCGATTAACATGAGATGGTAGCAGACACTACGGAGAGTGGGTGCTTGGATGCACTATTGTCCCTCTAGAGGAGTGAGTTTTGGGCAATTGGAAATGAGAAGGGGTGCAAAAACGGTGCGCTGTGATAAAAGAATGACTACGAACAGGTGATTGCATTCTCTTTCAGTTTGTTTGTTTCACTCGTCATAGTACAATTTAAAACCCAGATAAGATTCTTTTAGGCTCACACAATTGTGTATTCTGGTAATTGTGTGCTTTCATTCAGGGTGTGCTATACAAAGCTACAATCATACTAGTTTCGCTCAACATGTTATTATACCAGTGTCATTTCCCGGTGCTCAATGCAGAGTGAAGGCAAAGGGTTGGGGGGCTCCTCCCTTTTCACATTGGGTAGTATTGAGCTACTCCCCTGCCATCGCCCCGGTGTTCGCTAGCGAGGGGCCCTATGCGCAGTGTCTTCTAGGCGCTGCAGGGTACCCTCGTGGCCCTGCAGTGCTCCCCCTCTGCCCACCCTACTCTGCTGCCCACCCACGTCCCCTGACAGCACATGAATCGGAAGTGATGGAGCACGGATCACGGCGTACAAGGGCTCCGAGGGACAACCTGCCCTCATCCTTTACCCGGCTGCTGCCGCCGCCGCGGGCCAAGCTTCATCACCGAGCTCGAGGCCGCTGCTGACAAACGGCCGAGCATCCCCTCAGCCCCTCTCCCCCTCGGCCCCATATTTCTGGAGGCGGCGGCAGTTTTTAAAGGCAGCTAGCCGTGTTATTGCCGCCCCAGTGACATCCAATGGCATCTTTATAAGGCAGCGGCGCTACAGGCCTTCAGGGAGCTGCCATTTCGGTCAGAATTCGATCTTCATCAGATGCAATGTCCCTTGACCTCCACGCCTGCATGGGGCATTACCGTGAGCCCAGGGGATGGAAGGCGGGCGCGGCGGACTTTATGGACAGTAATATCAGAAGAGATTAGGAGCCTGTCAACCGAGCCTGGGTATGTGGGCAGCGCCCCACCAATCTTGGCTCCCCACTCGCTGACAGAACACCGTGTCCTCCTGCTGCTGGCCACTCCACGCCCCTCGCAGACCTGAGCCAGGGACCACTCCCCACTCTGTCTCAAGCAGGGCAGCGCGCCTCCTGCCTTTCCTCTCATGTATATGAAAAATGAATTCCCCTGGCACAGAGCAAGAATCCGGCCCTGCAAGGCCAGGCGGATCTCGGCCTTTCAGGATCGGGGTGCCCATCACCAGAGACTCTCATAAATCCAGCTGAGGGAGTTCCGGGGCTGCAGGACCACGCGGACGAGAAAAGAAGCCCTTGCGTTTGACCCTGAATTTCACACACGTGACCTCTGGCGAGTCGCATTTATCACCACGAGCCTGCAAGGGGCACAGCTGTCCTACCTGGAGGGCGTCCTTTCATTGGAATGCCTGGCCTTGTAACACTCGGTAGAATTGTTGCAATTCAGGGGGACGTCTATAAAAGCAGAAATCCTTCCACAAAATGTGAAAATGTGGAGATTGCGGTCTTAAGTCATAGAGGGGTGTGCACTTGCATCAGAAAAGTCCTCCAGGATTCGAAAGTATAGGGCCACTTTTGGGTGATAAACTCATAGGAAAAGGGTTGGGCTTGCTGAAAATGTGCATCATGGGGCCACTCTGAGCATTATTTCCAAGGCCTCTTTTGGTTTCCGGTCCACAAATGCTCAGGGCTACTTTTGAAACAAGATAGTACGATGTATCCTTGAGCAAGTTTGAGGTAGCAGTACCTTGACCTTGGATTTCGACCAGGGAAAGCTCCCTTTGCTCTGCCCAGGGGAAAGCTCCCTTTGCTCTGCCCAGGGGAAGCTCACTTTGCTCTGCCCAAGGGAAAGCTCCCTTTGCTCTGCCCAGGGGAAAGCTCCCTTTGCTCTGCCCAGGGGAATCTCCCTTTGCTCTCCCGATGGTAAGCTCCCTTTGCTCTGCCCAGGGGAAAGCTCCATTTGCTCTGCCCAAGGGAAAGCTCCCTTTGCTCTACCCAGGGGAAGCTCCCCTTGCTCTGCCCAGGAGAAAGCTCCCTTTGCTCTGCCCAGGGGAAGCTCCCTTTAGCTCTGCCTAGGGGAAGCTCCATTTGCTCTGCCTAGGGAAAGCTCCCTTTGCTCTGCCTAGGGGAAGCTTCCTATGCTCTTCCCAGGGGAAAGCTCCCTTTGCTCTGCCTATCGGAAGCTCCCTTTGCTCTTCCCAGGGGAAAGCTCCCTTTGCTCTGCCTATCGGAAGCTCCCTTTGCTCTGCCCAGGGGAAGCTCCCTTTGCTCTGCCCAGGAGGAAGCTCCCTTTGCTCTGCCCGGGGAAGCTCCTTTTGCTCTGCCTAGAGAAAGCCCCCTTTGCTCTGCCCAGGGGAAGCTCCCTTTGCACTGCCTAGGGGAAGCTCCCTTTGCTCTGCCCAGGGGAATCTCCCTTTGCCCTGCCCAGGGGAAGATCCTTTGACCCCATTTTGGAGGAGCTCTTTTGATTACACCAGGAGAAGGTCCCTTTGCTCCGGCCAGTGGAATCCTTTTTGAGGCCACCCAGGTGGAACTCCTTTGACTCTGCCCCCAGGAAGCTTCTTTTACTCTGTTCATTGGAGCTCCTTTTGCACCACCCAGCGGAAGCGGCCTTGACTCCACACAGATGAAGCTCTTTTGACTCCGCCATGGGGAGGCTCTTTTAACTCTTCCAGGGGGGGCTCCTTTGCCCCCTATCAACCCGCATGGCAAGATCCTGTCACTCTGCCCAAGGGAAGCTCCTTTGATTTCACCCTAACGACGCTCCTTTGGCTTTGCCCTGTAGGAGCTCCTTTGATACCACACCGAGGAAGCTGATTGGCCTCTGCCCTGGGGAAGCTCCGTTGACTCCACATCAAAAGCTGCTTTGACTTCACACTTAGTAAGCTCATTTGACGCCATACTGATAAAGCAGATTTAACGCTAACCAGGGGAAGCTCCTTTGACTCCACACCAATGAAGTTGCTTTGACTCCAAACAGGGGAAGGTCCTTTGACTCTGCAATTGAGGAAGCTGTTGTAACTCTGCCCTGTGAGAAGTCCTTTCCACTCCACTCGTCAAGCTGTTTTGACTGCACCAGGTGAAGCTCATTTGACTCCACACTCAGGAAGCTGTTTTGACTCTGCCCGGGAGAAGTTCCTTCCACTCCACGTGAGGAAGTTTCTTTGACTGCACACCTGGAAAGCTCCTTTGACTCCACACTGAGGAAGCTGCTTTGACTCCACCCAGGTGAAAATCACTTGACTCCACACTCAGGAAGCTGTTTTGCCTGGGAGAAGCTCATTTGACTCCACCCTGAGGAAGCTGTTTTGACTGCCTGGAGGAAGCTGCTTTGACTCCACCCAATAGGAGCTCGTTTGACTCCACACTGAGGAAGCTGCTTTGACTCCGCCCAGGGGGAAGTTCATTTGTCTCCACACTGAGGAAGCTGCTTTGACTCCACCAAGGGGGAAGTTCATTTGACTCCACACTGATGGAGTTGTTTTGACTATGCCTGGAGATAGCTGCTTTCAATCATCTGCCCAGGGGGAGCTTATCTGACTCTACACTGAGGAAGCTGATTTGACTCCGCCCAGGGGGAAGTTAATTTGACTCCCCACTGAGGAAGCTGCTTTGACTCTGCCCTGGGGGAGCTCATCCGACTCCGCATTGAGGAAGCTGCTTTGACTCCACACTGAGGAAGCTCCTTTGACTCCGCCCAGGGGGAAGTTCATTTGACTCCACACTGAGGAAGCTCCTTTGACTCCGCCCAGGGGGAAGTTCATTTGACTCTACACTGAGGAAGCTCCTTTGACTCCGCCCAGGGGGAAGTTCATTTGACTCCATACTGAGGAAGCTGCTTTGACTCCGCCCAGGGGGAGCTCATTTGACTCCACACTGAGGAAGCTTCTTTGACTCAACACTGAGGAAGCTGCTTTGACTCCACTCAAGGCAGGTCATAATCTGATTACCTTCCTAAGAGATATATCTGATACCCACTGCCAGCGGGTTACCGAGAGATGACACAGAACTCTGTGGGACCAACCTCTGGTGCCCGTTGCTTAATGAGGCGAGGTATAGTGCGTACACTGCATACAATGAAATGTAAAAGATGTCCGGGAGTATATGGCTGTAGTTTGCCCAGTAATATAAGGTGGCCAGAGTGATGAAAGTTCCTGATGTCAGTCAACAGGAAGCCAGTGCAAGGGGTGCTGGCCTGTGAGACATCATGGGAATTCGGCATGCCCGAGTTAAGCTGGACAGCCATATTCTGATCATCATTAGGGGTCAAGCTTGATAGCCATTTGCTGACCATCATTACGAGTCAAGCTGGACAGCCATATTCTGATCATCATTAAGGGTCAAGCTGGACACCCATTTGCTGAGCATCATTACGAGTCAAGCTGGACAGCCATATTCTGATCATCATTAAGGATCAAGCTGAACAGCCATTTGCTGACCATCATTACGAGTCAAGCTGGACAGCCATTTGCTGACCATCATTATGAGTCAAACTGGACAGCCATTTGCTGAGCATCATTAAGAGTCAAGCTGGACAGCCATTTGCTGATCATCATTACGAGTCAAGCTGGACAGCCATTTGCTGACCATCATTAAGTTCCTGATCTATGTAGTAGGTATCTTACAAACAGAGAGTTCTTCCATATGCCAGCTATAAATTCATTGACTATCGCTAGGTGTTAACCCGAAGAAAGCAATATTTTATTTCGTTATGTTTGAGGTTGAAAAGGTTTGCACTGACTCAACCCCATGCAGTGGGAGGATATTTTCAGTCATCCACATAGGAGTGGTTTTTCTAATGTCACATATATGTTATTGGTGGTACACTGTTCAAACCTTCCACTGACCCCTTTGTATTAAAACATGTGTTCACGGGGAGAGGAACTTACTGACAGGCCCATTGGTCAGTACTCAACCCCTGAGAACTTGTAATACTAGATAGCTGCACCATGTGAGGACAGGGTGCAGGATTCACATACTCCAGCACATCTAAAAAATCAGGACTCAATAAGTTGGCAAAGGGAAGTCCGTTTAATGATACATACATCAGCATATGGAAATCAACAGCATTGCAAACACCTGTCTCGCTCTGACTTCCTCGAACTTCAGTCGAACAGCCGTTTTTTAGGCTAAGCTCGTCATCATTGACGTCTAATTCTACAAAAATCATCACGCAATATAATTGGTTGGGAAAGGTAACTTAAGTATAGGTGTTATATCTGTATCTGACAATAGAGCATGCAGATTGGATAACTCTTATCGGGTCGGCGTCTACGCCCATCCCTCTACATCACACGTGATGGGCATCACTGTAAGTACAACGTCCTATTGGTTACGATATCTATAGGACTCCAGATAACTTGGCCCATTGTGATTGGCAGGTTACACCCCTAAACATAAATCTCCACTTTAATTAGCAGCATGCAGAGTAGACACCCAGGTGCCTAGTGTCCCAAGATTCACCCTGCCTCCCTTCCATCAATCAGTGGTTTTAGGGCTATGTGTCAATTAGTTGGCTAAGGAAGGCCTCGAAACTGTATTCTTTTATCAGGAAAAGTTATGGCACCTTGGATCTGGGTGACATCAGACGGTGGTACATCTTCGCGCCTGGCTGGTTACGTGTTGGTTCATCGTAAATCTGCTTCAGTTCCAGCTTTTCATGTATTTAATTCTCCATGTAGCTCCACCACCTGCCTGGGCCTCCTTATCTTAACCTTCACAGGGCAGGCTGGTATGCTTTGAAGTTTTGATTCTCCTTAGCTGAAGCTTGCCTCCCTCTCTTGGGTTGACATCGATTTCCCAGGCCTGTGCCGTCCTTTGTTGAGTTTCAATTCCGCTCTTTCCCCTGGCTTGGGCTTGGATATGAAACCCGACCAGTTAGGCCTTGGCCGCCTGAGCGTACTTCTGCTTTTACAAAATGGAGTCGCACGTGTACATTGTGCCTTATTGAGGTAGATATATGGTTGGCGCTTGCCGCTCTATCTTCTACTAAGCATTGCAAGCAGTGTCAATTTCTTAGCTTCTTGCATTTCGAGCCTATTTACACACATTAGCTGGTTCGATTCTTTCATCTTGGTTCTTTCGCTATGACGTTTCTTATGTTTTAACATTGTATTGTCCTTCGTGTCTCTTGCACCTGTTTTCGTGGATACATGCGTTCGCGTGTTGCCTTTTCTCATGCGTTAGTCTGTCCAGGCCCTCTTCTCATTATCATTTGCCTTCCATCAGGGCTCTTTGTGTCTCCTCATGGACAGTCTGTAAATACTCATCGTTTCGTATCAGCGGCTGGTATGGTTGATTGGGTACCGTGCTGCCCAGGGCTGTCTGCTTATTGGCATTTCAACAGGTACTGATCTTCTAATGTACACAGGGCAGAGGCCCAATGTGGCTCTCTGTTGGTTCAGTTGCTCCTCATACGTCACATACCTTGGCGAGTATTTTACTGGCAACTCGAGCTGGGGGGCAGGGGTGCAGGCCATATCTGGGACCTCCTCTACACTCCCCCCTCTGGTCGGTTCATCGACCACTTCTGCTTCCTCCTTTATATTTACTTTCTTTGTTTCTTCAATGTCTTGTTCATCGTCTTCCGGGTTTACACAAGATGGCGTGAATGCATGCCATTTTGGTGTCCATATCTTTATCACCCCTTTCAAACTTCCTGCTGTTTTCACATGCTCATCTTTGTTCCAGGTCAAGAGCTGGCATTGGCCATTTGGACTGCAATAAATCCATTTTCCTTCGTACCTTCTTCGTTTCTTGGGATAAGTAAATTTTGTTCCCTCTGCTGCAAATTCACTGGCCTTCACAAAGTCCTTTATCTCTTCGTCTGTCAGGTCTCTGGGCTTCCAACCTGGCTCGATATCGACCATAATTTTCATCCCAATGGCCTTCTTTGCAGTTTTCTGGCACTGTGTGATGATTATCTTGATAACACAGAATCCTAGCAGCACCATAGCTAGTAAGGCTCCCAGAAACTTGAATATGTCAGCCATCCATTGCGGGACCCAGGAGAATAAGTTTTCAAGCCAGCTGTCATCGTCCACTTCATCTGTTTCTTCGGCCATCTGGTTCTTTAGGCTTGTCAGCATGTCTATGGCCTTGGTGAGGGTTCCATTTTCCTCATCGTGCGATGGTATAAATGTGCAACACGATTCTCTGATTTTTGCACAAACACCTCCATCCATCGCTGTAATCATGTCAAGCACATATCTGTTCTGGAGAGTCATCAGGCGGACTGCTCCTAGTTCTTCTTTAACCGCGTTGAATCCTTCTATGGTGGTATTGATGGTCTGCAGTAATTCCCATCTGGTTATCTGCAACCATTTAGTATTTGCACTAACTTGGATATGCGGCAAGAGTATTGTTGTGAATATGGATGAGGTTAGGCTAAACAGCCTGTGTTCATAGGAATGGCATGAAATGCGTCCTCTGATTTGGTGGAGAAGTAATTTTCTCTCTTCATCCTCGACATTAACTTCACAGACCTCCTTTTCCTCAGGTGAGCATCTGCTTTTGGAAAGCTATCCAAATTCAGTTCATTTTTTTGGAATCACCTGTGCCGGAACGTGGACATTTACCAGCGTGCATAGGCCTCCACAGCTCCTTGGTAGCCTTATGTATGCCTTGCATCCACATGCCCAGTAATGGTCATCAGGACTGCGGTTCCTTGCAACATCCCTGGGCTTCATATATTCATCCGCAGTTTTGATTCTCCCCCATTTTCCTCGTGCCATTACTTCTGAAACACAGTTTCGGGTTTTCCAGTGGTACTATTTGCAGGGGTCCTCCTCTGTCTTCGACCCATGTTAGCAGCTTTACCAATCTTGGCCACAATGGTTTGCATAGTCTTTGTGAATTTTCTATTGCTTCTTGGCAGGCTCCCAGGACCATCCAGGCTCGGCAGATCACGACCCCTTCTTCCCATCTGTTTGGGGACACTACTGACCCCCAGATCTGCATTTGGCCTCGGTTCTTCCAGATTTGAGCTTCTTCAGCTGTTTTCCCTTGGACATTCAGTCTCGGGTTTATTTCCCATCTTATTCCTGATCCTTTGACGTCAGGGTTCTCATATCTAATCACATGATTCTTGGTGTGCGCCCTGTTTCTTGTTTTGATGTCCTGAACAAAACCGTCTTCATCAGGGAAATCCTTTTCATTGGCCCATATCAGGGAGGCGTCTCTCCCCATAAACTGCCCTCTGGTGTTGCACATTGCTACGTGTGACATGCAGTGTGCAGTGGGGACATCAACTTCTATCGCCACAAAGATTTTGGACTTGCCCATGCTGTATGGCAGGAGTGCACAGACAAAACATTCCCCTTCTGATTGCCTCCTTCCAACTTCCTTCATGTGTTGGTACCAAATGTTGTTTCCTAGATGGGCTGTACTGTCCAAGTAATCGTTCAGTTCGTTGTCGGTTTCATATGGGCTTCTCTTGATTCTTAACGTTTTTCTGTAATTGGCTATCACTATGTCCCTGAATGCGTCTGTACTGCTCTTCCGTTCGGGTAGGCTTTCGGGTATTATCCTTGGTGGGGCAGGTTTCATTTCCTGCCCTGCAGTAATAGGGGGATGTTTTGCGTTTCTTTTCCTTCCCTCATGCATTCTTTTGTAGACCTCCTCCCACCACCATTGGCTCGTCATCTTTCCAACGCGTGGCGGCATTGTAGGCCTGATGCTTATTTCTGGCGTTGGAGCAGGTGTGCTCGTTATTACAGTTTCTGTGGTATTCTTGCTCAGCTCCTCATGTAGCTTCTTTCCTCTAAGTGTGAGCGGGAACAAATATTCAACCAACGCATGTGTTTTCTCCATAAGTTCTTTCGTGGCTTCTTCCGGTTCTTTGAGGGATTCTGTCATGCCCCCTCAGCTTCAGTTCTCACCTGGCTCCTCTTGTTTACTTCCACTATTTTCTGGAGCCGGTCGTTCCTTAGGCAGTTTTCCTTTTACTGTTGATTTGGTCTGAGGTTCCGTAGCCATTGACACTTGCCCTTGATTGTGTGCACTCAGTGTGTGGGTGTGTGCCGTGGACAGTGATATGTTATCATTCATTCCAAGCTGAACCTGTCTCCAGCTTTTCTCATCATTCATTATCTCAACCGTGTAGCTGTCACTATTTATTACATTCAGTTTCAGTTTGTTTGCTTTGCCACCAGCTTTTCTAGGAACAGGGATGACGATATATGGTCTGGGTGCTTTTGTCGGACCCAGATGTTCGTTATCTGGTGGATGCACAGACAATGGGACAATCTGTGCACCAATAAAAAATGCAGTTCTGATAGTTAGAGACAAAAACACAATAATAATCACTATGCATATACAAAATAATGGCTTTAAATGATAGCTTGCTTCCAGGGAAGCGGGGGCGCCCCTCCGCGGGTGGCAAAACTAGGTTACTGTTCTCGGCGCCCATGCCGATCAAGTCCATAGTCAATAGTTTATTTCCTTTCTTATTTGATCTCATTGCTCAAAAGGTTCAGCAAATACTAAAGTGATGAGTATTATTCAAATGTCCCCTTTATGGGTGTAACCAGTAGTCTTGAGATATGCGGCACAGTACCGTTTAGCTAGACTATGGAGAAAGGTTAGACTACCGTCTTTATCATATCATTTTCATTTTGCATTTCTATAATAAACACAGTCCCAGGGCACCCCTCCAATTCACCTTGGCCCTGAGGACATGCAGGAATCTGTTCGCAATGACACCATGAAGAGATGGATTCGCTACAAATCACGCAAAAATAAAATGTGAAAAAATAAAAATAAAAATAAAATAAAAGTGAACATATGAGAAGGTAGGAAGAAATAAGAAAGATGTTGAAAATGGAAAACACGATGGTGAAATTCTTGTGTCCGTTCCTTCCAATTGGTCGTTCGTTGACACGTTGAAGAGTAGTGTCTCTCTCCTCCATCTGCGCCACGGCAGAAAGATGATGAAAAATAGAAGAAAAATACAAAATAAAAATAAAATAAAAATAAAATACGAACACAATGTGGTTATCCTTGTTTCCGCTCTTCTCAATCTGTCCTATGTTAGCAGAATGGAGAACTTTGTCCTTGTTTTCTTACTCTGTCCTCGGCGGAAGGATGATGAAGAGTTTTATCGTGGATCTCCCCCCTAAGGCTCTCCTCAGCAATGGATGTCCGTAATTGCTTCTCAGCTGCGAGATGATAGCTCTCAGGAGCCTGTTGAGTTGCGCGTTCTTTGCTGGGTCGCTGAGGAAGGTGGGCACGTCGACAGTGATGGGTCTACCCACTAGTTCTGGAAAGTTCTCAATGAGGTGGAAGAAGACTCGGAATGCGTATCTGCTGTCTCCTGGTGTCAACGACATTCGCTCTTATTTCTGGCCTCTAGATCACAGGCCCTTTTTTGTGCCATGAACAGTCTTTGTACTTCCCTCTCTGCCTCCTAGTCCCACAGGAATCTCCTTAGGAATCTCGCTGGAAGTTGGACAGTTCCACTTGGAGCATAATCCCGTGGAGAAGAGTCTTCATGTGTAGGAAATTGACTGGATCTCTGAGGAAAGTGACAACATCAACATCAGCAGGCCTTCCCACCATTTCTGGATAGTCTGTGACTAGTCTAATCAGGACATTGTGGGCTAGCTGCGTGTCTGCAGGGGACAGGGACATTTGCTTTGTTTTGCTGGGTCCCGATCACAAGTCTTTCTTTTGTCGTGAGCAGTTTTTGCACTTTCCTGCTGCGTGGATTGCTACCACATGGTTCAGTTTATACCACACTTGGTTCAAAAAGTCATTGTTTCGGGGATCTCTGATGAAAGTCAGTGTATCTGTGGTTCTCCCGACAAGTCCTGGGCACTCCTCTATGATTCGGAAGAATAATGTATACGTTATTTCATCAATGATCACTTGGGGTGGGAGCATTAGTCTCTTGTTCACTGTGCTCGGGCAACTCGGCGAAGACCTCTGTGATGACAGTCAGTAGTTGCCTGATTACCTTCTTATTTTCTGGATCTTGAATGTATTCTGTGACACTTGTTCCTCTCCCTATGAGTGACGGATATGTTAGGAGCACAAGCTGAAAATAGGTGAGTACATCCCACTTGAGACTTCTGCCGGGATGTACCATAAGTTCTGTGCACAAAGTCTTGGTACTGGATGCTTTAGAATAACGTTTTTTGGTTCTCAGAAATGTCTTATTTTACTACTTATCAGAGTCTTAGAGTTCATGTTCAATGCTTCGTGTGGTTCAACGTGTTCGAGTTACTAGTGTCACTGCGGTTTCGGAATATATGATTCTCCTTTTTACCCTGCACTTTTGGCTGCACAGAGTGTTCGTTTGCTTGGTTTTGTCTCTTTCTGTGCATAAAGGAAAAGTTCAGTGTGGACACGATTTTCACAAACGGGCTCTTTTCTTTCTTCTCTGCTCATGCGTCCTTCTTCCTCGCCATAGATCTTGTCTGCACGTGCTGAGGTCCTTCCCTGTTGTCTGTAGATTCCTCGGAGGTGGATGCAGTAGGAGTGCTCTCTCCTATAAACGGTTTGATGTCGTTTAGGAAGATCCAGGCTCTTCTGCCCTCGAGTTTGACAGCGGACGGGGTGCAGTCCTCTACGATGAAAGGGCCATTAAACCTTGGCTCGTCCCATTTTTTCCTTGTAAAATTCCTTACAAGGACGCTGTCACCAGGGAAGACAAGGGGCGCACGAAGGCTGTGAGCTGCGCCTGCATCAGCACTGTCTGTTGTGGTTTGTGCTGTGCTGTTCCCTTTACGCCGTCGCTGCAGCTGGCCTGAAATGACAGTGGCGCTGGATGTGAGACAGTCAAGGTAATCCTTCATCTCTGCTCCCAGAACCTCCCTAGCAGGCTGGGCATCACATCTAGCCCTGTCTCGGGGGGTAAGAGGGGTCCTCATCCTTCTACCAGTAACAATTTCGTGCGGCGTAAGATGATGGTCGGAGCCTGGTTGGTTCCGGAGAGCATACAATGCCAGTGGTAGACAGTGCAACCATCCCTTCTTTAATGTGAGCTTCAACTTGGCTATTCTCTCTTTTAACAGGCCGTTGAGCCGCTCACATATCCCATTTCCCTCTGGGTGATACGCCGACGAGAACTTGTGCTTTATACCAAGCAACAAGCTAATCTGCTCAAACACTGTGTTTACAAAATGGGGCCCATTATCTGATCTCATTACCTCGCACACCCCCCACCTAGGGAACACTTCCCTCACCAGAAATTTGCAGCACAGGCTGCATCGGGGTGTGTACAGGGACCTGCTTCTATCCATCTTGAGAAAGGACACACCACCACAATTAAATACCTGTACCCATTACACACCTGAATCATATCGACATAATCGATATGTAGGTGCTGGAACAGTCCATTAGGTCTGGGAATGATTCCTCTCACTACTTTTAATGTGTGCCCAGAGGTGAATTGCTGACAAATTATGCAGTTGACCATAAAAAATGCAACATGCTCTGCTAAATTCGGCGTGAACCAGTCTTCTGCGAGCGTTGCAGCAAGATTTTCTTTTGACATGTGTAAGGGGTAGTGGAGCTGTTCTAACGCTACCTTTAGAAGGGTGACAGGCATTACTGGTTTACCAGTGCTGTCTTGCCTCCACAATCCGTCAGAGGGGTTTAAAGAACACCCTCGACGCTTCCATAAATTTTTCTCCTCCTGAGGTGCCTCCCCTTGGAGCTCCATTAACTGAGTCTGCCCCATATTGCTATAGGCTTCTGGTGTGGCTCGTGCTACCATCATTCGTTCATGGGTACGTGCCACCTCCACGTCCATGATTGTTTCATTCTTGGATGCCATGCGCTTGGCTTCCGTGTCCGCTTCATGGTTTCCACGTGACACGAAATCTGTCCCCTTGGTGTGAGCGGCGCATTTCACGACCGCTATGCACACTGGGAGCTGTAGTGCTTTTATCAGCCTATCCAGTAAGGCTGCATGTTGCACTGGCGTGCCGTCTGCTCGGAGGTAACCCCTCCTTTTCCATCGTGCTAAGCCTGCGTGCACGGTGGAAGTCACATAGGCTGAATCACTGTACACCGTCACTTCCTGAGCTGCATGATTTTCAACGGCGAGTATCAGTGCCACCAGTTCTGCAGCTTGGGCTGAATAGTGAGAGGGTATTCGCGCACTGACGAGTACCTGAAACTCTCCATTCGCCAGGTGTTTCACCACGGCTACGCCTGTATACCTTTGTCCGTCTTCTTGGTCGATTCTAGAAGACCCGTCAATGAAGACGACCTCCCCACTTGGCAGGGCGTTTTCCTTTACCCTTGGGATTTCATCGTAGAATTCTTCATAGTTTGCACAGTCATGGACTGGTTCACCCTCGGTTACTGGTTCTATTATGAACGTTGCAGGGTTCACCGTTTTACATCAAACTATTTTGATCGATGGATTAGAGATGATCACCTCATAGGCGGATGCTCTCTGTGATGTCAATGTGCCTTTTGGCTTC